>CM044958.1:41134938-41210174 GCA_024516035.1 Bactericera cockerelli | reverse complement strand
TAATTAGGAAGTTAAATCAAATAGAATCGTTGGTGTTAGGAAGGGCATCCAGCCGTAAAACATGTGCCACAACCAACCAACGTCAACCATGCGGTTGAACAATGCCAACCCCAAGTAGGATTGGGAAAAGACAAAGTGAAAGTGGTAGAAGAAGATTACCTAACTAATTAAAAATTATCTAATTATAACCACTATTATCATTATCACATATTATTAATCACCACATATTAAAGTGCAATATACGAATTATTCATATTATGGAACAGAATATACAACTTGGGCATATTCATTCAGAATGTTACATTGCACCCATGTGTGCATTATGAATTCCTTTTGGAATGCACTTGAAATATGAATATCAAGTTGTGCCACGTGTCTCGGGAGAAATCCTCATTTGTATTAATAGTTAAGATTAGTACAAAAAAGTACATATTAATGGATGATTTCTTTTTGACTTTAATAAATTTTTAAACAGTAAAATCTCATATTCCAATCTTAATGTTCACCATTCTGACAAACCCTTGTAATGTTTCAATTCTGTGAACAAAGATGCTCAATTGCTCATATCGGCGTTTTGGACGTTTCATAACCTCCTGAGCAAATTTGGTTTTGTGTCCGTCTATCGGTCTGTTAAAACCATTCCTTGTAACGCGCAAATCTCGAAAACTACTCGATCAATTTTGATGAAATTTTGCACACATCTAGGAGACATTCTGTAGATGGTTCCATTTTAAATTCATTGAATTCGTACTAGCGGTTCTTGGTGAAAGAGACCATGCGCCTGACCACTAACTTTTTATTTAAACGCTTATATCTCGTGAACGGTACACCCGATTTTGATGAAATTTTGTAATTTTGTATGGTTATGCATATTACTATTTTACATAGGCTTTTTATATTTATTTTTTAATTAATTATAATTTGACTCTGATATTTAGGAAATTCAAAATTTTGGACAAAAAAGTCAAAAAATAAGGACCACGACTTGCCGATACAGAATTTACTGTAGAATCTAGAATGTAGAAAAAACAATATTATACCATGTAAAACAAATTTGAAGAAAATCAGTTCAAGTATACAAGTAATTTTGTATAAACATACAAGTAATTTTGTATAAAATCTCAAAATTGGCACGTGTTTACATTGTGAAACAAGCACGAGGAAGTATTGTGTCCATAATTGGCAGTGTTTTATTTTATGTGTGTAGTGTATCTATATCTTTGAATTGCTCCTTATGTCCCTTGTAGAATTTCACTAGTAAGTACGTTTAAAAACGCAATCGTAGTGAAGTTAACTTCCTCCGAATATCTACTTAAGCACAACATCATAAAGGTGGGGTACCTAAGTATCTAAACATGAGTATTAGATGTGGTTCCCTAACGGCCTAACCAATGCACTTAATTTGCAAAGCTGAAATTAATTTACCTACTCTAAGTCATTCTCTATGAACAAGTTCCGGACAAACCCCATTTGTGTCTTTTATTCTCTCAAATATATGCAAAAAAACAAACAAACATCTCAGGTGTTTCATAAATTTATTTAGAATAGTTCCCACTCCGTTTGTCACTTCCATTTTATAATTATCGGTTAGCATTCAACATTGTCTGTTTTGTTCTATTTATAGAGTTATTTACGTAGTAAACATATAAATAAAAAATATACATGCTCAAAATTTAACTATATTCAACATTTTTAATTCTATTCATCTGATTTTTAGATCTTTTAATTTCTATGTTATTGTTCTGCTTAAAAGAAATGTTGAATTACATCCAAATTTGAGCGGTCAAGACACTCACTTTTTCATAAATATGTATTGTATTGAAAGGTCAAATGTGAACAGATTTTTTATGTCGAGTTACTAATATTTATTATTAAGTTACGAATCTGAATAATATCATATTTGTAATTTTGATGTGATTTTGTCTCTTGAAATTGTAATTTAGGTTCTCATATGAGGAGAGTGATGTAACCAAGAATTTATGTACGGCTAAGATCTAGGAAAGCAAGTTTGAGAGAATTATTATGAAAAAAATTTCTTCAAAATATATAAATTCAATTATTGTTGTTATTACTTACGGATCTTCTCGAGTTTCTGAGTATACTTGAGGAATCAGGGGCAAGGAGTTATCTGCATTAGATACAGGAGACTCTTGATCAACCGTTATAGCTTGTACAGAATCAACATGATGATCCATATCTTCATTATTAATTGGTTTGTCCTCTTCCATCTTACTCGGTATAGCTTCATCCTTTACATCGTGTTCTCCATTTTCTTCTTCATCATCGTCATCCTCTGTTTCTTCTTCTTCTTCCTCTTCATCATCATCTTCTTCTTCACTTTCTGAAGTGTCACTTCCGTGGTAAGTATTGTGTATTAATGCAAAGCGTACAAACTTTTTAACTTTTGGTTTTGGCCCTACAGTTACTTGGTCCGTTTCCATTTGTGTTTCATTTGTTGAATTGAGATCTTCTTTAAGGTTTTGAATCTCTTCCTTTTCCTCTTCTTCTTCTTCTTTGTCGTCTTCTGATTCTTCTTCCTCAATATCAGATTCTTCTTCTATCTTTGAATTTAATTCGAGTTGTTTGTTTACTTCTTTTTCGGTGTCATTTTCTAATCTCTCTTTTTTTACATTGTCAAATTCTAATAGATTTATTTTAGAATCTACTTCTTGTTTCTGTGGTGAAAAAACGTCCGTCAAATCTATACTATTTTGAGTAACTTTTGTTAATTCAGAGTCTAAATTTTTGAAAGACTCTTCTTCTCTATCAGGCTGCGATGTACCTTGAGACTTTCCACTATTTTCACTTATACACATTGAGCTACTTAGAGTCGGTCTGTTTGAAATTTCTTTTTCGATTTCTTTCGCACTATGATCAAGTTCTGGTAAATCATTTACACCATTACATACACTATTTGATTTTAGAGGTTGTATTTCGTCTTGGTCTTGTTTCAAAAAGTTAAAATTAAAAGTGTCAGTCTTGGATTCTATGGAATTTGACTTATTTTCAAATAATTCTCTATTTTCCGTTCCGATGATGGATTTTTCAATAACACGAGTCTCATGGGTTTCACTATCGAGGTGGTTATTGTTTTCTTTTAATTCTGTATCAGGTGAGCTTCTGTGTTCTTCTGATTCTAAAGTAATACTTTCGGGACCTGTAAGGTAAGTGACTGTTTCGTTTTCTTGCTCAGTGACATTTTCTCTGTTGATTTCTTCCCGATTTGGCGCCTCTTTTATTTCAAAGCTGGCAGTTATACTACAACTGTCCAAACTTACATCACTATCATCTGCATCTACAAATTTGTTAAATCCAGGTACATTTCTATGTGCTTTTATAACAATAGAAGCAGATTCACTAACACTAACATCACTTTCTCTGCAATTATTTGATTCTAAAGGTAAATTCTTGCATTGTCCTTCAAAAGTAACACAACTATTAACATTATTTACGTTATTATTACAAGTGTTATTGTTATTTACAATATAGCCATTTAATCCTGTCTGTCTATCGATTTTTGGACTTAAGGAATCATTTAAAAAGTTTCGTTTCAAACTTTCGCTGACTGATTTAGTATTATCGTGACCTATACTATTATTCAAAACATGACTATTTATTTCTGATTCATTTTTTTCTATATTGTATTGTATTGAATCTGCGGAATTTTGCTTGCTTAGTCTAGTACTTTTTTTACTATGATCAGGGCTGTTTGAAACCACTTGATGGTTTGTATCACTGTTTCGCCTCGTGTTAGTTGTAATATTTTTATGATTGTTATTTAGTTCACTTTCTTCAAAACTATTACTTTTACTTGAGCCGCTTCCATTTTGAGATCCATTAGTAATTTGAGATTTCAATAGGTCTCGTTTATTTACGTTATTGATTTTTTTAGTATAAAATGCATCAGGTGTACTTTTCAACAAGACCGATGGTTTTGGAGACTGTGGTGCTTTAGAATCATTGGATGTACTTGTACTTGGAGAGTCTGGTTTACTCTGGGGTCGATTGTTATTCTGTAACAGAGAATCAGATATATCGAGATCAGAATCTTCATCAATAGCTAGAAAACTGTCAGCTATGAAATCATTTTTTTCTACTTCAGGTGAATTGGGTGCGGTATTGTATTCCTCATCTTTACTGTCACTCTTCTTTAACGGTTTTTTGTTCGCTGATTTTTCCAGGCTGCTATTCTGTCCCATTTCACTTTGTACAAACTTTCGAAATATTTTAGACGATTTTGGGGTTGACACTACTTTGTTATCGAAAAAGTTTGACTTCTCTTTGCCCTTTTTCTTTAAAAAATTGAACATTTTAGATGTTGAATAGTTCGAAACTTTTTTTCACTTTACTTCACATTCATTTTATTTTATAGTATGGTCCATTATTTTAAAGCCGCAGTAAAAGTTGCTCCTTTTAAGAAAACAGTCTCTAACACACTACTGAACTTCACAAAAGATTCCTTCAATCTGTCTCTACGTTAATATCTATTTCAAAGTCTATTGTAGTATCATTTGGAAAATTTCAAAACTTCGGGAAAAAGTTGTTAATAAACTTAATTTAAAATGGATGATAAAGACATTGGGAAAAGTAAATTTTAATGGTTATTGTTGGTAAACTCGGGTTTATTTAATAAAATATTATGATTTCCCGTTTGTATAATATTAAAACCCCAAGAATTTGTTTTTTCAATTGCTTTTTATACTTGTGGCCTAACTCTGTTCTAAAAGAAACACTTAACCTAATAATAGATATGCTATTCAAAAACATTACACAGCTCAAGTTATAAAACAATTACCTACACCATGTGCGCCTTAACTTTCCTCGTAATAAAGTATTACGTTTGTTATACATACATAGTAAGCCTGATATATCATTTAGCTGTGTGAACCAAATTTTCATTTTGCAAATATGAATTTTGTAAAACAGTCTATTGTTTAAACGGTGTTATAAAATTTTGATCAAAAATTTCCCTGTCTTGTTGTTGCATTTTTAAGAAGTTCCAAATTACCAGAACTCCAATCCTATAAAAATCATCAGGGCTATGGCCATTTCCATCAGTATTATCACTCAATTCAAAATTACTCATCATACTCCGGAGGTAAATAACATTGATGATACACACTCGCAATCGTTACCCATTGTTTACATTCATTTTTTCAAAGTATTAATGACTTTCTAGTAAACAAATATATCATTAGAATGCACGCACTTTTTTAAATACGCATTTATGACGTTTGTGGTAATAATGCCTGAACATTTATTTTATCATACGGAAGACGGAAGTTTACACAATTCATAATGGAAACAACATTTTCTGAATGTTTTAATTTTTTAATTTATACACACAAATAGTATGGTGTTAGCTATATTGTTATTTATGCCTTGTTGCATACAGGATAACGAGTTAAATATTTATATCACTGTTGAAATACGGTATCACGAAGTTGTAAAGAAATGCAATAAATAAAGTGTTGAATTGTTAACGCCAGTTCTGAGCAGAACATTTCGGTTATGTATCCTGCCAGTCAAAATTAACGTTATGTTTTTGATGGATAGTTTATGTATCTTTTTGTTTTTGATGAGATAGTATTAGGATATGGTTTATGGACCACACACAAGTTTTCTCAAATCTGTTGGATTTTTTAAATTTGTTTATATTTACACTAGCTTCTCTGAGTCTCTTTAGATACCCGGCCCAGAGAGATCTGAAGTTGGCACTGGTGCTGACGATTCTCTAGACTCGATTCGGGAACTGAGGAGACACCACCGCTTATTTCCAAAACGAAATGGGAGTTACATCCGAGACAGAGGAGAGAGAGAGAGAGAGAGAGAGAGGAGAGAGAGAGAGAAAGAGAGAGAGAGAGAAAGAGAGAGAGATAGAGAAAGAGAGAGAGAGACATAAATTTCAAGTTGATTTACACCTACGTCATCATGTTAATCTTTTGTATCTTCTTTCTTTTCCTATTTCGTATTTTTCTTGTATATTTTAGAAATTAATTTTGGAAATTTTGAAAACTGTGAGGCGGCTTTGGTTTTATGTTAATATAAAGGGTGACTAAGTGAGGAAAGGCAAGCAAAGATTTATTTCCCTTTTTATGAAAATCTTGGACAAGACGTGGATATTATTTTTGCAATAAAATTAAATTAGTGTGGAATACATTATAACTAAATAGTGTGAAGAGCAAGCTGTCAGCACGCTACCTGTCATGTCTCATCAGTTCCATTAAGCATGGAGACATTGTTTTCAATCAGTCATTATGAGAATAATTATGAGGGCATTGATAAAGTAAGTCAATTCTGTAGGTATATACTAATTTTATTTATATCTAACATAAAATAATTATTTTACAAGTATTTGTCTGAACTATTAGTTTCAGTAAACACCTAGTAGAGAACCATTATAATAAAAATTATCTTACAACAATCAGCATACTCATGTTGGCATAATGGGACTACCTGTCTTGCGCTGACAGTCTAAATAAAGCACTACTTATACTTATACTTATACTTATACTTATACTTATACTTATACTTATACTTATACTTATACTCATACAAGCTGAAGAAACATAAAAAAAATGTTTTGGCTTGAAAGAACATGTAGTTGTGGGTATACAATACATATAGAACACATCCAAAATTATGTACATAATTATGTTTTTATAATTTAAGCACTTTTGATCTTTTCAACCTTATCACTGGTGAAGTAACATTGAGATTTTTTTTTTTTTTTTTTTTTTTTTTTTTAATTTTTCAACTCAAGCTAGTAGATGAACGGCTCAAACTCATGCTAGTTTGAGCCGCCAGTTAAATGGTCCTCTCTAATTGAACATGTGTAGTGTAGTGGCAACTAGCAAACCATATCTCCGCACCAGACTCAGGTTAGAGTTTATGATGGCGAGTAGTGTTGCGATGATGCCATTCATAGTCTAAGTACCTGTAATGAGTACAGGCACCCTAACAACATGGAGGCAATGCTCGGTGCCCAGTGCTTTGTGAAAACATGTTTCAAACATAAATAAATAAAACAAGACCTATTGCCTAGCTAGATAGTACTTATTACTATTTTTAAATGCTTTATAGATACAAAGACATTATATGTACCTATTATGTACAATTATTGTACATTGTACAATACAAATAATTATTATAAAAAAATGGAAACAATATACAATAAAATGGAAAAAAATAGATAAATACATATGTCCTAGCTAATTAGCGGGGTTATTGCCTATGCCAACTTCTTCCACCCAACTCTTTCCACCTATCTTCAGTAGGTAATTTCAGTATAACAAAGAGAGAGAGAGAGAGAGAGAGAGAGAGAGAGAGAGAGCGGCTACTGATTTACTGAAACCTTTGATCAGTTGGACACAGCGTCCTGTGCAAGAAAACCAGATGTACTCTTTCAATATTTCAGCATATTACAAACATTATAGATCTCACTTTTGTACAACTTATTTTCTGGTACGTATATACCAATTATACCATTGTATTACCAAAAAAACTCTCTTCACTTATTGACTCGGCGGCGCTTGCTACCGCGCTCCTTAAAATTAATCATTTTCTCTTCAAACCCCATTGTGAAATGGCCCCTTAAATATGTAGTATTGAATCATACAAGGGCGGTTATCGTAATTACAAATAAGATGCGTTAGTTTCTTCACCAAAATGTCCTAGTTAATATGAATTTTTGGTATTGGTATAAGTAGGGCTGTCGGCTACGAAAGCTCTTTGTCACTGCGACCTTAAATAGATCTTTTGTGACATAGTTAATATGAATAAATTATACCTCCTTACAATTTTTGTCCTTTATAAATTAAAAAAGGCAAAACAGTTTGCGAAATAATTATAATAATAATAATTTTTTCCCCTGTTTTACGATTCTTCATAAAATGTCGAATATTTTTGTTGAATGGTCTCTTTATTACCTATCAATCAAACTATATTTAATCTTATGTATTCTAATATGCATGGTAGTGGAAATACCATGATACCATGTGTATTGTGCGTACGAGTGCTAGCTGGATGTCAGCGTCAGTATAAAATAAATGAGTTTATTATTTTATCTCTCAGATTTCAATGTCGCCGACACCCCGCGTGTTCATTATGGTTTTATTATCAGCAAGAGCAGGGCGGGGCGGGGGCGGCAACAGGCACTTGTGTCACCAAAGCCGCGATGGTCACTTGGCAATTTGGCACTCGGCTCCCCGGATGTTACACCCTAGGCCCACGCCATGCCTCGGCAACAATATGGCGAAAATATTTTTTATTTTGTAAACATTATGAGAAACTTGGACATTTAATTGTGTGTTTCATGATCGGAAATTATGACATGAGTCTGTGATAAAAAAATATTCTTCTCATAGAAGTCAAGGAGAAATTAAATTTGATTGGCGTTTCTTGAACTTAAGCTAGTGACGTCATTAGAATGTACCAGTGCGGGAGATACATAAAACTGGACACAACCCATTTTGAATCAGAATACTCGATTTGGTGAAAATTGCATCTCCACTAAAAAAAGTTCTACGTTTAAAAAGGTTTTCCGAGATGTTTGAATCTTGTATTTTTTTAAAATCAAATAAGGAAAGAATAAGTACTCCAACTCTAAAATACCTATCCACCCGAAAAATAAATAAATTAAATGTGACTTTATTCATTTTATTCTTTGGTGACCGGGATTTCTATAGAAGAAACTTTTTGGTAAATTTTGAGAAAACTTACGACTGAATGTATTTTCAATATAGCAAGTGTTTACATAAACTTATTATACTATTTTTCTTGTATACTTTCTCGTATCCTCATATAGTTTGTGATTTATGAGTAGCATGACGAGACGGTAGCGTCGCAGACACAAGACTCCCGAACAACCAAGATGCAATGACCTGGTTCACTTTAGCGAATCTTCACTCCGAGAGATAAACAACGTTTTGTGCAAAACTTTCTTCGATATCTTGCTTTCCTTTTCTCCTCGACAAATAAGTGCAATCGGCGAAGGAACTGTCTGTTTGTTCCCTTTCGAAAGTTTATATGTTGTGTTTAGAGTTTTGGTGAATATACAGGATGTAAAGAAATCTCAACTGCTTTAGAGAATCATTTATTGCCAGCGGTGAACCCAAGTGATAAAACGATTTCTTAAAAAGTTCCCTGAAGGGCACCTCGCAAAAAAGAAAATGTAAGGTTTGACGACTGTCCCAGATATTCATTCGCCTTCAGAAATTTAATGAATCTACAAGTATTCCGGCCCCACTTAGACTGAGTGAGTTTAATCTGAGTACATATGAGACAGCTGCCCACATGTGAGAGTAGTTATTTAACTTGTAGCTACTGATACATACTTACGAGTATTAGCGTATGGTGTTGTCAAAATGAAATGATGCTGTAATGAAGATTATAATTATGTATTGTACTTTTGTCAAAATGGGATCATTTTACACTAGAGACTTATTTGTGAGGAAATATATTACAATCCAATATCTGACATAAAGGGTTTTGTAATTACATTTCTTTTCTCAATTTTGCGTAAAAACTTACAAGATGCCTCAATTTTTTTTTATATAAAAAATGAAAAACAAACATATTTTTGATTCAATTGTACGTCCAAAAGTTTGATTCAATTTAAAATCCATTGCTCTAAGATACTCTCAGCAAAGAAACGTAATCCAAGAAAGCATAATCAAGAGGAAGTAAACTTTAACAAACATCTTGGTTCGTGATAAATGCGAGCTTTTGTGTTCAATCCTTGAATCTCGAGTTAAATCCAACCAAACTTTTGATAATAATAGCACGCGAGCAGTACTTGGGTATAATATAATATTCTGAAAAAACAGTCTGTGACAGTTATATTGAAATTTTCAAGAATTAGATAGTCTAAAATATCTAGTGACTTATTTAGGTCACCCAGAAAATTTGAGGGTGTGATAAATTCATAATAAAATCATGTATGAAAGGTATATTGAAAAGATTTTTTAAGAAACTAAAATCCAATTCCACTTAGGGTAAAAATGAAAACTTTTAGTAGGTAATGCAGTAATTGTTAATGGGAAAGTTATGCCTATCTCGAAATGGCAAAGTACCTATAAATGGAAGCTCATCACTGACACTAGGCCAAAAATCGTGAATAGCAAGGACTTAGATGAAATTCTAATTCCCTGGTTCCAAATCCAACACGCTAACCACTTACTTAGCTGATGTAACTAACTTACAAGTATACCTAATGAGAGACAAAGAAAAAGTCATTTTGAAAACTACTCTTACTTAGCACTTGCCAATCCCTTTCGCTAGTGTAATTTATTTCTAGAGCTACTTATTATACTCCACTGATCAGAGTTTTTCATAAGTCATGGAGTTAGGAAGCAGCGTCAGTCTTATCAGGGAGCTTGCCATGCGCGGATATAGGGGGGGGCACGGGGGGCACGTGCCCCCCCAGATTTTTTCAGTAAGCGGTGTTTCTCAATTTTCATTATACCTAATCCCGTTTAAAAAAAGATCTCAATAAATTAGGGGGGCACCGGCCCCAAAATAATTCCCAATTCTAAGACTAATCCCGTAAAAAAAATCTCAATAAGTTAGGGGGGCACGGGCCCCAAAATGATTCCCAATTCTAAGACTAAACCCGTAAAAAAAAGATCTCAATAAGTTAGGGGTGCACGGGCCCCAAAATTATTCCCAATTCTAAGACTAAACCCGTAAAAAAAAGATCTCAATAAGTTAGGGGTGCACGGGCCCCAAAATAATTCCCAATTCTAAGACTAATCCCGTAAAAAAAAAGATCTCAATAAGTTAGGGGGGCACGGGCCCCAAAATTATTCCCAATTCTAAGACTAAACCCGTAAAAAAAAGATCTCAATAAGTTAGGGGTGCACGGGCCCCAGAATAATTCCCAATTCTAAGACTAATCCCGTAAAAAAAAGATCTCAATAAGTTAGGGGGGCACGGGCCCCAAGATAATTCCCAATTCTAAGACTAATCCCGTAAAAAAAAGATCTCAATATCTTAGGGGTGCTCGGGACCCAATATAATTCACAATTCTAAGACCAATAAGAAATAACTAAATAATAAAGTTGTCAAATCCACACAGATTGCCCGAGAAACCTGAAATTTTACCTATAGGTGCATTTGGATCAGATAATATATCTCTAGGGTTCAGCTTCACAAGGTAAGGACAAAAAATGGATGCGTGACACAAAAAATCACATTTTTTGACCAAAATGACATTTTTTTCTCAAAATTTGTCGTGACGGCGCCACGGCGGCGGCTTATCAACTCAATAAGAAAAGTTTTAAGCAAGGGTTCAAGTTTTCATTTGAGATATCAATCACGAAATTCTGATGAGCCGTTCTTGAGCTACGTTGAGTAAGGACATAAAATTGATGGGTAAACAAAAAGTATTTACGTTTTTTCACCTGAATGACATTTCTTTCGAAATATGTCGTGACGAACTATCAACTCAAAGCGAGAATGTTTTTGCAAGGGTTGTAGTCTTCATTTCACATATTGATCGCGAAATTCTGATGAGCCATTCCTGAGCTCCAGTAAGGATAAGAAATGGATGGGTGACACGAAAAATATTGACATTTGCGTGTGTGTGTGTGTGTGTGTGTGTGTGTGTGTGTGGGGGGGGGGGGTGTGATAGGCTTGCGAAGCGGCGGGTGCAACCCTCTAGTTAGGTATATTGTGCGATTGTGCCCCCCCAGTACAAGAGGGCTATATCCGCGCATGGAGCTTGCCAACAAATTTCTACAAATTCATGTATTCTAGGGAAATGACCAGTTTCCCATCTTCTCTCTCTTTTCCTCTCATTTTCTTTCGTCCCCACTCCACTCTCTAATTGTTTTACTGTCCTATCTTCTACTTCTACTGAATTTCATATTCTTCGTTTCTTCTTTATTGGTCATTCTTGACTCTATTTATTACTCCTGGCGAGAGACTGTTTTCTTTGTAGTTTTTTTTCACAGGTAGGTAAGTACACCACCAGCGCTAATCGTTTATACGATATATTTTTACTCTGTCTTATCCCGCTTAAGCAGGGTCGACGTTGTTCAACCTCATGGTAGAGGATGGTTGGTTTTGGCACATTTTTAAGGCTGAATGCCTCTCCTAACGCCAAAAATTCTATTGACTTAACATCCTGGATTAGGACGGAGGTTTTACCTTTCATTCGCTGTGAATCCCACATTAACTCCATTCAGCTACCCACATTAACCTCACCCAGCCTGGGTCTGGGTAGGGCCGGAAATGCCAGCCTCACATGTACGAAGGGAACAGACTTTTCAAACAGAAGATTCTGTTCCCTTTTTTTTCTTTTTTTTTTCTGTTTGAAAATTATTTTCAACACAAAAAATTCTCCAACCAAGGATCGAACTCAGGATCTCTGGACTACGGGCAGTAGTCACAACTGTTACGCCACGGAGTCTATACAATCTATAATTTTGCTCTCGTGAATCAAGTATTAATGTACATCTTGAGTTGAACATTCTGTAGAATTTCAACACTCTTATAAAAAGGTAAGTGTATAGGATAATTTTTTGTTGTTGTTATTGCTGAACCAGTGGTAAAGTACAAAAAAGCAGATTACAGCAGGCTGAAAACTCTTCTTGGAACTTTTTGAAATGAGTTTAGCTATCTAATATTTATACATGTATCTCACACGATCCTTCATGTATTCAATTCAAACAGATTACTTATGAATTTTACACATTGTTGTGAAGCATTCTATCAGAAAATATCGCTCACCAGAATTTTAACGGATAGAAATAGTTATTATGGGCAAGGCATGGATGGAGGGTTACAAAGGGGGACATGACGTGTAGATCTTTCTTACCTTGCCAGCACCTTTGTTCATATTTAGCTGCTTTTGCTTTTGCCCCATTATGTCTAGAACTTTGAAACAGGTGGAAAAGAAGAAACACAGGATAACTGTTAGAGTTTTGCATGGACTTGGGAATTTCAGGTACTTCTTCTAGTAATTGCTTCCAATAAAACATTGATAGATCTCTAACTAAGGGGTGGACTTTATCAATTAATTTATCTAAACTCGGATTAAATCCCGGCATAAGTTGATCAAGGCTCTCCCTCATATCTTATGTTACATTACAAGTGAAATACATTTTAATTTTTATAGAACTATAATTGAGCATATTGTTTATTTTTATAAAAAAATCTGTATAAGTTTCACATAAAACATTATTCTACGTCACAGTAGGTATGCCCGATCAAGTTACCGTGTTTACGATCATGCATGTACGCAGATGATTCGTCAGCTCTGTGCATACATTTTGTTTACTTCAAGTGCATTGAGAGTTCTCAACACATTCCGCTTTGGCACGTATAAATCTCAAGTTCAGTGTTTTTCTCTTCCTTCTTTTGTCAGAAGACAGTTAATATTCTACCCAGATGAATTTTATTCCCTTAAGCGATAAAAAATAGGAAGAGGGGACAGGAGAGGAAGAAAAATCAAACTCGGACAAACGCGTTTGGACGGTAAAAAATACTTTCTTTATAAACTCTCATAGAATCTACTCCCTCATAATGTTTATCAAAGTTGAGTACCCTTGCTTCCCCGGACGATAACTTATGTCATGGGAGGGGCGAGTAACTCCCTTTGTTATGGAGGAGAAGCTGCCAGAAAGTGTGGCGTCAGCACAATTCATTTCTTGTAATGTGACTTGAGGGAGATTTCAAACTCGAGAAATCAGAGAGTTTTCCAGTGGTAATGCTCTCTGCACTTGATGGTATAGGGTGGTTAAAAAATACAATTAGATAGTGTTTTTTTTTTTTTTTTTTTACTTAAAAGTTAAAAGAAAAGAAACCATGATATTTTGCCGATTATAGTTATCCCTACACTTATGCAGGATCCGCAATTAATTAGATGTGATCTTCAAAACGTAAATGGTGAGTTTGTATTGTATAAAAATAAATGAAATTGTATTTTCTAGCATCTTATCAAAGAAAAGTTTAGAAACTTCAGTTTCGAGAATAAAAGATTTTCGAAATGGTTTATGATAAATGGTGGAATTGGTGGACCCTGTATAAATTATATACGGTGCTGCGGTCAAAACGCACATCGGTTTTTTTTATTAGGTATTTGGAAGCCTAGAAACCTTGCTACTAGGGTAATACCTACCAGCTATAAATTAGAAGGTAGGCAATTATAGTTTTATATGGGCGAAATCCTAACGGCTAAAAAGTATCGAGTTTCAACTAGTTATAAATAATTATAATTTAACTTGTCGAACCTGGGTATAAGAGAACTTAAAGAACCAGACTGTTTTCTCTTATCTATATCCAGGTTTTTCTTATAAAGAAATTATTTCCCTTTATAGAGAGTAGAGAGGTAAATTGGACCTAGGAATTGTTCTCTTATATCCAGGTTCAACTGCATTATTATTATTATATATTTATTCGTAAATATTCAATAAAGTTGTTTACTCAAATTAAATTTAATAATGTGTGTGTGTGTTTTTTTTTCTTGGGATTCCAGTATTTTTTACAATAAAATATTATTTTACTTCTTATCTTGGGGGAATTCTAAGTACGAATAAAATAAATTAATTACATACCTATATTACTTTTCTTTATAAATGAATATTGATATCATAAATTATTTTGTTCAACTACTTATTTTAGTACCTGTAAATTCAATTTTATCTGTCCATGTATTTTATTATCTACTTTATTTAAACCATCCAGTATACGAATGTATTATATTTATACATATAGTGATAAATTAAGATTTCTAATGATGCAGCTTTTGTCTGTTTTAACCATATTTTTTTGTGGTTTTTTTGCTCAGTGATATCCTATGATATTTTATTATAGTAATTTCCCATTTTTTAAACATAAGAAATGCATTGGACCATTTTACAATATTATTATAGTTCAGTGTAAGAAAGAATCCAAACAATAAAAATGAGAGAACTAAACTTCACGATAGAGAATAAGTGTTTCATAATAATAATTATTATTATCAAGTGAGAGAAACACACTGGTAGGAAAAATAGAGATAGAACGAGCTAAGAAGGAAAGAGAGAAAAAATGGTAAAAGGGGGGAGAGAAAGAGTATGATATGACGAAGGAAAGCCAAAAAGACACAGGAAACTTTTCAAGATGTATGTAAATACATTTATTATGTATGTAAGGAAAGAGGAAAATAGAGAGAGGAAGAATCACTATAAAAAAAAAAAAGATGGATACAATGAATACTCTAGTAACTTACTCGTTTTCGCCAGTGACATTAGACCATCCAATCAGGACCACTTCTTCGGGATTTCCAATCTACAGGGTGTGTTGATCCGCCGTCACATATATAGGGTGTCCTCATGAATAAGTTACACATAGATCACTGTGAAAAATTTCCAAAGGAATATAAAAACTTTACGAGATAACAATGAGAAAAAAACCGTTCGTTAATTCGCGAGATTCGACAAGCAGTTGTACTCTGACAAAATTTAACGTTAGATAAACACACCACACTGAAAAGTATTATAATTGGCTCAGCATTAATGAAACATTAAATTTAAATTTATGAAAAATAATTCGCTCATTCATCACTTAAACCCTCCCTCTTTCTTTGTTTCTTTTTTCTCTTTTTTTTCTCTCTCTCTCCCTCTTTCTCTGTCTTCTCTACTCTCATAACTCGTTCTTTTTTACGTCCCTCAATTTCTCTTACTCTTCCTATCTCTCTTTCTCTAGAAGATGTTTCTCTCTATCTCTCTTATCATTTTCCATCTATGTACCTATCTCTTTCGTATACATGTACATTCTCCACTTAGTGACTTTTTTACTCTCTCTCTCTCCTATCCTCAACTCTCTCAAATCCCTTCTCTCTCACTACCACAGGTATTCACTATACATCTAAATTAATTAACAAGTATGAATTCGCGTTTTGTTTATACGTAGGTTTTTGAAATAAATCTTTTATTATTTTCTGACAAATATACAGGATGTCTAAACAGAATAAACTCTCGTTTATGAAGTACCTTAGGCAAAATTATGAACGTTTCTTTTTTTAAAGACTTCTTCATGGTGATATTGATTGCATGATGTGACTGTAATTTTAATGTTAACGTAAGACACTCTGTCTATAAATGACACTGTAAAGCTGTAAGTTTGATATTTAGATGAAACACTACCTATATGATTCACCACCCTGTTTATAGTTGGCACCAGTAATTGTCACGTGTATAATTTAGGTAGGTAGCTTCAGTTTTATATAAAACACCAGTTATGATCCACCCTGTCTATTTTGGCACCATGTAGCTTCGGGTTTAATATTACGTCACGTGCCTCGAACACGAATTTTGACTAATTCACCACTCCCACCCCCCCCACCTCCCTTTTGCTTTGAAAATGAGAAAATATACAATATAGGTACACTATCTATTATCTCTAGCTTTTTACGGTTATAAAAAGTTATAATTGAATGTAGGTTTTTTCTTTCAATAATAATACATATATAATAATTTTATGTAAGTAAAGAAGAAAAAAATATATTTTTATTTTTTTTTTTACAATCATTTTACGCTAACATGTAGCAATACAAAATCAATTAATTACATCTATCACATCTATACAAAAAAATATGAAAATTACATGCAAAATATTAAATATATAAAAAGGAAGGAAGACAGAGAGAAAAGAAAGGACAGACCACCACAACTTTCCATTGTTAATGTTGTGGTGGGAGTATTTGGTTGGATTTGGGACAGAGTGCATTTTCATTTCCTCTCTTTTCTACTCCGTCTTAACTTCTCTCTATCTATCTTCAATTCTTCATCCTTTTCCTGATGATATGTCTGGTCCCCTTCGCTATGTTTTCGATATCAATTTCACTCTTTTTCCTTCCTGTCTGTTCTCCCCTTCCCTCCCACATAATATCTTGCTTCTTTATTTGTCTGCCTTTGTTTACTTGTTTCCTAATTTCTTAGAGCTCAGACATTACGTGGGTAGTAATCTATTTCGTTCTTATATTTCTTTGTCTAACTATCATGACTGTACGTACAGTGTAGTGTATGTGACGTGTGAGAGTTGTACAGATGTACAATTTAGGTAGTTAGGTAGATACTAGGTACACATAATGGCACACACTGCACATACTTATTATGTATCTGTTCTCAAATTTTTCTCTAAAATCCCCTTTATTGCTTGAATGTCGGCCCTACTCAGGCTGAGGTTAATGTGAGAAGCTAGAAAAAATTCTCGGCGCCCAGTTGCAACCCCCTGTGAGACTGGTAGTTTAATATGACGTCAAACCTCAAAAAACATGTTTTACTCATGGTACTTTCGTTATATTTTCCATAAATCTTGTGTTGCATTTATCATCAATCTAAAAATACTATCTATGCTTTCTTGAATTAGATATATTTATGTTATTTTCTTTTCTTCTTTTAATTTTTATCTTTACTTACTTAGAAACTTTTTTTCCTTTTTTCAAATTATCCAATTGTTTTCTTACACAGTTCCAATCAATCTTTCCCTTTTCTTTCTTGCATTCTATTTAACAGCATGAAACTGGTAAGGAGTAATGATTTTTTTTCTCTCTATATTTTTTCTTTTGCTAATTTCTTTCTTTTTCATTCAAGACTGTTTTAGTGTTTTACCTTCTCCATTTGTTTCTTATTCCTTCTCTTTCTTTCTTTTTCTCATTTTGTCTCTCTCTCTCTCACTCACTCACTTCCCAAGACAAATTTAACAAGTACATAATATTAATATACAATTATACATAATTATACGTTTTTAAAAACACCATCATTATCAAAATACTCATATATATGTCAAACTACTGTATTTTATTTTACATAACCTTAGTATTATCTTCATGTTGTGTTACAACTACGTCAACATTTTTTGATAAATAGAAAATTAAAAAAAATAAAATGGAGAAAATTAAAAATTCTTTTCAAAATGCGAAACATGCAGGAAGAGAGTGAAAACATGCTTTCAAAATATCCAATAAAAACAAAATTAAAGAAGAAAGATAATGAGCAAAATTTCAACTCTTCTTTTAAATTTCTGTTCTAAGAGCCACAATTTATTTATTCACAATATCATACAAATCAAATAATTATGAAAATTTGGAAGAACAGGCTACACTGACCTCACAAGAACTCAAACGTATTATAATTATCTATAAATAAAGTAAAAGATGTATTTAATTCTTTAATACAAATTTAATTCTCTGAATTCTTACCGCAGGCTGGGAATGAAACTTGCACTCAATATTTCGTACTTGTGCCGTATCGCGAACACACATCTCTCGAGCAACGTGAGTTTTTGGCGTCCTGCCAACTACTCCGAACGAAATTCCCTATCGGATATTTTCTGTTAGAGACGTTGTGTGATGGCAGAATGAATTGAGGTATTGAGTAGCATGATCTGTGATCGACAAGGCCTACTCACGGCGCTGTGATTGACAGTCCGAGCGCCCAGTTGCGCAGTGGATTGACAGGCCGAGCGCCAGTTGCGCATGATTGACAGGCCGAGCGCCTAGTGCGCAGTGATTGACAGGCCGCGCCTAGTGCGCAGTGGATTGACAGGCCGACGCCTAGTTGCGCAGTGGATTGACAGGCCGAGCGCCTAGTGCGCATGGATTGACAGCCCAGCGCCTAGTTGCGCAGTGGATTGACAGCGAGCGCCTATTGCGCAGTGGATTGACAGGCCGAGCGCCTGTTATGGCGGTTGGATGAGAAGGCATACAAGTCCTGGTATTTTTGTTATGAACCCATGTTAGGAGGAGAATATCTGCTCTTCCGCACGATTTGAAGTTTTTGATCGCGTTTGAAGCCAACCTGCAACCAATGTAGGTTTGTTGGTTTAGGAGGAGAAAATCTGCTCTTCCACACGTTTGAAGTTTGTTGATAGCTGTTTGAAGCAACCTGCAACTCAATGTAGGTTTGTTAGTTAGGAGGAGAAAATCTGCTCTTCCGCACGGTTGAAGTTGTGATCGCTGTTTTGAAGCCAACCTGCAACTCAATGTAGGTTTGTTAGGTTAGGAGGAAATCTGCTCTTCCGCACGGTTTGAAGTTTTTTTTTTTTTTTTTTTAAGTGGGGTTAACGTCGCTTCAACTGCATGTCATATCACGACGGGGTTTTACCTCCATTCGCAGGAACTCACAAACCTGCTACTCACATTGACCTCACCCACCCGATAGGGCCGGAAAAGCCAGCGTCACGAGAATTAGAATTTGAATGGTACCCATCCAAGTCTTTAAACTCGTGGGTGTCGCTTAACTTCGGTGTTCTGAAGGAACCGTGTATTCAACATGCCATCGACGCTGGCTGTTGAAGTTTGTTGATCGCTGTTTTGAAGCCAACCTGCAACTCCCTGTAGGTTTGTAAGTTTCTTGCGAATGAAGTTAAATCCTATCTTAAAATATAATTTTTATGAGGACACGTGAAAAAAAAAATCTTCTGATAATGTATACTAGATAAATGTTTTATCTTCAATAGTTGCTCTCAGACTCGTGAGAATAGTCCAGAATCTACATAAACTACTTACATGAATAAAACCAGTGTTCAGTAGTGGAATTGCCATCTTGAAAATAATGTAAATGGTTGTATAAGTACTGCTACTGAGAGTCATAGAGAAATTCTGCAACAAATATTGCTGCCTTATTAAAACGATCTTTTTATAACGATTCCTTGTAGTATAACACTCATAAAATTATGCTATGCCTCACACTTTCTAAAGACTTAACTTGTGGAATGACCTTGTAACTTTACATTTGCGGCTATGAAAATGAATAAAATTTATGCCCTTACGCTAGCGATCTTAATGCTCCATGAATATTAAAAATCTGCAGAGAAAATTCGAGAATGAAAATCTAGTTTAGATTTCTGTACTCATTTAGGAGGAGATAAAGAAGCAAAGAAAGCAGGAGAGAAGAGATACCTATGAAGTAAAAGAAGGAGATTAGCAAGAAGAAGAAGAAGATGAGAGAGAAGAAGAAAATAATGGAGGAGAAGTAGTTAAAAAGGGCGAAACCTAAATTACTGTCTTCATCTCTGTAAAACAAATTAAAAGAAAAACACAAAGAAAATGAGAGAAGAAAAGCCCCGCCAGCGGTCTGGGATGCTGACTCTAATAAATGATCCTGACTACCCCCTTCCTTCGTCAGCACTTCTTTCCATCTTCACATTCTTTCTCCTTTACTGCTATTTTCTTGTCTCCTGCCTTTTGCTTTCACCTTCTACTTTTTTCTTTTTAGCCTTCATTTCCTATTGTATCTCCTATTTTCTTCATCTACTCCTTTTACCTTTTGTTTTATTCCTTCTTTTTTTGTAAAACTTTCAGTGATTTTTTTTGTTAACTAGAACATAACATTGCTTACTATCATTCAAGAATAAAATTGTAAACGACAATACTAATGTTCGTTTGATAGGGTCATGCTAGTGTAATTTTAGTTGCTATCCTCAGACAGAATATATTGGATTTTTTCTTAGGACTGTTTTGATAGTGAGAATATGTTGCTATCTATGTAGGTGAAATTGATTGAAGGCAGATAAAGCTCTGTTTAGGGGGAACTCGTGAAGTTTGATAAGTCTAGGGTGTGGTACTTCAAAAAGAACAACATTTCTGTTTTTCAGAATCGGATTTGTTGTTTTCATTATAATTCCTGTTTTGAGCTCTGGACACGTAATTTTATCATTAATGAGGTTATAGATGAACATAAAAAAAATCTGTTTTACGTATAATATCTACAGATTTTACTTTCTGTAATATTAGTTTTACTTTCCTTATCCTATGTAATAAAGAAAATATTGCATTTCTTGTTGGAGTGTACAATAATATAATTGTAATATAATTGGTTAAGTAAAATGATGGAAACTCATAGTAATACTGCGCTATCCACAAAAATTGTAAAGACCTTCACGAAAAAGAAAATAATTATACCTCAACCTAACTTTGCTTACTAATTCGTGTAATATCTTATTCTATCATCTGTTTCTACCGTTTTCATCATCTTTCGCTCATCCCGTTTTTGTATGTCTTTTACTTACAAACCCACATGTTTTGTTTATTATGCTCTTCTATATTTCTCTCTAATAGTTATCTCTCCCTCTCTCTTTCTCCCGAATCTATTTTTCTCCCGTTCTTTACCTCTCGCTTTTCATTATCTCTGTTGTAATCGTCTTATTTTTCTTGTTTTCCTTGTCTTTCTATCTTTTACTCCTCACTTATCCTTTCTGGTTCTTCCTATTTCGTTCTCTCTACAGTCTAAAGTGATTAGTCTTGTATTCTCTCTCCACAAGAAATGAGGAAAATATTTGGAAAGAGTTGCCAGGAAAGCTACGCACGTAACCTTGCCAAGTACCACAGGCTACACGTTTCCATTATATAGGAGCTTCCTAACATGAGTGCTGTGAGGTAACACTGCATAACATCTGCTGTGAGGTAACAATGCATGACATCTCCTGTGAGGTAACACTGCATGACATCTCCTGTGAGATAACACTTCTGAATGACATCTCCTATGAGGTAACACTGCATAACATCTCCAGTGAGGTAACACTACATAACATCTCCAGTGAGGTAACACTGCATAACATCTCCAGTGAGGTAACACTGCATGACATCTCCAGTGAGGTAACACTACATAACATCTCCAGTGAGGTAACACTGCATGACATCTCCAGTGAGGTAACACTACATAACATCTCCAGTGAGGTAACACTGCATGACATCTCCAGTGAGGTAACACTACATAACATCTCCAGTGAGGTAACACTGCATGACATCTCCAGTGAGGTAACACTACATAACATCTCCAGTGAGGTAACACTGCATAACATCTCCAGTGAGGTAACACTACATAACATCTCCAGTGAGGTAACACTGCATGACATCTCAGTGAGGTAACATACATAACATCTCCAGTGAGGTAACACTGCATGACATCTCAGTGAGGTAACACTACATAACATCTCCAGTGAGGTAACACTGCATGACATCTCCAGTGAGGTAACACTACATAACATCTCCAGTGAGGTAACACTGCATAACATCTCCAGTGAGGTAACACTGCATGACATCTCCTGTGAGGTAACACTGCATGACATCCATGCGCGGATATAGCCTCTTGTACTGGGAGGCACATTCGCACAATATACCTAACTAGCGGTTGCACCCACCGCTTCGCAAGCCACACACACACACATACGCACACCCCCCTCCCCCCAAACACCACACACACACACACACACACATAAATGTCAATATTTTTCGTGTCACCCATTCATTTCTTGTCCTTACTGTAGCTCAAGAATGGCTCATCAGAATTTCGCGACAAATTTTGAGAAAAAAAATGTCATTTTGTTGGAAAAATGTGATTTTTTTGTGTCACCCATCCATTTTTTGTCCTTACCCCGTGTAGCTGAACCCTAGAGATATATTCCCTGATCCAAATGGACCTATAGGTAAAATTTCAGGTTTCTCGGACAATCTGTGTGGATTTGACAACTTTATTATTTAGTTATTTCTTATTGGTCTATTTTGGGAATTATTTTGGGACCGTGCCCCCTAACTCATTGAGATTTTTTTTTTACGGGATTAGGTATAATGAAATTTGAGAAACACCGCTTATCGAAAAAATCTGGGGGGGCACGTGCCCCCCGTAACACTGCATGACATCTGCTGTGAGGTAACACTGCATGACAGCTCCTGTAAGGTAACACTGCATGACATCTGCTGTGAGGTAACACTGCATGACATCTCCTGCGAGGTAACACTGCATGACATCTAATGTGAGGCAACACTGCATGACATCTGCTGTGAGGTAACACTGCATGACAGCTCCTGTTAGGTAACACTGCATGACATCTGCTGTGAGGTAACACTGCATGACATCTCCTGTGAGGTAACACTACATGACATCTGCTGTGAGGTAACACTGCATGACATCTCCTGTGAGGTAACACTGCATGACATCTCCTGTGAGGTAACACTGCATGACATCTCCTGTGAGGTAACACTGCATGGCATTTCCTGTGAGGTAACACTGCATGACATCTCCTGTGAGGTAACACTGCATGACATCTCCTGTGAAGTAACACTGCATGACATCTCCTGTGAGGTAACACTGCATGGCATCTCCTGTGAGGTAACACTGCATGCCATCTCCTGCGAGGTAACACTGCATGGCATCTGCTGTGAGGTAACACTGCATGCCATCTCCTGCGAGGTAACACTGCATGGCATCTGCTGTGAGGTAACACTGCATGAAATCTCCTGTGAGGTAACATTGCATGACATCTCCTGTGTCATACATTATGTTATCCCTAGAAGTTTGGAGGCAGCAGGCACATCATATTGAAGATATTTTCATAGATTGTTCCATCGAGGTAATTTGAGTCATTTAACTCACATTTTACTTCCGAGAAATTTCTATTATTAGAAATTAGAAGTATCGTGTTCGTTTTTTTTGCTCCGATTTCAATTTTTTTCACATTTCTGGACGTTTCATAACCTGAGCAACTTTGGTTTAGTGTCTATCTGTCGGTCTGTTTTTTGCTTTTAAATGATGTTAAAATATTATGCATTAATCAGTGTTAGGTAATGTTGAACTATTAATCAAGTTCCATTATACCCAACAGAACTTTCCCCTTGATATATATATTTTTTTTTCAAACAATGTAATGAAACATTCTCAATAAAACTAAAAGAATTTGTTTCACAAAAGGTCTCATCTCTAGTATCCAGCCATATTCAGGTTCTGCATTGATATACCTATCATAATTCATATCAAAGTTCCCATAACAATCTTCATGTTTTACTCACAAGCTTGAAATTCCTAAGCAACCCTTAACACATAATGCTTCTAGGGATGAATATTTTCTCTAACAATGTGTAAGCCATATTTATGACGAGAAAATGCTCCCTCAAGCTCACATCTAAAAAGCTTACCGCGAAACTTCTGAACTTTTGTGAGCATAGAAACTTTCTGACTCTCAGTTTTCGTTGGACTGCGATGTTGGTGAGGTGTGTCGAGTGTTGTTTCAATTTATTTATTTTTTAGAATAATATTTACGTAAGTATTTTCATTTTTTATTCTTGGGAACGTGCTTTTTATATAATATCAGTGGATTTCACTATTTGAACATTAATTTATTGAGCTTAATGAGTCTACATTTTTCTTATACTTAGTAGGTAAATTTTCATTTGAATAAAATAGTATTAGGAAAATGAGAGTGATCCTTGTAGATTATGCATACTAAGTTAGTAAACATAAAATGTTACCGATAAATATAAAAAAACAACTTTACTATCATCTTATAGATTTATGAACTAAAAAAACTACATGCATAATTTATTATGTAGGTAGTTCTAGAAGTTAGCCAACGCGAAATACTTTTGCTACAAATTTAAACGAAAAATTGCACATTGCATAATCACTATTAACAGGCGTGCATAAAATTTAGATTTTCTGAAATGTCATTCCCTCAAAGATTTCCATCTAGTATTTTCTTTGATTTTTATATCAACGAAATTTATGAATTAGGTAAATATTGACGTAATGAGTAAACTATTAAGCTCCGGGTAATGTCGTGGTTAAAAATAAAATTTTGGACCCCAAGTTGAAAGGCACTTGTTTGACACATTACATGGAGCTTCATATTATTATTATTGTGGTAATATTACATGGGTTCCCATTATCATTTTAACAATATTCCATATTCAGTGTAGCAGTCTAGTACTCTTGAGTTCTAGCGTAATCTCCACTCGAACATCACGACATCTTTATTTCAATTTCGTTCCATTTCTTTCAGTGCCGAAGTCCTGAAATCCTTTCATAGACATTATTTTAATATCATATTATTGTGTACTTGTGCAAGGGAGAAAATGATATTATTACTCATATGAAATCAAGTTCGGTTTATAATGTCATACATAACATTTTGTATTAAAAACATTTCGATCAAAGAATTTATTTAATTTGGATCAAAATCTTCATGAACGGTAGCGAAACGTTTAGAAATCCACAGAATCTTAGGATAATTGAATCAAACTAGTAAGTACATAGGTCAAGTCAGGTTATATCGCTGGTAAAAAAACAAAAGTGCATTACTTTTTAGGTCAAATTTAATAATGTTAAATACCACAAGTTAAACTTTGTTCTTCAATTTTGCATTAAAAACAATACATATACATCATAGGTTTCTTAATAATTTAAGTTTTACAGAAGTATTAACATACCAAATGTTTATTGATAACATTATTTAGTCACCTTGGCCTAGCGGTAGCATGCTCGGCTTGCACTCCAGGTGACCCGGGTTCGAATCCCGGCGGGATCGGATTTTTTCGGCTCTGTACTTTGGATATCGGGGCCTACCCTAGCCTCGTGAGGACAATTGGGGTAGTTGTAGAGTGGACAACGACCAGTGGCGGCATTACGAGGTTGATATTGGAATATGATGGTTGGTTGGAGAAATGATGCATAAGCATTAGTTCTCGTAATGTCGATACTACCCACTAAATATTGTGACAAACAAACACAAATAAATAGCTCTTTTTTTATCTTTTTATTGATAAAATTTCACAGAAACTAGGTATTCATTACGAGGGCGTAGTACCTACCAATAGAACGTTTAAATAACTGACACGATTTCAGCGTGTATCCATTTTCCTCTGTACTAATCCATGTTAATTTCTACCTCTCAACCGCAAGGCTCCTCTTTAAATAATCCAGTCCAACTTCTCGTTACTAATTTAGATTTCCTCGAGATGTATCCAACTATCCATACTGATGATTTTCTCAAAACAAATACCTAGTTAGAAATCATATTTTTTGCCTACACACTAATTGAAGAAAAAGCTCAAATTAATTTTGTTTACTTATCGTTATATCTCTCCTTGTGCCCATCTTCTAAAACAAACTGGTCCTCCACACCCCCACCACTGATCTTATTGAAATCTCCCACTGTCTTTTCACATCTCACTCTTATTCTTCTCTCTCCCTCTCCCCTCCCTCTCCCTATTCTTCATTCTTCCACTCTTCTATTGGGCTCTACCTATGTCTCAAATCTCATTCACTTATAATCCGAGAATTCATAATTTTCCACGTAACTCCTTTACCTACTTGGTTTTCTTTCGTTTATTTGTGAGGTTTTTCTTTCTTCTCTTTTCTATTATACTTTTCTTTTCAACTCATTATTCTCTGCTGGTCTTTAGTGCTCCTTGAAGTGCTCTTATCGGCTCTTGGTTTTCATATGAATTTTGAGAGAATTCAAATGGTTCTCTTTGTAAAGGGAGTTGTTTGTTATTATAGATATCATAAGATTTATAAATGTATCCATATGTTTTTAATCAAATTCTTTGGACTATCTCTAGGATATTGTGCTTTAGATACTAGTCCTTGTGAGCTATTTCTCTTTGTTATTGAGAAGGTACAACATGGTCTTGATTTCTCCTCGGCTCATTCTTTGAACATTCAAAGTAATGTTTTAGTAGATTACGTTTAACTAGGTTTTACTAAAACATTACTTTGAAATAGGTAGAAGACATTGACTAGTCCTTACTAGTTTGGCTTATTTATGCGTGAAGTAGAATTTTATTTTCATTATTTAAACTTTACTCTTCTGATGATGTCATGTACTTTCCATGCCAGGAAACAGATTATGACTATTTGCTTTTACTGTCGGGTTTCTTCAAGTCTAAAATAACAGTTATATTACTTCCACATTTATTATTTCAAAATATTTTCTTGAAAGTTCTACAAAACCATGCTTGAAATCTCAACTCAAGCGCAGCGTAACAAATGACTTCTCCTGAACCATTCCTAATCGTCCCCAATATCCCTCAGGTAGTCGAGTTGAATTTCTCTTTCCAAAGAACCAGAAAGCTCTAGCTAGATATTGAAAACTTTAGAAACGTCTTTTCATGCTCTGTGGGGCATATCGTCTCATTTCCCGTAAAAGTAGCGGGAAAGTCGACCGAAAAACTTTGGGCAATGGAACGAAAGCTCAATCACGTGCCTTGAGGAGGTTATTGAAGGGTAAAGCAGATACGTAGCTAATATTACCTATCTGGCAAACATTCAACTCTTCTCCACTTCTGATTGAGGTAGGGTCGAGGTAGATTGGTGGAAGTAAATTACCCTTACGCCAAGTAAGTTTTTTCAAGTTTTAAGTTATCATATTTGTGTTAATCACTTTCGTGATGTCACAACTACTCAAACTCGCTTTACTAAAACTACGATGAAACCGGGACTTAAACCATAGACCTCCAGGTTACAAGTCCGCCAACTTATCGATCAAGCTTCTGAGGTCGGTAAATTACTCGTAGATCTAATATCATAGGTAAAAATAAATTATATTTACATTATGTGTAATTAAATCATAAATATCATCTAATTAATATACGTTCAAGACGTAGATGTACTTAGGACACTGTTCTTATCCTTGGTTCGATCGAAACTTGAGTACGGCTCAGTCATCTGGAGCCCTAGCACTCAAGTCGAATCTAAAGCAATTGAGAGAGTGCAATCCACCTTTGTTAGGTATCTATTTAAAAAGGAAAATGGTTTCTATCCAAAATACCCTCAAGCGATTTTCTATACAACTCTTATAGAAATGCTTGACATACAATCCCTCTCAAAAAGGCGAGATCTCGACAGATTTATGTTGTTGTATAAGCTACTGAACAACCAGCTCTTATGTCCAAGCCTCCTCAATTGTTTGAGATTTAAAATCCAAAATCCAACACTAAGACCAAGAATGGCTGGGCTGTTTCAGGTTTCTGATCCCCAATTTACTAAACTACAAGAAGCGCCAATAACTAGAGCTATGACACTCTGCAACACACTTCAGCTGGACCATGATCACTATAATCTCTCTGGTGATCTGTTCCGGCTGGAATGTGAGCAGAGAATGTCTGTATAAAAATGTTAAAGTTAAGTCTGTATTGTTTATAATCTTTAGTTTGTATGCCTTGTTAGGACATTAGTATTGTCGTTTGGATTACTTTATAGTATTAAAGTTCTAAATGATGTTATGTCCTTTTAAAAAAAAAAAAAAAAGTATGTAGTTAAATGTGTACACCTAGAAGACCTCGTAAAACCAAAGTTAATTATATTCTATTAGTACTATCAAATTTTACCTTCTTATTTACCTAGCGTATTCACATTGGCCTTATGCCTCACAACAAAAAAAGACTTTCTATGGATCCCTTAAATAGAGAGAAAGATGAATAATAGACCTACTTAGATATGAGAAGAAGAGAGAAAGTTAGGAGGAATTGTGTATGAGAGAGATATAAAGTGTAGAAGGTAGGTAAGGTAAGAAGAAGGTAAGAGATCGAGAAAAAGGGAAAGCAGAGAAAAGTGGCTGACCATAATAATAATATCAATGGAGGTGAGGAGCTTATTTTTTCTTCCTTTACCGTCTTTTAATATTCATTTTTGTCATATTTTTACCCTTCTCATACTCGGTTTTATTTTGTAGAATTTCAGACATTCATACCTCATTTTCTTTACAATATACAGACCTAATACCTAGTTGATAAATTATGAATACACATGGAACATATTTTGGATGACAAAAAAGAGTTATTATAATATTTGTGTTTGGCTGCCTGTCATGAAAAGCTTTCCTCTCAATGCTCTGATATTAAATGCAGCGGTTCTTAAATACATGATATATTACACACTACAGTAATAGTGTGTGTATCTAAAGCAATCAATCCAGCTTTCTTACATAATATTATTATTAAGAAAATATTCTTCTTCAGGTCATAAAATTACCCTCTGCGAGCTTTAGGATAATATTAATATTCGTAGCTCTTCGTACATACAATTACAAGCACATACATATTATTGCCAAAGCTAATAAAATAATAGGATAGGGTGGTACATCACAGCTTTGTCTTGAAAGCTAGTAAGTAGAGCTAACTGTTATATAAAGGTACATAACTATATATTTTTACAAAAAAATGCAATGAAAATTTGAATTTAAAAAATAAACTTAGAAGAAAAAAAGTCATAGGAAATTTGGAAGTTCTCAGAAAAAGAGGAGCGAATTTCTTACAGTCAGGAAACAAGACAGCTATTTTTCAATTTCCATTGGGTAATAAATCTACAAGTCAGACAGGGAAACACAAACTTTCAAGTCCCGCACTACAGGGTGTGAAAAAGTATCCAACCAGTTTCTCATTGGATAGATAATCCATGTTGGTATTGATATTCTTGTCTTGAAAAACACCAAGTCTAAACAATCAATCATAGTGAATGTTGCTCAAAAGAATTATTAGAAGCTTTACCTTAAGAAAAATACCTTTGTATATTATGTTATCTTGTTATTAAATAAATAAATATAAAAATAAAAAAATGAAGTAAATAACGTTAAAATGGGTAGACCCAGAGAATTTGAGAACAAATATTAAGTAGGTTAACAAACTCGTCTCTTTTTCTTTTGAGTTTTTCCATATTCACTCGCTTGAATCACTCCCTCTTCTTTCTCCTCAATCACTCATTTTGTGTAGAGCTCTTATGAACACCCTTTATACAATTTCCAATGTGTTCATTGCTAGTTTTTCATCGTAATGGCTATACCTCAATTTATTATAATGCGTGACTCTGGTGCTGTATGAGAAATAAATATTGGTGAGTCGTCAGTTTGTCTGTCATAGAAGGGAGAGTCACGTAATGAAAGTTACAATGACCAAAATGTAATAATAAATTGAACCATGCACATGAGAAAGTTTTGAACAATACGTAGAGTTGCAAGTGTTTATATTTCTGTCAAACAGTAAATTGTTATGTAATATGTATGCTAATTTTAAAATATTCAATACGCGATCAATGTAGAAAAAGAACAATAGAGAGACAAAAAGTAAAGTGAAAAAATATAGTATATATATTTGATTTATTTGTATCAACAACAGTGTTATTACAAAATATTAGGCAATTACATAATTAGAGACAAGTTAAAAGTAAATTATAATAAAGGATTTTTTTTTTTTTTTTCTTCTCTTTCCTATTATTTTTTTTTTATATACTTAGAGGTAAAATTTCATTTTTCTTTCCTTAATTTTTTTTTTTTTCCCCCCTTTTTTTCTTCTTCTCTTTTTTTTCCATTTACTTTTTATAGAGAGAAAAAGGATAATAATATTTTATCCACACTTTTGATCGGCATTCACATAGGAGATGGGCAACTTATTTATAATTTGATCTTTTCTTTAGCATACACTTCAAAAACAAGTAGACGCACTTCATCTCTTCTGGCTCCCTAACCTGGAGTATTCTGTTAGTATTACTATTTTTAAGGTATTTTTTTCTTTCTACAGTGTATACAGGGCAGTTCTCAAAAATGTGGGTGATTGTTTCTTCTTCCATCAGGTTGCAGATTGTACATGGGTTGTTTGAGTTCCAATTATATGAAATCCCTTCTGAGATGAAATGAATAAATGTCCCAGCACACCTGGCTTGACAAATAAGTTTTGTTCTGTCAAATGGTATTCTGGAGAGCAAGTAGTGTTCAATAGTGTCAGTGGTCTTTATGTATTGATAATGGGGTACGTAAGTTGAGTTTTTAATTCTGACCCAGTCTTGTTTCTTCATCCTTTGACTTAGTTTTTCAATTATTCTGTTTTTATGTATTTCGATTTTTTCAACATTTTGGTCCAACCACATGTCATTTTCTTCCAGATCTTCTAATATTTTTTTAAGTTGTGATACCCAATTATATTTTTTATCTGGAGATTTTTTATCCAGTTCTATAAGTTTCTCATAACAAATACGAGGTAATCTTTCTTTGTCCATAGTTAGAAGTTTTTCCCACCAGCTCAAGCATAATTTTAATATTGTTACTATTGTATGTTCAATTCCCATTTCTACTCTTACGACATAGTTTGGCGTTGTTCTTGCCATTCCATATATACTTTTGTAGTATGCTAGCTGGGCAACCTCTACTTCATCTGAGTGTACTAGGCCCCATACTTCACTTCCATACAGTAAAGTGGCTTTTGTTATGGCTTCATATAATTTTCTTCTGGTTTCCCAGCTTTGCACTTTTGCTCCTATTAGCATACTTTTAGCAACTCCTGTGGCTATATTAGCTCTCTCTTTTGCTTTTTCAGCTTGCTTTGTAAATCTACCAGATGATGTAAAAACTGTGCCTAAATATCTGAATTCACTTGTAACCTTTAGTTCTTAGTTTTGATACTGGAAAATTTCTGATTTTTTCTTTCTTCCATTTTTTTTAAATACAATAACTTGGGTTTTGTCTACATTGACTTCAATCAGGTTCTCTGCGCAGTAGTTTTTTAATGTGTCCAGCTGTCGTTGCAATTGTGGCCTTGAGTCTGCAAATAGAACTAAGTCATCTGCATATAGTAGGAGTAGGATTTCATTTTGATTATTTATACTCACTCCTCTCATTTCATTTTTTCTAAAGTATTCTTCCATATCATTTAAAAAGAGGATAAAGGCTACACTTGATGCACAATCCCCTTGCATAACACCTACTTCCACATTTACGAGTTGCGTGTATTCCACTCCAAGACTCTTACATTGGTTAGATTTGTTTATAAGAGGTCTTATAACTTTTATTCTAGATTTAGCATGGTGGTATAGATTTTTCATACAGTTAATAACTTTTGTTGATATACCATTGTTGTAAAGTTTCTGCCATAGTAGGTTATGTGGGACTTTATTAAAGGCCATTTTAAAGTCAATAAATGCACAATAAAGCTTTTTATTTGTAGAATTTAGTCTAATCTGTATAATACTAGCTAGTGTGAAGATATTGTCTTGGCAGCCTCGTTTTGGTCTGAAGCCTCCTTGGTTTTCATTAAATATTTTGTTTTTTTCACCCCAATATATAATTCTTTGAGCTAAAATGTACGTTAGTAGTTTGAAGATTCCATTTAACAGAGAAATGCTTCTGTAATTGTTGGGATTATCAGATTCTCCTTTTTTGTAAAGCATAGTTATATTGGCTAATGGTAAATCCTCAGGTATTTCCTTCTCATTTAATATTAAATTATACATTTTAACTAAAGATTTTAAACAATTTTCTCCTAGATTTTTAAGTTGCTCATTTAATATTGCATCAGGACCTGGGGTTTTATTATTTTTCAAGTTCATAATTGCTTTTTCTAATTCTTTTTCTGTTATTTCTTCATCAAGTTCTTGGTGTCTTGCATCATACAGAAGTCCATTTTCTAGCATAATAGTGAAAAAATATAGAAAACTATAGATTTGCTTTTATTTGCTTTTAATTTTTAATTTGGGTTTAACGTTGCTTTCAACTACATGGTCATATCACGACGATTGTTACCCTCAATTCTAGGTAACTCACAAACCTGCTACGCGCATTAACCTCACCCAGCCTGGGTTAGGCTGGAATGCCAGCATTGCGAAGTCTTCACCTCGCTTGACATTGCTTAACTTCGGTGATCCTAAGAGAACCGGTGCATTCAACTTTTTTTTTTCAAACTGCATAAAACTGACTCATTCTTTCAGTTGAACTGAAAATAAACTCATGAGAAGAAATGCAGAAAGTGAAAAAGATGGATTTCCCAGTAATACGAGTATAATGATATAATATAATTATGTACTATCATTTTGTACGTAGGTATGTACAAATAAACCATATTCGAGTTAATTTCATTTATCCATGCTAATTGCTCCAGTTGCATTAGTTTATGCAGTGAGTGTAGTAATTGTGTTACATATTCCTAGGAAAAGATTATTTGAGCGATACACTTACGATCGCAGGCCACGCAGTCCTAGAGTTATAGTACTACTTATAGTCCTCACGAGCAAAATTTAGTTTAAATAGCTTAACTTAGTGACTGCACTAATCTATCGGAGAAAGCAAGTTCGAGTTCCATATTACGTGAAATAAAATTGTGAACACTACACAAATCTCTTTTAATTACTTTATGTTCGCCCTGTAGTAACTTAGACCCTCGACTGATTGGTTTCTAATGAACACAGCTCACTTCTCACACACTCATTGTAGAATGCGGTGACAGTGTAATGAATTTATCAAAGCTTGCTCTTCCATTTATGTAGACATGACATCTCCCCCCATGCTCCAAACCACCCCCATGGATAGTGCTCCTTCCTCTCTATCTTCTCCTCCCATTACTTACCCGTACACCCCCATCTATTCTCTACACTCCCACTTTGCTTCCCCATTAGAGTGAGAGTGTGATTGCTCTAAAATTCCGGTCACTGGATTCTCTCCATTAACGTAGAGCAAGTGTGAAATGATGTATCCCTTTGTGAATCTCATATTTCTATGCATCTCTAGTTGCTTTTTCATAATAAAATTGAATAAATCACTGCTTGTTTTATAAAATATTATTTGAAATATGAGGAGTATTGATTGGGCTTGTCTAGATGCTATATTTGTAGAACTGCTTGCTCTCTATCTATCTCTGTTTTTTTTTTTTTTTTAATTGGTGAATGGTCTAACGACCAACATGATTGGCCGTGGATTTGATTCTAGCTGTGGACGAATTATAATAATATTTTTTCCATTGATTCAGTGTCATTCTATCTTTTTATGCCATTCATATTTTATCCTCTATTTTCTGTCTTTCAATATTTTCCCTGTAAAAATGTGTCTTTGATTTATTTGTGTCATCACGTTAACACATACAATAACGAGATTATACTCTTGTTTATATCTACTATGTTTTTTTTATAACCTTATACACATGTCTGTATAGATTTTATTTTTTAGCGATATAGCGATAGCAAAATCAGAACAACTAATCTAATTTTGTACTATACAAATGTTCTGGAGAACTGAATTTGCTACAAGTGAAAATTGGTTACATGGATAAAAGAAAAGCAGAACGCACATCATACAAACAAACAACACTTTAGAATAGTGAGGTTTTTCTAACTTTCTTTTAAAAACGTAGAAAGCTTTTTTTGAAAGAAGCTCAGCTACGTCTTAGTTTTTTACAAAAATGTCCTCAGTCCTCATACATCTACCTATCTACTTCCAATAAATCTCATTATAACCCCATACATATACCCTATACCTACTAGTTACTGGTATACAGGGTGGTCCAAAAAGTTTGCACCAAAATGATAGGGGTAGTAAAAGAGACCATTTCCAACAAAAATATTCCCGGACATTTTCCTTTATTTTTTGTCGTTTTCAAAATGGCGGCCAAAACGTGTGTTTTTCAAATATGTGCGTTCAGAACGTTGACAGCCTAAATGAGCATGATCATTAAAACATTGAACGGGTTAATTTAACTTATTTTAATTAAAATTTGATTTTCAATTCAAAAATGCAATCCGTTTTTTTCTAGGTGGTACAGAAAAAAATGAAAAAATCAAAAGCCAACCAAAGTCGGAATATTTGAAAAACACACGTTTTGGCCGCCATTTTGAAAAGGAAAATGTCCGGGAATATTTTTGTTGGAAATGGTCTCTTTTATTACCACTATCATTTTGGTGCAAACTTTCTGGACCACCCTGTATATTATACATTTATATAGATGACTTATTAAGACTTGTGTCTACGAATTTGTATAAGACTAGCCGTTTGCCCGTGCTTTGCAATGGGACTAAATTTCAAATTTAGTACTGCTGGACAGCAATGCCTTTTTGAACTTTTTATATTTTTTCTGGACAAAGCGATAATGGTTTTGGGGGGGTCAATTCTGAGACATTTTTCGCTATCTCTTACCGTTTTGGCTAAACAACTCCGGACAAACAAACAAACAAACATAGGTAGGTAGTCCTTTTTTCTGTTTTATATACATATAGAGATGTTAGGTAGTGTTTCTTCTAAAAGCATGTGAACGAGTAGGTGAAAAACATGGATCAGAAGTTATGAGACAGTTATCAGAAGCACGCGCAGCGCACTCGTATTGTGTAGGTTGTTAGTTCGATTCCAAAGTAGGGAAAACAAAATCAATGCGAATATTATACAAATTATACAAGCTATGTAAATACTTTCACTGCACAAACTGTACATGTACCTGATTAAAAATGTTTTATTGATTTTCCCTGAAGTTGAGTTAATTATAAAGAAAAAATATCATTAGATAAACACAATAAAAACACCTTTAAAAATATTTTTTTTTTTAAATAGGTACCTATCTACTTCAAGATAGCTAATGACAATTTTGAACTAAGAATACCTGGCATGTGTTTAATAGTGTAGGTACTGCAGTACACACACATATTCCTGTAGTATATCACATCCGACGCACTACTCATCTCTCCTGATGTAGTACAGAAGTGCTCGGTAGGTCTTTGGAGCACGGCTACACTTAGGTTCCTACATTTTATTCTTTTTATTTTCAATCAAAGCTTCGGTAACAAGATTTTCTCAAGGCTGATGATTAGAAAAATCTCGTTGAAAAGTTCTCTCACCACAGAGTAGAGCGAGGAGTAGGACAGGAGTAGACAGGAGGCTGAGGAGTGTAATGAAAGTCTCGAGTAGGACGGAAAGAAAATAATAAGGAAAAAATATGCAACAGGAAACATCAAGGAAATTAAAATGGAAAAGACATCTGGAGAGGAGAGTGGAAAGACGAGGTTAGAAAATCAGGAACGGGAAGGGAGTTCAAACTAAAGAAATTGTGGAATTCATATTCCTTGATTGGAGAAAGGACTACGACAGAGGTGAGATGGGTGAGCTATCTTCTTTCTCTAGCTCTTTTCTTTTCTGTTCCTGCCCTACTTACATAAATTTATCCTTTCTCTTTGTTCCTCAAGTCTTGCATTTTTTGCTTTGATCAGACGTCCCACAGTTCTGATTGGAAAAAGAATATTAACACTGAAATTTTTTTGTTGACTCATTGCTACTTCCCAACTTTCGGTGTCCCTGTAAGTAAGTTATTCGTGAATTATTTTGTGATTATAATGCTTCATAAAGCTACATAAAAGACATTCTTCTGATTGTCCGACTATAAAGAGTTTTGTAGGTACTAGTACTCTGGCGTTCTTTTTGGCATTCAGTGTTCCACCATTCTTTGTCCAAGGCCGAACCACCAAAGTGTTTCATATTTTCTTAATGGGTAGTAAGTAATAATTACATATTCATCAACGTTATTCATAAAAATGATTCAGCTCTGTCAAAAAAACGGCGCATTGAAGCTAGAACACAATTCTTTTTGTCGATTCACTGTTGTCTCTTGAGTCTGGAACAACAACACCCCACCCTGTTTTAAGAATAACTAATTTATGAAGGTTTTCGGACCCCGCAGCCCGTTATAACCCATTAGAAGATAAGCCCTGGAAGACATTCATCATTTAATTTCCAAGAAATTCAAATTCATAACTTTGTCCTGTCCTCTAATAAGTCGAATCCTACAAATTATTTCTGTTAACTTAGGTCCTTCATAACTTGAATAAAGTCGAATCCTACAAATTATTTCTGTTAACTTAGGTCCTTCATAACTTGAATAAGCAAATACAATACTAAATGTTGTAATTGAATACTATACTATCCAGAGCTGGTTTTATTCAGATAGGAAAGTACTTTGACTGTCCAGACTGGATGTACTCTCCCCACCACTTTCATTGAACTTTTATTTCTTTTATCTTCTGGTTATTACATTACACAAAAGTTAGCTATACTTTTTTTTATCACTTTTTAAATTTCAAGAAAGAAATTGCAAGTCACAACTTCTGTTTTTAGAAAACACGAAAAAGCTGTAGTCACTTTTCCTCTGTTCTTTCATGCTTCTTTCTCTCTCTTTTTTTTCTGTCGTTTGAAAGGTAATGTAGCGTAAGATAGCTTTTGTTTTGGCTTATTTTAATGATTTTATTGCTGAAGTTTTATTGTTCGCGAAAAACTCATCATTACTTTATTGAGCAATGCCACTTTTAAATATTTATTTAGAATGAGAGACGAGAAAAAAAATAGAGAGAGAGGTAGATGAAGTGACGGTACTGGGGACAAAAGAAAATGAGGAGAAAAGAGAGAGAGTGAAAAGAGAGAGAGAGAAATAGAGAGAAGAAGGGGGAGAGAGAGAGTATAAGTGATAGGTATGTAACCAATTTTTAGTGGAAGTACTCGAATAATGTTGAGTTTTTCAATCAGCATGCTTGAAAATAAATAATAATGGGTAGGTACATGTGGTCGTAATACTCTTGATTGAAATTCTCTGGATAACTTTAGATTAGATTTGACATTTTCACAATACCTAATGTTCTTTAATATCCATGCTCTTTTTCAATACCCCTTCACATCCTTTTATTTACCCAGCATGTGGTGAAACCAATCTTCCCTCTTTTCTATGCTCTGGTTTTTTCTTGATCTAAATTTTTCTTTTCTCTGTAACTCTGCATCTTCATTGGAAAATAGGTAGGTGTATATAATATATTATGATGTGTGATATTCAAAGAAAATAAGAAAATTGTGTTAGGAGTTGTATACTTCAATTTTGTCTCCGAAAAACCCAGGTACCCGCAGTTGCTTTTGATCTTTTGAAGAATAGAACCTGAGAATTTAACCTTAATTTTATTAACAAAATTTGTGTTAATCTCAAACTCACTTTAACAAATTATTGCTTAACATTGAACTCGAACCACCGACCTCCAGATTACGAGGGTGCTTAATGCTTATCGATGTGAAGCTACATATACATACTGAGGTTGGTAACGACCTCATTTTTTTTTTTTTTTAACCTACGAAACAGTAAATAATATTTTGAAAATTGTATGAGCGCCTGTTTTCTATTAATTATACAATGTGCAATAAAATTAGAAAATAAAATTCTCCTAAAATGCTTCTATGGAATTCTTGATAGGTTTTTATTTATTAATTAGTTTCAATGATTATATTTTCTCGTAAACCTATTTGGTACCTAGTTATCTTCTAATTTAATTCCGTATTATGAACGGTCGATAAAAAACAAAAATGTTCTCGTAGGTATTATCTACTCAAATTTCTATAAATTATTATGCAACACCTGAATGAATCACAAGGGATAAAACAACGAAATGTAGACAAAATACAAAAATATTGATTGAAATTAATATTTTAAATTCAGAAACAATCAGCCTGTGATGTAGTTTGATAATAGGCATTTTCAAATGATAAAGTTTCAACAATAGAATGTTTTAACCGTTTATTTTACCATACTTTCAATTAAAGTCTGTGAGAATCCATCTCTTCCATTTTGTTCTTCTATTCTGTATCTGTTCCATACCCAGTAAAATTTCTTTTTTTATTTTTTATTCATATTTATTGTTGTTGAGATTTCGTGCTCCTAAATAATATTTACTCAGTAGTTAAGTACCTACCTATCATTATATTACTTTAAAATTGTATAATTTACAATAAACAATTGATAAGATTACCTTTTAAAATAAATTTAATAATTCCATGTTTTATTGAATTACAGTTTTAAAATATTTTCTGATTGTCTAACACAATACAACATGGGTTAACATAATCTAATAATTACAGCACCTCATACTGCCTAGTTACTGGACCGTGATGAAAAATAAATAGTTTTGATCATGGTCACTATGCATAATAGAAACTCAGCTTCCAAATTTTCATATTCTGTTTACATTTTTTATGAACTGTCGTATTTAAAAACACTTAATAGTATTTTTTTTGTTATAAGGTAGGTTCTATTTACATTATTTTCAGCCCTTTTCAACTTCATTTACTCGCCTTCATACTCATTATCTCATGTACAATATGTACATACCATTGCCTTAAAGCCTGCCATAACATAATAATTATGTCTGTACAGATAAGGAACCATACTTTCAATTCAATTTTCAACTTCATTTACTCGCCTTCATACTCATTATCTCATGTACAATATGTACATACCATTGCCTTAAAGCCTGCCATAACATAATAATTATGTCTGTACAGATAAGGAACTTTTTGTTGGTAGTTTTTATAATAATAATTGGATCAGAATAGAAAAATCTATGTTACGAATTTCAAAAGTCCCGGTTTAGCCATAATTGAGGTACCCGCATGACATAATATTGTATAGGTATAAGTCACGTGTACTGGTAGTCAAGTGGTTAACGAGCTAATCTGGTAATCCTTGTAGCGTAGGGATTGGTTGGTTTGAATTCCACCCAGTGCATGAATTTTTCCTCATTAATTTGAGTTTGTGACCACATAATAATAAGACTCTGAGGGTTAGGTGGTAGAAAAAGCTTTGAGCATTAATCTCACCTTTTGGTTACCTTCCACTATAGAGAGTGCTATAACTATAAAACCAAATACGTAGATCAACATGCATGTACTAATGTACGTAATATTAATTATGAATCATCTGTAGGTATGAATATCCCCCGGGTAGTGTCTTTTATAAGTGCTGGATAAAAACATGTATTGAATTTTGTCACACCCTATAGAACACTTGAGAAAGTTGTGAACATGGTTTTTTTAAACCCTGAATACCACTGAAGGCAGATTCAAAAGCAAAGACTACTCTTGAGAACTTAACAAGTTCCACTTGAGAACACCAAGCTGTCACTCTCTCTCTCTCTCTCTCTGACTTCTTTCTATTCTTGTCTTTTTCTCGCAATATTCCCAATTCATCTTGGCACTTAAATGAGAAATCAATAAAGAATATTTTACGTTTGAGAATGAGAAAGATTGAAATCGAGAGCGTCAAAGAAACGAAGAGAAAGAGAGAGAGAAAATGAGCAAATATTAAAGTAGGAAGGGAAAGGAGAGAAAATGATTTTGTATGAAGGATGAAATACGCTAAGAACATTATTTCCTATATGTACCTACATATATTATGTATAGAAAGTACATAAAGAAGCAAGAAAAATAAATTGAATAGATACAGAGATAGAGATAGCCAAATAATGAGAAAGACAGAGTTCGTGAGTGTCAGATAGAAAGAGAGAGAGAGGACATAAATTGAGATAGGAATTTGTGAAGGAGTATGAGGATGATGGAGAATTGAAATAATAACACAAGAAGATGAACTGTAGTGATAAGAGGAAATGTAGCCGCAGGGAAAGAGAGAGAGATAAGGAGACAGCGGTTAGAACGGGGATGAGAAGAAAGCGATAAAGTTAACAGCAGATACCCAAAGTGAATAAGGATGAGCTTGGAAAAAGAGGTTGGGAATAAATAACAGAGGGAGAGAAAGAGAGATGCCAAATATTAATAAAGTTCATCTTGAAACTTACAAATTGAATAATAACTACATAATTATGTACGAGGGCGGATCAAGAAGTACCCGTGTTTGAAAAAAGAGTGCGAGATACTTACATTTTTGGGTTCTATTTTTCGACGTAGTCTCCTTTCAAGGCTACACACTTCTTCCAGCGATCCTGCCACTTTTTTAGCCCTTCCAAAAAGTAGCTCCCTTCGAACTCCTCAAAATAGCCCTTTGTCTGGCTTATGACGTCATCATTTGAGCTGAACCTCTTTCCACCGAGCCAAACTTTCAAGTTAGGAAACAAAAAATAATCGCAGGGGACTAGGTCAGGTGAGTAAGGTGGGTGTGGCAATAATTCGTATCCAAGTTGATGGATTTTAGCAGCAACAATTCCAGATGAGTGAGCTGGTGCATTGTCATGGTGAAACAAGACTTTCTTTCTCGCCAAATGGGGGCGTGTCTCCTTCAATTTTGCATCAAATCGTGTCAATAACTCACCATAATATGCAGCAGTTATTGTTTTTCCTTTTTCCAAGAAGTCAATAAGAATAAAATTCCCTTTGCATCCCAAAAAACGGTAGCCATGACTTTTCCGGCCGATTGGACCGATTTCGCCTTCTTTGGGGCAGATTCTCCAACCAAAGTCCATTCTTTTGACTGCTGTTTGGTTTCTGGGGTATAGTGATGTATCCAGGTTTCATCAACGGTCACAACTCGACGCAAAAAATCATCTGGATTGCGATTGAAGAGTTCTAAACTAGCCTTTGAACAATTCAGCCGAATTCGTTTGTTGTCAATTGTGAGCAATCGCGGCACCCATCGCGCCGATAGTTTTCTCATGCCCAGCTTATCATGAAGGATTTTAAAAACAGTTCCATATGAAATGCCCACACTCTCAGCTACTTCACGCACTTTTGTTCGGCGATCTTTGAGAATCATATCATGCACTTTTTCCACGACTTCCTCGGTACACACGTCTTCTGGGCGTCCTGGGCGGTCCTCGTCAAAAATGCTTGTGCGCCCTCGTTTATTCATTAAACCAAAAGCGAACAGTGGTCATAGAAGGTGAGAAGAGCTCCCGTACACAGCATCTAACTTTAACTTTATCTCATCACATTTTTTCCCGTCCAAAAAAAGGAATCGAATAACTGCTCGGTACTGTTCTTTTTCCATATCACTCAACTATACGCAACACAACAACTTCAAGTGACCGATAAATGAAAACTAAGAGAGTAATCAGTTTCAAACTTTGGATGTGGTCATTTGAGATGTCGTTCCATCAACAAGTATCAACAAGTTTCACCAATGATGTAACATGTCCCTAAACACGGGTACTTATTGATCTACCTACGTACATATTATATATCTAAATTTTAACTGTCAAAAAAAATAATCTGTACATAAGTTTATAATGTGTAATTAAGGTATATCTGTAACATTGCGAGATTATTTTCAAAAGTTTCGAAGCGAAAAATTGATACATGTCAATCTAAAAGAGTACCTACCTAATAAAATTCCCAAGATGCAAATTTATAAATATAAAAAGTGTTGTAATATTATTAAACAGTGTAGTAGAGCAATCCCAACTGCTGATCAAGGCTCTACAAGTTGGCTATGGAGTGTTCTGTTGGCTGCGGTAAGCTGGAAACTGCTTTACTAGTTCTGTTACTCAGTTGTGATCATCATTTCTGGTATGACTACCAACACAACTGTCACCAGAATGGATAGAACTTATTTAAAAAATATATATAATAATCTCGGACGTCAGTTCTAACATTCCTGAAACAAAACCAAGCAATCTAAGCATATTATGTGACATCACACTTTGCTAACAAAGCAAGAGGCAACAGCATATTGTAGACATGTGCCAGACTTTAACATACATGGCAAAGTACACGGGGTATTAGTAGAATATACTATAATAAGACGGTGTAATATGCATGGGAAATAAGAAAGGAGACTCAGACAAAGAAGAGGGAGAGAGACATTAGGGAAGATATTAGAGAAAAGGGTGAGAGAGAGATGAAGAGAAGAGACAGTGAGGTGGCATAGGAGCAAGACATACAGTAAGAAGAGCGAGGGGAATAGGGGAAGAAGATAAAGTTTTGAGCATAAGAAACAGCGATTGAGAGACATAAATATTGAAACAAAAACATGGGAGATAGATGGTCAGATGGAGAGAAAGAGAGAAAGATAAAATAAGAAAGAAAAATAAAGAGAGAGGTTAATAGAAATGAGGAGAGAAAGAGATGGTGAAAATAGAAGAGGAAATAGAGGATATGGAAAAATAGAGGATAAGGAAAAAGAGAGGAAGAGAAGAAAGAGAGGGAGGAGAAAGAGAGTTTGAAGGGAAATATGCATCACGTACTCATTCTCATTTTCATCCTCTTTTTCTTCTTCCCCAATATATTATTATTGTTGTTATTACCTCACTCTACCGTCCAACTTTCTATTCCTCCTTCTCTTTCTATCTCTCTTTCCACCTATTCTTGTCTTCCTAAGGTAAACTCTTGAAATAATAGACCCTGGAACTCATGATGCTGTGTGCATGTAGAATGAGAGTTCAGATTTCAGCAGGAATAAAAATCCCACTCCAGGAAGTTACACGCAATCTAATGTAATAGAGAACTTTAGATATTAATATTTTATATCATACAAAAATACATTTACTAAATATAATCATAATGGACATATTAAATATCAGAGAAGAAAATATTGTAATGTAATAGAAAATAATACAATATCTACATGTAGTGGAAAGTAATACATGTGATGTTAACTATAATAAAATAATAATAATGCTTTTTCTTTGTGTTATTATGTCACAATTTTAGTGGGTAGCGCAGAATCATAGGACTTTACCACTTTAATTTACAATATCTTGTATTTTTTTTTTGCCTATGATTCTGCCACTGGTCGCTGCTTCACATCAAAGCAGCTACTCATTTTTCCTCACGAGATATGAGTGCACCCCGAACATCCAAGTACAGAGCAGAAAAAATCCTCCCTCGCTGGGAATCGAACCCAGGTCACCATGTGTGCAATGCCTAGTGCGCTAACTCATTCTGCCACAGTAACTACTTGTAATGTTGACTAAGTATAATACCAACTTCAGTAGCTTGATCGATAAGGCAGCAGACTTGTAATCTGGAGGTCGGTGGTTCAAGTCCCGGTTTCAGCATAAATTTAGTAAAGCTAGTTTGAGTAGTTGTGATATCGCTAAAGTGATTAACACAAATATGATAACTAAAAAAAAACTAACTAAGTATAATCAGCACCGAAGCAATGTAGCCGGGTCTATAAGATGCTATAATGGCTGTTTGATCGGTCATCTATTATCAAGTGTTTGAACGAAAGATCCGTTGGTGTTGTTGTTGTTGTACCAGACCAGAGAGTGGTTGTGATCTTCTGATTAGAAACATATCGTGAGTTCTTGATCTTTTTTATCTCTTTTTATCGTGTAAATCTCATCAACTTAATCTTACCCTACAATTTGGTCCTTCGGCCGGACCTTTGGACCTTCGGTCGGACCTTTGGCTGAACCAGTTTTACCGAAGTGTGAACTTTCATCTTTTCGTCGAACCAGTTTTCCTACCGAAGTGTGAACAACACCTGGATAAGGCTAGCATACCCACCCTTGGTAATGTAAAAATCTGTGCTTTATTACTCGTGTGCTCATTATAATCAATCTCAATAATAATCTAATGTAATTACCTAAATCCAGATACCTAATATCTTATCTTTTGTGTTGTATCAATTCAAAGTGAATTCACCTGCTTGTATCTATTAACATGTATTATATACCTTTCACCTTATGCTTATGTCTATAATCTATACCCATCTATTTGTGATTCAAACTGCTTGGTAAGAGTTTCTTCTTATTCTTTATTATTATTTGTTGATAACTGATAACATTAATCATGGGTTCTAAGCTCCAAGATCAAATGAAAACCCACATTGAAAATAGAAATAGGTACTTCTCTAGAATTCAAAGAGCTTATGACCTAATCAAAGATCAAACCAAGGAGGGCGAATTCAAAGAACGGGCTAAGCAGGCAGATGACACGTTTGAAAAGTTTGAAATTGTGATAGGCAATATTGAAAAACTGAATCCACAGCTCGATAAAGATGATCGAGTCAGCTGTGAACAAAATGTGGCATCTTTTGAATCTCTTTATTATAAAGTAAAAGCTCATGTCAGTGTTTTAGAAGACATAGAGTTGGCCCAGGCTGCAGCGGCAGTCGAGGCTACCAGCTCAAATTCTAATGTACAAAACCTTAAAATACAGTTACCTACTATACAGGTCCCATCTTTTCAAGGCCAGGTGTCTGCCTTTCCTGCATGGAAATCTTTGTATGATGAACTTATTCATACTAACGTGGGTTTATCTGACATTCAGAAATTTACCTATTTAAAATCCTATGTCTCAGGAACAGCATTAAGCTGTATTGAGCATGTATCTTTCTGTGCTACTAATTATCTTTTAGCTTATCAATCTTTGTGTGATAGGTACTCTAAGAAAAGAGTCCTTGCTAATGCATTTTTTACTGAAATCTTGAAATTTAAACCTTTGAGTGAGGGTAACATAAATCTCTTGCGTAACTTTTTGGATGTATTCCATGTAAATGTGGAATCACTCCGAGCCCTCAATATTCAGGACTTGGGTGAGTTCATGCTTCTACAGCTAGGGTTACGGGCCCTTGATGAGAAAACTCGCCTTGAGTTCGAAACTGAGTTTATCTCAACGAACTTCCCTACCTTTGAAAATCTTGTGACATTTGTTAAACATAAATGTGCCATCCTTGATCTTACCTCGGCTAATGCCTCTCACTCTAAACCTCTCTTAACTAATCGTAAAGCTTTGCTTACTACTAATCAATCTAATCATACAGTGCCTTTCAATTCCTTTAAGGAAAAACCAGTCTATAATTTTAAATGCTCTGTTTGCCAACATGGCGAGCATCGTATTGCTAGCTGCCCCAAATTCCTAAAAATGGAGGTTACCAAACGATACACCCAGGTGAAAGAACTCAAGCTTTGTTTTGCATGCTTGAGTTCTACTCACTCTCGCTTAGAGTGTAAGTCAACCTTCAAATGCAAACTTTGTGGTAGTTCTAACCATCACTCCTTACTTCACCCTACTGAGGGTTCCCCATCTGGGCACAAGCCAATGTCACCATCCTCATCAAATTCGAACGAAATCGTGCATCATTCTACCATTCCTAACCGACAAGTATCTGCTCACATATCCGAGACTTTATCTACGTCATGCCATTCTCCGGCACCTTCTCCCCATTCTACAGTTCTTTTAGGTACCGCTGTTGTCCAAATCCAAGATGCGCTGGGTGCCTGGCACGCAGTCCGGTGCATCGTAGACACAGCGTCTCAGATCTCTATCATATCACAGAGACTTGCACAAGTACTGGGCTTCCCTCTTCAATCCTCTTGTGTCCAAGTCTCGGGAGTAGGCACAGACCAGCCTATGAAGGCTAAGGGAGAACTTGTGTGTAATGTTCTTCCCCATCGTAAAATTATTATGAAACATTCTGATATCAAACCTTTATCCGTGTCAGTCGTTGTTCTACCTAAGATAGCGGGAGATTTATGTAATAAACTCCACTCTGTCGTACTTGAGAAATTCTCTCACTTGTTATTAGCTGATCAAACTTATCTTGCTCATTCTAATGTTAATCCTACCATTGATCTTCTCATAGGTGCTGAGCACTATTGTAACATTCTCGATACCTCTCAATCTATTATCCCAGGCAACCCCTCTGCTATCCCTACAGTGTTTGGGTGGCTGCTGTTGGGTCGTGCCCCTTGTAATCCATCTGATGGAAATACTCATCAATCGTTCTTTGTCACCGAAGACACTTTATCTTCTCAAATACAAAAGTTCTGGGAAATCGAGGAACTTCCTCATATTAAACCCATGGACCCTGAAGAGGTTGCGTGCGAGCAACACTTCATTCAAACTCATGTTCGTGATGCCTCCGGTAAATATGTACTTCGTTTACCTTTCAAGGGTTCGAATCCCCCCGATGTCGGTTCTAATCGTGATGTGGCTCTTAAGAGGCTAAAATCTCTCGATAATAAACTTGATAAAAATCCTTCTATGAAAAATCTTTATTATGAAAACCTTCAATCCTATTTAGATCAAAATCATATGGTAGTAGCTTCTGAGCCTGCTAACTATCTCCTTGTTCACCATGGTGTTTTCAAAGCCAGTTCATCCACTACCAAACTAAGGGTAGTGTTTGACCCTAATGTTCCTAGTCATAATGGTAATAATTTGGCTAAAAGTCTTATGGTAGGACCCAAACTTCAAAAAGATATTGGAGATCTTTTAGTTGGTTTTAGGTTACATCCTGTCGCTATCACTTGCGATATACAAGCTATGTATCGTTCCATAGATATTGCAAAAGAAGATCGCATTTATCAGCATATTTTATGGCATCATAAACAAAGTTCAGGCAATTCAATGACCGAATATGAACTTAGGACTGTAACTTTTGGCTTGCCACCTAGCCCCTTCCAGGCTCAACGTGTGTTACAACAGTTGGCCTCGGATGAGGGTGCACAATATCCTAAAGCCGCTCAGGTCATTTCATCTTAAGTGTACGTAGATGATGTCCTGACGGGCAGTAACTCGGTGGTCGAAACCATTGCTTTACGCAATGAGATCATATCTCTCCTGTCTACCGGTGGTTTCACTGTTAGAAAGTGGGCATCGTCTCATGCCGAAGTATTGGCTGACATGCCTGCCGATCTCTGTGAAAAACCTCATAGTTTTTCCGAAGGATTAACAGAGTCCATCAAAGTCTTAGGTGTACAGTGGTGCCCAAAGAAAGACTCCTTCTTTTATCATGTAAACGAGAACAGTTTTGTAAATAATATTACCAAACGTCAGGCATTGAGTTTTATATCTCAAATTTATGATATCAATGGATTAATAAGTCCAATAACTATTTGGCTAAAAATATTCATGCAACGCCTTTGGTTGCACAAGAATATAACATGGGACAGTCCCATCCCAGCTGAATTGTGTGAAGAGTGGAACCTATTTGTACGTGAACTTTATCTATTAAAGAATGTGTTCATACCGCGATATATTCTTTCTCTCACTAGCACTCTCTATGATCTCGTAGGTTTCGCAGATGGCTCCAGTGTTGCCATGTGTGGAGCAGTTTATCTTCGCGTGCAAAATAGTGACATGACTATTCATGTTCACTTAATTAGAGCAAAGACAAAGGTCGCGCCTTTGCACACTCAAAGTATCCCAAGACTAGAGTTGAACGCAGCTCTCTTGCTAGCTCGTGTATTGAAATCTTTATCGTGTTTGAATCTTCCCATCCGAAATACTTACCTGTTTTCGGATAGTATGGTGGTTTTGGCATGGCTCAAAACTTCACCACATCTTTTAAAAACTTATGTTGCTAATAGAGTAGCTAAAATCATTGAACTAACGAATCATACCTCATGGCATCATGTGTCAACGCATGACAATGCTGCTGACCCAGCAAGTCGAGGAATTTTCCCAACTCAACTAGTTAATCATCCCATATGGTTCTGCGGTCCCAAGTTCTTGCTATCAGAACCCACGGACTGGCCTGTAAATACTAACATCATATCTGATGATCCCGTACCAGAATTAAAATCTGTTGCAACCACCTTATCTGTTAGCACAGAGAAACCATATTTAATCACTGTAATAGAGAAATTTTCTTGTCTCTTAAAAGTTGAACGAGTTTTTGCATTTGTCTTCAGGTTTATTCATAACTTGAAATGCAAAAATAAAAACCGTGTAGGTAATTTATCTGTATCAGAACTCCATGATTCTCGTCTAGAATGTGTAAAAATATCTCAGCAGTATTATTTTCAGTCTGAATTAAAACTGTTGAAAAACAATCGAACTTGTTCTAATACTCTTTTGTCCTTATCACCTTTCATCGACCCCCAGGGTATCCTCAGGGTGGGGGGTAGGCTCTCACAGGCTCCCCTTCCTTCAAGCGCTAAACATCCTATCTTGATTCATAACAAAAGTCACTTAGCTCATCTATTAATTCAACATTATCACTTCATCTCTTTACATGGTGGTCCAAAATTGGTCCAAGCACTCCTACAGCGCTACTACTGGCTGTTAGGTGCTCGCTCCACTATCCGAAAAGTAATTTTTAAATGTATAAGTTGTTTTCGGGCATCATCTAAACCCGCACAACCAATCATGGCCGATATTCCAGTGTCGCGGTTTGCTCAAGGTCGACCCTTCATTAATGTTGGAGTAGACTTGGCTGGTCCCTTCCCTTTAAAATCAGGGCCCCGTCGAAACTCTCCTATCACGAAATCTTGGTTTGCAATATTTATTTGTTTTGCTACCAAGGCGATCCATCTAGAACTCTTAACATCTTTGAGTACTGATGTCTTCTTAGCGAGTTTAGATCGCTTCATAGGTCGCAGAGGTCTACCTCAGTCTATTTTCAGTGACCGAGGTACGAACTTTGTCGGCGCTGCGCGTCACCTGTCGGAAGTTCATGAGTTCTTGTCTCAGGCTTCACAAGACATAAATCGCCATTTAGGCAACCAGCACATATCTTGGATCTTTAACCCACCCCAGGCACCCAACTTTGGCGGTCTTTGGGAGGCTGGTGTTAAATCTACGAAATCTCACCTGACCCACGTGATTAATAATCAATCCTACTCATACGAGGAGTTCAGCACGCTCCTCATTAGAATCGAGGCCATCTTGAACTCGAGACCTATCTGTGCTCTCGGCACTCACCCAGATGATGGGATTGATGCCCTTACTCCAGGACATTTCCTCATTGGGTCTCCTTTGCTGGCTCGGCCAGAAATAGACGTTGAGAACACATCTATCTCTCCATTGAAGAGATGGACTCTTATCACTCAAGCTACTCAATCCTTCTGGAGACGATGGAAGCATGATTATATCAATACGCTTATTCAACGTTCCAAATGGACAAAAGATAGCAAATCTCAAATTAAAATTAATGACGTTGTTATCATTCAGGGGCACCTTACCCCATATCAAAGGTGGCCCTTAGGCATTGTAACAAAGCTGTTACCTGGCCCTGACAACATTGTTCGCGTTGTGTCAGTGCGCACACCCTCAGGAGAGCTCGTGCGACCAGTTAATAAACTGGCAGTTCTACCTGTATCCGAATAATAAGCACTGTCACTTACCTTTGTAAATATTAATAATTATTTAACTTTTCATTGTGGTTGATCTCTTGATCTTGGTGAAGGAACCATAATTTATTTATTATCCTAATCTTTTATTAATATAATATTTTTTAATCTTTTTTTTACAATATTAACCCTTTGATAATGTTGTAAATATTAACCCTTTATTAACAAATCAGTTTAAACTAATTTTATTTTAAATTTATCAAGCAGTTATTTTTTTTTATTTAACCCTTTGTTGTGTTCAACATTTTCTCTCCAATTATATTTTAATCAAATTTGTGAAATCATGTTCAAAACTTTGATCTAATCTAACTTATGTTTTGTTCATTTAATCTAACCATTTACCTTTTAGTGTTTTGTAAAATGAGTACACGGTAAATCAAATTTGGTTACAAAATATCTTTTGTGGTGGGGGGTATGTTTGATCGGTCATCTATTATCAAGTGTTTGAACGAAAGATCCGTTGGTGTTGTTGTTGTTGTACCAGACCAGAGAGTGGTTGTGATCTTCTGATTAGAAACATATCGTGAGTTCTTGATCTTTTTTATCTCTTTTTATCGTGTAAATCTCATCAACTTAATCTTACCCTACAATGGCTTCCTCGGCCAGACTAATAGTAAAGCTGACTCGTCATAACTCAAGCAGCACACAACCCAACACATTATCTAATCTGGAAACAGTAAAACCTTCGTGGATATTATTTTCTGCACAATGGATCCGAGGATTCTCGTGGTCATTATAGTTTGAAATTAGGTAATGGAATAGCTTTTGGCAACAAAAAAACGTTTTGGTTTACTCGATCATTTCTCATTCGGCCTATTATTTATTATATTATTTAGGCTATTTGATTTTTATAGCTCTTCCATTAGTTTTTCTTATTTCAATTTCTTTTGCTTTCCTTTTATGAAAAAGAGAAATTGATATTTCTGTGAAAAAGTGATGATTGACCGAGACAAATTTTAATTCCGTTACATTTATCAAGAAATATGAGGCTCTGTTTCAAATACCTGCTGAAATTACTTGAGGTTTGGGATTTCTGAATTTTCTGAATATCATAAGTTAAAGCCATGTTTGGTAAAAATATATCCCTTGTAAAAAGTCTTTTACAGTATAAAAGTTTTGCAAAGGCGTTAAGTTACTTGTTGTCCTAATACATTCTTAATATTACGTGACCAAAATAACTATGCCACAAACACAGTCCAAGAAAAAAAGGTCCGTATTGAATGGGACATATTTACACGCAAAGCAAGTACATTACCAAACACAGTAAATTTTAATCCAAGAAACAAAAAAATCTCAAGGAAAATTCCGAATGAAATTTAATTGCGCGCGGATGAGATATGGCCCAGACAGGAATAAGGAGATAGAGAGAGGGAAAGAAGAGGATACGAGAGGAGAGGAAAGGAGAGGAAAGGAAGTGAGATGGAAACGAGGAGATGGAAGGAGAGGAGAAATGAGAGGAAGTGAGATAGAAAAAGAAGTGGGAGAGAGGGAAGAAATAGAGAGAGAATGCTAACCACCACGAGGAAGAAGATTTTGAGTGGTGTAAAACAGACAAGCGGAGCCAGCGAGAGAGAGAGAAGGAAGAAGGGACAGGGAGACATTATAATAATTATGTAGAGAGAAGGGAGGAAGGTAGAGAAGAGAGCCACTTGGCAAGCGAAAGAGAGAGAGAGAGAGAGAGAAATAGGAACGAGGTCAGATTACATAGACATTTCAGAGGAAGGACGAAAGTTAACTTGGAATGAGAGGAGATCTTTTTAGAAAATCTTCATTAATTTATTATTAATTTAATAAAAAATAGTATGTAGTAAAAATGGGAATTATTGACAAGTAACATGGAAAATTCCTAATGAACTTCTCGTACCTAGTAATGTAACATGAAAAATATTTTGCTAACATTATTAAACAAATTAAACATTCACATTATGTACCTACAGAAATTTATTAATATTATGATGTTTTTGCTTTTTTCGACAAAATAAAATTATAAATCATTTCAAATCAAATAGTCCGTTCGCTTCACCAAACGTTGTCCATTGAATACTTACTTTGACAAACTCTAACCCGGACTTCGTTAGCGAAAAATTTTCATTTATGTCTGACGTTTCCTATTATAATTTGATTGTCATTCCTGTAAATATTTGAAAGCATTGTTTATTTGTACCTATGTATTCTATTGTTGTGAGAGCGCAGGTAAAATAATTATGATAAAACTGTATACTGTAGGTTAATGCGAAATCTGACGGATCTTACTGTTGAATCCATTGGAATTGTTGGTTTTATCCATACACATTACACACAATGGTTACGGCTCAGATTTATTCGTCAGATTCATCAGACGGATAAATGCTGTAGTGTGGAGCCAGCTTCTTATAATTCTTATTATTATATCTATGTAAGTATAATTGAAAGACGATTAGCGAGGGATGATACGGGATGCAAAGATTTAATCTATGTAAAGACTGAATAAGGAAATTAATAATAACATTAAATTTTATTGTATTCGTGTACATTACGGGTAAAGCAAAAGTAGAAACCTTTTATTTTCTATTGCTAAACATTTATATTTTTTACTGTAACGTTTGGAAAAGCATGTGTAGATAACATCTTAATAACACGTTGTAACCATAAAAGAATTCCAACGATCGAACAAACTGACTTGATAAAAATCAAACCAAACACCATTCTGCAAGCAACAGCTAAAATTCCATGAGTGGAATAAACGTTAAATTTTATATTATGTTGGGAGGAAAATTGCCTCATTTGCGACTCGCTACTCTAGTGTTGTAAAAAGTAGACTTTAGGGTAAGTCTTTATTTAAACGATTGTTAGTCCACGACAGTAGATAATAATAATAATAATTCCGTGTCCGTGAGATAGGGACAGATGCCTAAATCACGGTGCAGGTGAGAGGATTATATTATGGACGCCCAGATCCAATGTCAAGGCTCCTTTCATGTCCATTGATTCTATTTGATTTTAACGTCCTGACTTTAAATAGTCAGAACGGGGGTTTTACCCTCCATTCGCTGGGAATCGTACCAGCTACCCACATTAACCTCACCCAGCCTGGGTAGGGCCGGAATTGCCAGCCTCACGTGTTCAGAGGGAACAGAATTTTTTTGTGAAAAGTCTGCTCCAACCGGGAATCAAACTCAGGATCTCTGGACTACGGGCAGTAGTCACAACCGTTACGCCACGGAGGCTGTATACGACTGTATATTTATGTAAAACACATTGTAAATAAAGATAGGTAAAAATAATATTATAAAAAATAAAAAAAAAAAATATTTTAAAAGTCTTAAAAGTAGAGATGACAAAAGAATGATAAACCATGAACTGCCGGTAACTTTAAAAAGTGTGAGAAATGAACCTATAATGAAATTAAAATAGACAAAGATGACCACCCAGGAAGTCTCGTAGCTCCCAGGGCTGCTCAGGAGTGCCCCAGCACGATGAACCACAAGACAGTGACCATCCTCATCCCCCCGGCACTGAGCAACAGCAGCTGCGCCCACCCCCGCTACGCCACTGGGCTGCCCATCTCCTGGGGGAGTGTCACAGAGGCGACTTTCGTGCTGCTACTCACTGTGGGCATCTGCGGAGGCAACATCCTGGTCATTGTGGTGATCAAACACGCGACGCTACTCCAAGTACATTCACTCCCAGGTGGGTGTAGCCTCCGGAGAAGCAAATACTTACACCCGTATTTATGAACAGCGAATTTTGGCTGAGCAATGTCTCAAGCAAGGTATTGGCCAATAATATTAAAGGAAATCATGCTTCAGACATTGCTCAAACAGCGCTTTCTGTTCATAAATACGGCTGTTAGAGTCGAAACTGGAATCAAGATGACTCAAGAGACCAGAACTTTTTCTCTTATATCCAGGGTTCTCTTATAAAGAGGCTATATTCACTTATGGAGAGGTAAATTAGACCTGGAAATTGTACTCTTATAACAAGGTGTCTCTTTTATATTATCCCCAGGTTCGACAGTATTCTGCTTCTTCTTATTTCACTTTGTCTTTACCCAAACCCAAACCTCCTTTTATTTATGGTTGGTTTTGGCATTAATACTTCCACATTTGGAAGACCTTCCTAACGCCAACACTGTTAAGTGTGCCAGTAAGTTGTGTTATTGATAAAGCTTGTATCGTATTATTTTGTTTAACGTTCCCCAGCGAGACATAAAAAATACAGCGAGAATTAGAGCGGAATTAATAGTGAACACAAGTTTTGTTATACATCTGTAGACTTAGGTCTAGATGTTGCGTATTGTTGTATATGGGGAAACAATGATGCTTTAGTGCGAACTCGTGATCTCGATTCTGTCTTGTAATTTCGCCTTGAATTTCTGTTCTTGATTATTGATTTAGTTAGATTTACGTCGATCAATGATGATCAACTGTAAAATTTCCCTTTACCATCAAAATTACATACTAATCTGAGATCTGAGCACAAAAAAATTGACCTTACCTATAGACTAAGAATGTTTAATCAAAGATTTTGGTAATAATGCTTTGAATTTTTGAACCAATTATTTGAATAATTATATTGTTCTTGGTATACTTGTAAATAAGATGCTGAAAATGTATTCACTCTTCGTCATTTCAGCCCCGATATTTGCTCACTTGCCTGGCCTCCAATGATTTGGCCGTCGGCCTTTTAGTCACCTCTGTGGCCTTTCTGCCGGCCCTCCTCAGGTGTTGGCCCTACTCTGACATCATCTGCCAGATACAGGTAAGATAATGTAGTCGAGTTGCTCAATTGTTGTTGTTGTGGCTTCGAGTCTTGGTCGTGTGTAGAATTTTAGGGGTGCCCATAAATTGAAACACATACATCAATAATCGAAAACGAGCACTGTAACAGACTACTCGTATAATATTATTGAAGATTTGAAATATTTAGCACTATGAGGCTGTAAAATTGTAAATAGTTATATGTAATGGACAAATTCCTGATTATCTTACCATACCAAGATTACTCAACAATAGCTATACTTTCTTCTTGTGTATTTCCAAAAACAAAGTATTCCGCAAATAAAACCTGACTAGAAACAAGAATTATCACTGTAAAAGTTGCGCCAACTTCAAAAGTTAGCGTAACTTTTCAAAGAAAATTTCTTTTCTTTTTCACACGTAAAACTTAAGGTAAGTAAGTTAAACTTAAGGTAAGTGAAGCCTGAGGTTTACTTGCTCCTTGGAATTAGTGAGGTGATATGATACCTATTATAACTACTGTCTATTAATTTCTCCGAGCATATTGCTTTAATACCGCACTTTTAATATCATTACCTAATGTTGTTTAAACCCTGATTTTTAAAGTAATGAAAAGTCTTATGTTTGTTGTTATTACTAAGATGTATATAATAACACAAAATACATCGGAGGTTTTAAGAATTATAAAACTTTTCCATGTCTTTAATAACCCAATATCTTATTTTTGCCTATAATTCCTCCATCACTGGTTGCTGCTAACATTAAAGCAGCTACTCATTTTTCCTCACGAGGTATTAGTGGACCCCGAACATTCAAGTACAGAGCAGAAAAAATCCTGCCCCGCTGGGGATCGAACCCAGGTCACCGTGCGTGCAATACCTAGCGCATTAACTCACTCTGCCACGGTTACTACTCACAAGTATCTACATTCTACATGTTCTTATGTAACTGATTTGTGGAGGATTTTAGCCTCGCGGTCTTTTTAAGCCCATTACTTTAGACAGAGGCACCTACTACCTACCAGGCATTTCTTGTAATGAAAATGCGTCTTCAAAGTTTGTAAAAACCTTGTTCTTCACAATATTTTTGCGGTTGAGTGATGATAATTATTTATGTTTGTATTTACTGTGAAATGAATAATGATCTTGAATAGTTCTTGTTTCTCAGCCAGGGCGGAATTCAAGAGGAAGACATCATTAATTTTGATGAAACTGTTTAAGCCGAGGACACCCTAATATCTATAACGACTTAAAAAAAATCTCTGGTTGGTACTGTTACCAACCCCAGTTCCCCAGTAGCCCTAGTCCCTTTTTGTGGTAGGGTTTCTAGGGAACACGACCGTGTTAGCGGGCATTTCACAACAACAACAACAAAATAACAATCGCCCTGTAGTTAGTTTAACCTATCTCAAAATATTTAACTGACACTTTAAACTTAAAAATAAATAATTTATGTATTTTCAATTACTCTAGAATTGATGATTTTGGTAAAATATTTTCCAATGAAAATATACCCGCTTCTTTTCTAAAATATTTCATTTGTGTTGTATAATATGAATGGGTCTGGGTCTACTGTGTAGAAGACAGCAAGTTACGTCCCTGCAATGCTCTTTAGCAATTCTATTCTTCTCCTACAAACGTCTTCTTTTCATCGCCTGGCAACACGACTTTCCTCTGTCAATTACATTCCTTTCATATTTTGTTTTCCACACCAAAAAGTGAAATAATAATAATAAAATATTATAATGTTCATGAAAAACTTGACAAGTCACCATTATATTCTATCTTGTCTCTGAAAGTGTGAAGGAAAAATGAGAGAAAAACTTGGGTAACGTAGATATGAAAGACTATTTTCCCTAGAGTTTCTTATTGCTTCTGAAAACTTAAGATTACTGAAGCTTTATCCAGAGGATAATATTATTTCATTTAAGAAACGCAGTTGCAACAACGGTTAGTGATTTGAATTTCTATCAACATTTTTAGTACAAAATTTGGAAAATATCATCCCACCGATTAAGACGAGATGGTATATTTATTTTCAAACATAAAATTACAAGTATGAAATTTTATCATAAAATTTCAGCATTTCCTCTCTGAATTGGGAGGATGGACGCTGGAAACTATTCTATTAATTTCAGTACAAAAATTAATAAATGAATGGGTGAGTAGAAGAACCAGGAATGTCAAAAATCGACTTTTTTTTCTTCGTAGAATAAGAAAGAATGTACTCTTTTCTATCATCTCTGTGAATATGAAGGAGAAATACCCCTTAAAAGTATAATTTTTTTCGATTTTAAAGTGGGGGAAGCGGAAAAAAAATCTGATGTAAAACATGGAATGTAACAAAATCACTCACCACTTTTGCTAGCGGTATTAGTACCTAGTTGTGAGAATCTTGTCGAATAACAAGGAATGTAAAATTTAATTTTATTATACTCATTAGCATCAGGAAAGCAAAAATAAGACAAATCTTATTTTTGCTTTCCTGAAAAGTCGATTTTTGACATTCCTGGTTCTTCTACTCACCCATTCAAATATGGTAGAATTTAGGAAGAAATGATTTAGGTACAGAGAGTAAATTTGCGTCCTCAAAAAATATCTTGTCATGTCCTGGCTATAGGTTTCTTAATAAAATTGTTAACAACCTAAGTCATATTGTTTGTATCTGCTGCTCAACCATATGCATTTCTAGTATAAAATGTATAAATAATATAAGTATACACAATTCTGTATAATATTATGAAAATTCCAAAATACATAATTATATACTCGTACTACATAATATAGGTACATGTCTATACAAGGTTCTCTGTTCATAGCCATTAGCCAATGACCATTACATTTTATTGAAAAAACCAAAAACGTACGTGAAAAAAGGTCATGTGAAAAAGTAATTTCGAATAAAAGGGAGCTAACCACAATAATAGAATGGGTACCTACCTGCGTACCCCCCTACTCTAGGACCCTTTTTCGAGTGGAATAATAAAATGGATGACTTATGGATGTGATATTTTTCAGGGAACCGTAAAATAAGTAGAAGGTATGACCCACCCCACATCTTCTATGTTAAAAATTTTAATTTGCTAAGAAATACGTTTTGCCTTGAGGTCTTGAGAATATGAGGGTTGTTTCACTTCTTTGTGGTCACAGCTTCCTCTTTATTTAATAAATATTTTGATGGAAAGTTTATGGGAAAAAATAAACAACTTTTGAACAAATCAGAATTCCAAAATCTGTTTTCTTTTAAGGGTAGAAAATGGCCACTGTATGACTTAAAATTTATCTTAATGTGACGTTCAGCAAAAAATGTATTATTTTGATTGTTTTAGTTTTTTTGTATTAAAATATACTCGTATTTCTACCGAAGTGTACCTTCTCAGGTTAACACAACAAAATTAAATTTCAATTCTTATATGTTAATTATAATATTACATTAGACAAGACATGCCCTGTCCCTTCATCTTTTCACACTCTCGTGTACCGTGTAGTATGGTAAATTTTTCATATCCCCAACTCTCCACTAAAAAGCGAAGCTTTTCACACGTGCAGATTTTTTGCATTAACCCTCACATCAGCTCTTCCCTTTCTTTAGAGCCTCCCTTAGAAATACTTTATGGATATTATAATATTTTGATTTAAAAAGATAAAAAAAACTCGAGTTCACAGAAATCGGAGTAAAACAAGAAAAAATTCGTATATACTTTCCACAGAACATTAATTTTTGTTTATTTGTTTTTGTACTCTCACAGTTAATATCATAAAATACCTACATTATGTTATATTCATTATTGTACGTATGTATTTCAGATATGCACAGTATATAATTTAATAACTACTCTAATTACCTAAGTAAAAAGATATTTTTTAATTTTTGGCTTAAGCAATCTTTATAATAATATTATTCTACTGTTACTAAAAAGTGGCTTTAATATTAATTGTTACAAGGTGAGAGAGTCGACTTCTTTCCGCAGGCTGCCAAATGGCTCATGTTTTTGACTAGATTTTTTTTTAATTTTAAAACAAAAAATGTTTTATAAGTATAGATTTTTTCTATGTCTGTCTATAGTTATTTTATTTATGTTTTGTATAATATTCAGCTTTCTTTCTTTACTGGTATACTTTGAAAATAATTTCTAAAAATAGTTTTATTTTTTTAACATCCGGTGATTTAATTTTTTCCTCAACAAAGGGAGAACAAAGATATCTATTTTTAATAGATTTTAATTTTTATTGTTATTATCATTTTCTTGTGAAAGCTGTGGCGTCTTAGATAGATAATACTGCAGTTTCAAGTTTTTTATTGCTGGAAGAAAGTGCAATAAACAATATTATTTATTATTTTTAACTCCCATTTGTCTGTTCTTCGTCTAACACATTTTACAGGATGGAGAATATCCATACACAATTATTTCTGATAAAGATGGTACAATGTTATCTTAGCGTAGCGTAGGTTCCAACTATGCAACATATCTACTGGGAGAAAATAGTTTCAACAGTAATTACGTAGGTTTAAATTTATATATTCATCGGTAAGAAAAAAATAAACTTTGATAAAATAATTCAATACTAAATTAGCGAACTACCTGTTAGAGTAGATTTTCTCGTAGATGGGTATTTTCACACCTTGTCAATGGATCACTGAAGTTTAGTACCAAACTTAGACTTACTTATGGACTGCATGGGCATAATTTAGGTATATTTCAACCTGGGTTAGGTAAAAACATAAAAAATATCCAAGTGGAAATCAAGAGATAGATTTCATCATGTTCTTGAATTTGGAAAATATTCTTTTGCTATATTGAATAACATTCTTACTAAATGTACTTGATGATTTTTCCGATTTTCATTTTATTATTTTCTGTTTCACACAGTATAAAAAATACATTTACTCGAGCATGGTGTGTGGTGTACTGTGCTTTTGGATGAGGGGTCAAAAATCCCAGTAATAAGGGTATAAATGTAACATTTTAATATGAAAATAAATTCATACAGATATTATTTTATTAAAAATAAATGAATATACTCGTAGGTAAATGAACAAATAGTTTCGTGTGAGTTTTACTTTATCTAAAAAGAAAAAACAAGTAAGAGGAACAGTGATATAAATATCACTGTTCTCCAAGTTTTCCTTATCACAATGTAAGGTTTAGAGGATTTCTTAAGCAACTCTCAGCGAGGTGAAGACTTCGTGATGCTGTCATTCCGGGCTAACCCAGGCTGGGTGAGGTTAATGTGGGTGTCAGGATTGTGAGTTTCCTGCGAATGGAGGCTAACATCCCCGTTGTGTTATGACCGTGCAGTTGAAAACCACGTTAAACTCAAATTGAAGAAAAAAAAAAAGATTCACCTAAATTAGATGAACTTGTGAGTCGTGAATTATGACTCATGAGTCATGAAGGAGCAAGAAACACACATTCAAACAAACCCGTATTAATTTTCATTTATTAGATCACAATACATTTTTCACCATGCAGAGGTGATAAATGTGATAAAGTATCACATAGAAACATTACGTGCTCTACCCTCCTCTGGTAGCTACTGTCAAGCCATAACCTAATTTCCTTCTGTTATCTTCTCTCGACACGAGATAGGTATTTTGTTTAACATTTTAATATTTTGTTCAGCATTCTGTAATTTATAGTATAGTGTAAATTACCCTCCAAGTTTTCATAACTCTTTTGTTCCCAAGCTTCAAATTTGTGTGCTCATCCGCTGGAAGCCTGCTTAGAGAGGCAAAGAGAAGTGCCAAGTCACCAGCACCTTCCATGTACACCTTGTCTGTGATTATGAAGCTACTCTTGTACATTATGGATATCGTGCAGACTTCTTAATTTTATTTATCGTATGGATGTTTTAACAATAATGACAGTGAAAGAACAAAAAGAATTTGAAATAACTTCAATGACAAAAGCCAAAGTCAATTATTAACTTGAAAGAAAAAAGAGTTGAAAAAATTGAAATAGTTGCAGCTGAATCCTAAAAAGGGGTATAGGCTGCTTCATGCAAAGTCTATTACAAGTCTAGAAAAATAAAGAGTTCTTAAGAAAATATTATAATTACAGACTGCCAGGATTACCCTTGTAAAGTATCATTAAGATCGGGCAAACTATCTGTAGAATCGTTTTGTTGAAACCCTCTGTACTACCTACTAGGTATTTCACACTATTTTTCAAAATCTTTTGTCCAGTAGGTATTTCAAACTATTTGTCTACTAGTATTATTTTTTCAAACAAGTGCTACTGTCTCGACTAGACCAAGATGCTCAATAGAAATAGATTTTTCAGATTAACCCACACTATCTTTAAAATAAAATAAAATGATAAAAGTTAACCATCATGTTGCTAGCTTAGGTTGTACCTATTACTACCACGTCATAACCACCATGTTGCTAGCTGAGGATATATTACTACCACGTCATAACCACCATGTTGCTAGCTGAGGATATATTACTACCGCGTCATAACCACCATGTTGCTAGCTGAGGATATATTACTACCGCGTCATAACCACCATGTTGCTAGCTGAGGATATATTATTACTACCACGTCATAACCACCATGTTGCTAGCTGAGGATATATTACTACCGCGTCATAACCACCATGTTGCTAGCTGAGGATATATTACTACCGCGTCATAACCACCATGTTGCTAGCTGAGGATATATTACTACCGCGTCATAACCACCATGTTGCTAGCTGAGGATATATTATTACTACCGCGTCATAACCACCATGTTGCTAGCTGAGGATATATTATTACTACCACGTCATAACCACCATGTTGCTAGCTGAGGATATATTACTACCGCGTCATAACCACCATGTTGCTAGCTGAGGATATATTACTACCGCGTCATAACCACCATGTTGCTAGCTGAGGATATATTACTACCGCGTCATAACCACCATGTTGCTAGCTGAGGATATATTATTACTACCGCGTCATAACCACCATGTTGCTAGCTGAGGATATATTACTACCGCGTCATAACCACCATGTTGCTAGCTGAGGATATATTACTACCGCGTCATAACCACCATGTTGCTAGCTGAGGATATATTACTACCGCGTCATAACCACCATGTTGCTAGCTGAGGATATATTATTAGTACCGCGTCATAACCACCATGTTGCTAGCTGAGGATATATTACTACCGCGTCATAACCACCATGTTGCTAGCTGAGGATATATTACTACCGCGTCATAACCACTATGTTGCTAGCTGAGGTTGTATTACTACCGCATCAAAGAACATAATTACTCATAGGCCTTCGTAATATTTTTAATTTAATTATATCTTATTATGTATTAGATTTTTTGACGAAACACGACACAACCTCGAAACAATGCATAACGATTACGTGCGATGTATTCCTCGCTCTAGCTAAGTGATGAGACTTGGCTTGTACAGGGTGGACCAAAAAAACGTTTACACCCGTTAATGGTAGATTACTGACGACATTTCCAGGCCGGATCTGGAATCCGTTTTTTCGGATTCGCCTTCGTAACTGCACAAAGTGATTTTTTGTAACTTTCCAAAAAAGTCCGACTATGGCTTATTCTTCGGGTTAGTGCTTTGTTTCTGTTTAAGATGAGTTGATTCTGAACAGTTCTGCAGAAAGCCAACAAAATTTCGCTGTTTTAAGCTACACTATTTTGTTTTTTACGGTTTGGTTTGTCATATTTTTTTACACCTGAACAGAAAAAAAACACACGAAAAAACTTTTTTACTAAATAAAACACTCGACATTTGTCCGAACAAATTTTGGCACAGACACGGGCAAGTTTGATAAAAGTTGGCGGCCGCCCCGAGGATGCTAAAAAATAATTTTACGATTTTTTATCACGTGATCTTCTGGGAAAAATTATTAGATGTTTGCCAAAAACTCTTCAAAATTCCTAAGAGTTTTCTAGCTGTAGACTGTGTAAGGGCGTCTTGTATTGTTTACAAAATTTGTTTACATTGCTGTTTTTGAATACCGCGGTCTTACATGTCTTCATCAGCCAGTTTAGGAAAATTCAAATGATAGTTTTCTTGCTTAGCAGATTGTCAATGGTGTTAGCTAGATGTGCTAGTGCTTAGAGTAAGAGTTGCATGACCGATGTTCAATTCTCGGCGATCAATATTTTTTTAATTATCAAAAAAAATCTGATGGAATATTTTATTCATACCTGTATCGGACTTGTTGTAACACCAACAACTTACGGTTTTTTTGGAGGTAATACCATAATATGTAAATTGAGTTACATCAGATACTATTGGTATCACAATTCACATAATTATTATTCATGTAAGACCCTGAGAGACTGCCTTGATAATGGATGGTTTTTCTTATGCTTCCCTAAGAGAGAAAATAAACTGGTGAATTTTCCTAACGAAAGTAGAGTTCATAAAATAATGCCAGGTAAATATGTAGGTAGGTTCTTCTATCATAAACAATACTAATTAAATAACAAATATTTACCGACTGCCAACTTCTAATAGAAATCCTGAAAAAAAAAACAAGATAGTATTTTGTAAAATGAATGAAATTTTATTATGTTTTATACTATTTGGGTATAATCAAAAAGGTATTAAAAATAAACATTTTGCCTGAGTATGTTCAATGAGAAACGATTAGAAGCGCACGATTAGCTCAGTGGTAAGCTAGTCACTTGCCATGCGGAAGATCCCACCCGGGTCCGAACGCCAGAGACAGCAAATCATGTTCCGTCTAATGTTGCGGAAGATTTCAGGTTTTTCTGTCAGGTCATCAAATGCCAACAGGATTCTTGCTACCAGATTCTGCTACTCTTGCGTCTCCACTGGTATTTCGTAAACTATGTTTTTCACGTGATCCCAAATGTTCCTGTTGGCAGCTCCATATTCTGCCAAATGCAAATCTGCCATTTCAGCATCCGAATAATAATTATTATGTAACTTGTACTAAAAAAACTCAAGAAGTTTAAAAATAATATTTCATAGAATGCAGAAAAATATGCTTGAAAACTATCATCGAGAAACAAACAATCATTCATTTGACTGGCCTTTAATTAATTCCAAGGAAAATAATTATCAGACATAAATAGCTAATTACTCTTTGAGTACAAGACGACCCTACACGGTCAACACTTTTAAGATTTTGAACATCATTTTTTGAGACTTACCTGGTTCGTTTTCCCAGAAGATCACGTGATAAAAAATCGTAAAATTATTTTTTAGCATCCTTGGGGTGGCCGCCAACTTTTATCAAACTTGCCCATGTCTGTGCCAAAATTTGCTCGGGAAAATCTTGAGTGTTTCAAAGTGTAAAAAACTTACATGAGAATTTTTTTTCTATTCAGGTGTCAAAAAAGATGCCAAACCAAATCGTAAAAAACAAAGTAGTGTAGCTAGAAACATCGAAATTTTGTTGGCTTTCTGCAGAAATGTTCAGAATCAACTCATCTTAAATAGGAAAAAAGTTCTGACCTGAAGAATAAGCCAAAGTCGGACTTTTTCAGAAATTTGCAAAAAATCACTTTGTGCAGTTATAAAGGCGAATCCGAAAAAAACGGATTGCAGATCCGGCCTGGAAATGTCGTCAGTAATCTACCATTAACGGGTGTAAACGTTTTTTTGGTCCACCCTGTATAATATTACATATACTTTATATTTTATTTATTGTTTTATACTTTGGTTATACAACATTATACGACGAGTATGGTAAGAAGTTATACCTGTGGTGCTACATTATAATCTATGTACGCACAAAGTAACATTATCATATCTTGCATGTTTTATGGGTGAAGTTGATACCTCCAGCCATTAGTACCTCATCTTTGGAAACTCATCAGTGATGTTTTTGTTAAAATATAATGTTATCATCAAGAATATTTTGCATATTATTATATTTATCTCGAGAGCTTTCCACGAAAGAGAGCTCTTTCAAAAAGGTTACCTAAACAAGTACCTACTTAATTGCAAAAATAGGCTAGCTAAAGGGGGTGGATGACGAGGTGTTTAAGCTGCACTATGCAACGTTTAGGTACTAGCATTTTATTAAGGACCAATTTACAACATATTGTTATACTTGCGAAAGAGAGAGATAGAAAAAGAGAATTACAGAGAAGACTTACCTAGATCATAGATAAAATGTGTAGAGAATACGAGAATTATACGAGTAATTATAAAATGTATAATTATAGTTTTTTATTTTGCTTCAAAAGTCTATGGATATTATGAACAAACATTTTTTTTTTGGTGAATACAATACTTGAAAAAAACACTGCCAATTATGGACACAATACTTCCTCGTGATTGTTTCACATTGTGTACACGTGCGAATTTTGAGTTTTTATACTAAATTACTTGTATCTTCAAAACAACTGAACCGATTTTCTTCAAATTTGTTTTATATGGTAGAAAACCGTTTTTTCTACACTCTAGATTCTACAAAAAATTCTGTAACGGCAAGTCGTGGTCCTTATTTTTTTACTTTTTTGTCCAAAATTTTGGATTTTCTTAAATATCAGAGTCAAATTAAAATTAATTAAAAAGAAAATATAAAAAGCCTGTGTAAAACAATAATATGCATATACATACAAAATTTCATTAAAATCGGATGTACCGTTCACGAGATATAAGCATTTAAGTAAAAAGTTAGTGGTCAGGCGCATGGTCTCTTTCACCCAGAGCCGCTAGTACGAATTCGATGAATTTAAAATGGGACCATCTACAAAATGTCTCCTAGATGTGAGCAAAATTTCATCAAAATCGGTCGAGTAGTTTCCGAGATTTGCGCGTTACAAGGAATCGTTTTAACAGACAGACAGACAGACCGACAGACCGACAGACGGACACAAAACCAAATTTGCTCAGGAGGTTATGAAACGTCCAGAAATATGAAAAAAATTGAAATCGGAGCAAAAAAATATTTTTTTTTACAAAAACGAACACAATACTTCCGATTTCTAATATTAGAAATTTCTCGGAAGTAATAGAAAGAAAAAAAAAATTAAAATGAATTGAAAAATTCCAGTCAACTTTTATAAGATTTTATCTATTTAAAAAAAGAAAATGGGTTCTATCCTAAATATCCTGAAGTTATCTCTCTTTTTTTGGTAGAATATGCACGTCTTAATAATATATGAAATAGGTACCTTTATATTTTGATAGCTTGAAAAACTATATTTATAAGTATAATAGCGAACATTAGTTTTGTTGTTTTCAATTTTTGTAAACAATGTTATGTTCCCCTTATCTTGTCAATGTGTCCATATACTATGGATACCATCAGTTCTTTTTACTCTATTGGCCCAAAATTAATCCTAAAGTATTTTTTCTTCCACAGAACATCTAAAATTATTTTGTTTTTTTTTACGTTTTATTTAAAGTGGCAGGATGGAGCTCTTGCATCCAACCATCCAATCATCATGCTCTTTTACTTTGTCAAAAAATAAATATTTTCTTTTTTTAAGAAACTCTTTATTAGCAGAACATATACACAGACAAACAATGGTAAAAATTAAATATAAAATTGACAGTATTAATGATATAAACAAGAAAAAATAAAATATATACATATGTCCTAACTAAAGGGCAGGGTAATTGCCTATGGAAATCTCTTCCACCCAACTCTTAAAAATTGAAATTCTCTGCCAAGATGAGGGCCAAAAAAAATGCTTTCCTTATTATAGGATAAGGAAAGTAAAAAGTGGTCCGCACACAGAGTCGAACCCTCGGTACTCAGACTGTCTCTCTGTTCCCAGGCATTGCTGAGGGGCGCCCTCACCCAGCAGAGTGCCATGATTCTCATCTATATGGCCATGGATCGGTACACCTGCATGCTTCACCCCATCAAGTACCACAAGCACGCCAGTAGAAAGGTAAAGGTAATGTATTGGAACATTAAATTAACCTCGTTATTTTTCCTCCCTTTCCACTAGAAGGATTAGAAGGTATTTCTTTTTTTTTTTACTTATTTGGAAGGTCTAGGGTTTGAACTCCAAAGGCAACAAAATATTTGTGTTCAAAATTTCAATACATTTCGATTTCGATTGTAACGGACATCTTCTGGTACGGTCTTGTTGACACAGCCATATGGGAAGTATTGTGTCACTTCTTGTCTATCAGAGGGGCTGCAATCGGCTGCATACTGCGAGATGGGTAGGCTACAACACAGACCAGAAACGTTGACAATGGCTGCTGTTTTATAGATATTCGCAATAAAAAAGCTTTGAAACACTCATTAAAAAAATACGCTCATCTGTTCCCTCTTCAGCATCCCATTGTACCTTACTTTATTCATTAGTATTCAGTAATGCTCTAATACTTTGCTTAATTCTTTGAAACCCTTCAGATTCAGTTCCTCACCCTTTCAGAGTAAAACTGCCATTACACTTTTGAATGTTCAATGTTTTTTTAGATTTTATTATTTTGTGATTTACCTATTTATAATTCAAAACTTCGTCCTCAAAACAAGGTATCTGATCTAACTAATACAGCTTCGGTCAACAGATTAAATACATAATATTATAAACATCAATGTGAGGCAAGGACTCTGAATGTTACAGACTTCTCATTAAAAAAATATTCATTAAAAAAAAACAAATCATCAAAAATTAAAAATGTGGAATTTCTAAATTTAAAATGTATGAAATCGTCCAAATTTGAAAGAAAGCGGACCTCACAAAGAAAAGCCATTTTCATCAGCTCCTCAGAAGTTAGACTTAGCTTATAGGAGATGTATTGTTTGTAATATCATTATTGTATAAATAAATAAAAGTATTCAATTCAATTCAATTCAATCTAGAACCGACCTCAGTATATTATAGTTTGATCGATAAGGCGGCGGACTAGCAACCGGAGGTCGCAATTTCGAGTCCCAGGTTCAACAAAGATTTATCAGAGCAAGTTTGATTTTGTGTGACATTACATCGTGATTTAGACAAATGTGATAAAAAAAATTTAAGTAATTTTAATCTTGGAATTGGTCCCGCGGATACCCCATCAGGGTTAACAGAACCCCCGAGCACCTTCAATTAAAGTTTCCTCATAGATAAAAGTCTCCTTGTTTGCTAATCCCCAAGATTACACTGGCAGGTTGAAATTGAAACCTCAAAATATACGAAAGCCACAAGATAATATCGAACGACCTTTTCTTTATTTTTCTACTATTGGCGGCTTTCGAATTATTTCAAAAGAAGAAGAATAATTTTTATCTTTATACAAATATTCATGCTGTCTACCGTATGGTGGGTTGCTAAAAATCACAGCATAACAATCAGTTTTAAAAACAATCAGTTTTTTTTACTTGTAGATGTGTTCTTTTGTCTGAGAGAACGTGATTTTTTTATTTCAAAAAGTTTTAAAATCAACTGTTTATAAAATGATACAATACAACTTCTTTTTTTTCTCACTTTACGGCATTTTAACAAGGCAGTTCAATTGGCCTGTCGTTCACGCCGGGGGTACAACTTCTTAATGATGAAGGTATTCTATCATTCCAGATTTTTAAAATTAAAATTTAGGTACTAAGTACCTGCTTTGTTTATGAATAATTATTCACTATCGACTCATACCAATTTTATCGATGACGTGTTTCCATTTCCCTTGCCATAGTGATGCGTTAGATTGCATGAAAATCATGGATATTATTATGAATGGTTCCACAAAATCTAGAATAAAAAATTAACATACTAGTAACTTGAACTTAAAAAAAAACTGTCATACATCTTCAAATGGACGTAGCCAGGATTATGGCTAGGGGTGGAAGCTGATGAGGAAAATCAATAATACCTAGTGAACAATCAATAATACCTACAGTGTTGCATACCTACTTGCTGGGATTTTCTAATCCAAATCCTTTTACGCGGGCTCCTAAATTGAATCAACAACTGGTTTGGAGCATTGTACACATTTTTCACTGTACACAAAAAACAATAAAAAAAAATAGTTTAATAAAAATTCTAGGTCTTTTCATTTTATATGTATGAATACCCCACTTCATTATGTTAAAACTCTATAACTATAAAAAACCTTCTCGAATACACCATTCAAACAATTATTATGCTATACTGAAATGCGCGCAAAATAATAAATTCCCTCACAATAAACAGTACTTACCTCACGAACTGAAGTAAGCCTATACTATACAAGAACTGTCATTAGCTATGAATATTTGAATAAGAACAAGTAAAATTATAAAATTACACTTTGGTATTCATAGCTACTTAATGAATTATAAACTAGCAATGAACTAATAATGTTACTAATAATAATGATGTACCTATTGAATAAAAATAAAGTAAACATACTTATGATAAGAATAATAAGTAATTTTCGGTTGTAATGAATTTTCGTAAGTAATTTTCGGTACAAAGTTTAGTAAGTTCTAAATTTAACCATGTTTAATATAGGTTTAGGATAATTATGATCATAATAATAAGTAGGGAGGAGGGGGGTGGTTATGATAATGAAAATATAATAAGAAGAATCTAATAATTTATTAGTGGGGGCGAGCAAAAAAAGACAGCAAACTTCCAGATGAAATAAAGATAGATAAAAACGCAAGAGTACAGCGAGAAAATATTGCTGGAAAATTTCCAAGCTCGGAGTTTTTATTTTGTATCCGATGAACTTTGTGACAATCTGTGCTGCGAGAGTTGGGATTAGTTCACCTCCACAGCGGGGAGTTGTAGTCAATGTGGCACAGTTTCGTGCCCACGTGCCCTGATCCCTCCCGCCTCTTCCTTCCTGCCACAAACCTCAAGATATGGAGGATATAGATTAGGCAAGTGGGGGCAGGATAAATAGACCGCACTGGAGCGAAACTAGCACCAGGTTAGTTGCCTTAGGCCGCTATGATGATAGCGTCAGGGGGACGCAGAACAAGCAGTTCCTTTTTTATATTTCAATATTTCTATTTACAACAAAATTCAAAAGAGGGGTTGGGTTACTGGCTCATGTGGCAGATTTTTCGATCGTTCATTAAAATTTTACTTTTATGTATTCAGGGAAAATGAACCTTTGCAAATGAAACTATCATAAATACATAACATACCTAGATAATATTAGGACTGCATGGTTTAGAATAAATTCGAAGGAAGGGTACTTTTTCATTCTTGAAAATTTAGGTATTCTAGCAAAAATGGTATGATCAATTTTTTTTTTTATCTCTAACCGACCTCAAAAGCTTGATAGTTTATTTTATGATGAATGAGTGTGTTAATATTAATAAAAAGGATGTTGAAATACCAAATAAAATACCATACTCGAACCTATCTAGATAAAGTCGGCAAACTTTTAACCTGGAGATCATTCAGTACTTCAATTTACTATCGATTTACTAATTCAAATTTCGGTAAAAATTTAGTAGCGTGAATTTAAGAAATTTATTGTCACATTATCATACTGATAACTTTATCTTCTCTGCCTTCATTACGAAAGACCATCATCAGTTCCTTTTGCAGCAATTCGTACATTGTCTAAGGTATTTCAGTTCTGCAACGTTGCCACACCCCTCTCTCCACAGGGTTGCATGTGCCTCATCAGTCTGACGCTCATCAGCTGTCTCTCTGTCTCTCTCTCCACAGGGTTGCATGTGCCTCATCAGTCTGACTCTCATCAGCTGTCTCTCTGTCTCTCTCTCTCCACAGGGTTGCATGTGCCTCATCAGTCTGACTCTCATCAGCTGTCTCTCTCTCCACAGGGTTGCATGTGCCTCATCAGTCTGACTCTCATCAGCTGTCTCTCTGTCTCTCTCTCCACAGGGTTGCATGTGCCTCATCAGTCTGACTCTCATCAGCTGTCTCTCTCTCCACATCAGTCTGACTCTCATCAGCTGTCTCTCTCTCTCCACAAGGTTGCATGTGCCTCATCAGTCTGACTCTCATCAGCTGTCTCTCTGTCTCCACAGGGTTGCATGTGCCTCATCAGTCTGACTCTCATCAGCTGTCTCTCTGTCTCTCTCTCCACAGGGTTGCATGTGCCTCATCAGTCTGACTCTCATCAGCTGTCTCTCTGTCCTCTCTCCACAGGGTTGCATGTGCCTCATCAGTCTGACTCTCATCAGCTGTCTCTCTCTCTCCACAGGGTTGCATGTGCCTCATCAGTCTGACTCTCATCAGCTGTCTCTCTCTCCACAGGGTTGCATGTGCCTCATCAGTCTGACTCTCTCCACAGGGTTGCATGTGCCTCATCAGTCTGACTCTCATCAGCTGTCTCTCTGTCTCTCTCTCCACAGGGTTGCATGTGCCTCATCAGTCTGACTCTCATCAGCTGTCTCTCTCTCCACAGGGTTGCATGTGCCTCATCAGTCTGACTCTCATCAGCTGTCTCTCTCTCTCCACAAGGTTGCATGTGCCTCATCAGTCTGACTCTCATCAGCTGTCTCTCTGTCTCTCACTCCACAGGGTTGCATGTGCCTCATCAGTCTGACTCTCTCCACAGGGTTGCATGTGCCTCATCAGTCTGACTCTCATCAGCTGTCTCTCTCTCCACAGGGTTGCATGTGCCTCATCAGTCTGACTCTCATCAGCTGTCTCTCTCTCCACAGGGTTGCATGTGCCTCATCAGTCTGACTCTCATCAGCTGTCTCTCTCTCCACAGGGTTGCATGTGCCTCATCAGTCTGACTCTCATCAGCTGTCTCTCTCTCCCCACAGGGTTGCATGTGCCTCATCAGTCTGACTCTCATCAGCTGTCTCTCTCTCTCCACAAGGTTGCATGTGCCTCATCAGTCTGACTCTCATCAGCTGTCTCTCTGTCTCTCACTCCACAGGGTTGCATGTGCCTCATCAGTCTGACTCTCTCCACAGGGTTGCATGTGCCTCATCAGTCTGACTCTCATCAGCTGTCTCTCTCTCCACAGGGTTGCATGTGCCTCATCAGTCTGACTCTCATCAGCTGTCTCTCTCTCCACAGGGTTGCATGTGCCTCATCAGTCTGACTCTCATCAGCTGTCTCTCTCTCCACAGGGTTGCATGTGCCTCATCAGTCTGACTCTCATCAGCTGTCTCTCTGTCTCCACAGGGATGCATGTGCCTCATCAGTCTGACTCTCATCAGCTGTCTCTCTCTCCACAGGGTTGCATGTGCCTCATCAGTCTGACTCTCATCAGCTGTCTCTCTCTCCACAGGGTTGCATGTGCCTCATCAGTCTGACTCTCATCAGCTGTCTCTCTCTCCCCACAGGGTTGCATGTGCCTCATCAGTCTGACTCTCATCAGCTGTCTCTCTGTCTCTCTCCACAGGGTTGCATGTGCCTCATCAGTCTGACTCTCATCAGCTGTCTCTCTGTCTCCACAGGGTTGCATGTGCCTCATCAGTCTGACTCTCATCAGCTGTCTCTCTGTCTCTCTCTCCACAGGGTTGCATGTGCCTCATCAGTCTGACTCTCATCAGCTGTCTCTCTCTCCACAGGGTTGCATGTGCCTCATCAGTCTGACTCTCATCAGCTGTCTCTCTCTCCACAGGGTTGCATGTGCCTCATCAGTCTGACTCTCATCAGCTGTCTCTCTCTCCACAGGGTTGCATGTGCCTCATCAGTCTGACTCTCATCAGCTGTCTCTCTGTCTCTCTCTCCACAGGGTTGCATGTGCCTCATCAGTCTGACTCTCATCAGCTGTCTCTCTCTCCACAGGGTTGCATGTGCCTCATCAGTCTGACTCTCATCAGCTGTCTCTCTCTCTCCACAAGGTTGCATGTGCCTCATCAGTCTGACTCTCATCAGCTGTCTCTCTCGTTCCTCTCTCACTCCACAGGTTGCATGTGCCTCATCAGTTCTGACTCTCTCCACAGGGTTGCATGTGCCTCATCAGTCTGACTCTCATCAGCTGTCCCTCACAGTCTGTCCTTCATCTGACTCTCATCACTGTCCTCTCTCCACAGGGTTGCATGTGCCTCATCAGTCTGACTCTCATCAGCTGTCTCTCTCTCCACAGGGATGCATGTGCCTCATCAGTCTGACGCTCATCAGCTGTCTCTCTGTCTCCACAGGGATGCATGTGCCTCATCAGTCTGACGCTCATCAGCTGTCTCTCTGTCTCCACAGGGATGCATGTGCCTCATCAGTCTGACTCTCATCAGCTGTCTCTCTGTCTCCACAGGGTTGCATGTGCCTCATCAGTCTGACTCTCATCAGCTGTCTCTCTCTCCACAGGGTTGCATGTGCCTCATCAGTCTGACTCTCATCAGCTGTCTCTCTCCTCCACAGGGTTGCATGTGCCTCATCAGTCTGACTCTCATCAGCTGTCTCTTGTCTCTCTCCCACAGGGTTGCATGTGCCTCATCAGTCTGACTCTCATCAGCTGTCTCTCTCTCCCCCAGGGTTGCATGTGCCTCATCAGTCTGACTCTCATCAGCTGTCTCTCTCTCCCCAGGGTTGCATGTGCCTCATCAGTCTGACTCTCATCAGCTGTCTCTCTGTCCACAGGGTTGCATGTGCCTCATCAGTCTGACTCTCATCAGCTGTCTCTCTGTCCACAGGGTTGCATGTGCCTCATCAGTCTGACTCTCATCAGCTGTCTCTCTGTCCCACAGGGTTGCATGTGCCTCATCAGTCTGACTCTCATCAGCTGTCTCTCTTCTCCACAGGGTGCATGTGCCTCATCAGTCTGACTCTCATCAGCTGTCTCTCTCTCCACAGGGTTGCATGTGCCTCATCAGTCTGACTCTCATCAGCTGTCTCCTCTCTCTCCACAGGGTTGCATGTGCCTCATCAGTCTGACTCTCATCAGCTGTCTCTCTCTCCCCACAGGGTTGCATGTGCCTCATCAGTCTGACTCTCATCAGCTGTCTCTCTTGCTCTCTCTCCACAGGGTTGCATGTGCCTCATCAGTCTGACTCTCATCAGCTGTCTCTCTCCTCACCTCTCTCTCTCCACAGGTTTGTGTTGCATGTGCCTCATCAGTCTGACTCTCATCAGCTGTCTCTCTCTCCACAGGGTTGCATGTGCCTCATCAGTCTGACTCTCATCAGCTGTCTCTCTGTCCACAGGGTTGCATGTGCCTCATCAGTCTGACTCTCATCAGCTGTCTCTCTGTCCACAGGGTTGCATGTGCCTCATCAGTCTGACTCTCATCAGCTGTCTCTCTCGTCCCACAGGGTTGCATGTGCCTCATCAGTCTGACTCTCATCAGCTGTCTCTCTGTCTCCACAGGGTTGCATGTGCCTCATCAGTCTGACTCTCATCAGCTGTCTCTCTCTCCACAGGGTTGCATGTGCCTCATCAGTCTGACTCTCATCAGCTGTCTCCCCTCTCTCCACAGGGTTGCATGTGCCTCATCAGTCTGACTCTCATCAGCTGTCTCTCTCCTCCTCCACAGGGTTGCATGTGCCTCATCAGTCTGACTCTCATCAGCTGTCTCTCTGTCTCTCTCTCCACAGGGTTGCATGTGCCTCATCAGTCTGACTCTCATCAGCTGTTCCTGTCTCTTCTCCACAGGGTTGCATGTGCCTCATCAGTCTGACTCTCATCAGCTGTTCCTCTCTCTCTCCACAGGGTTGCATGTGCCTCATCAGTCTGACTCTCATCAGCTGTCTCTCTGTCTCTCTCTCCACAGGGTTGCATGTGCCTCATCAGTCTGACTCTCATCAGCTGTCTCTCTGTTCTCTCTCTCCACAGGGTTGCATGTGCCTCATCAGTCTGACTCTCATCAGCTGTCTCTCTGTCTCTCTCCCCCACAGGGTTGCATGTGCCTCATCAGTCTGACTCTCATCAGCTGTCTCGTCTCTCTCCACAGGGTTGCATGTGCCTCATCAGTCTGACTCTCATCAGCTGTCTCTCTCTCTCTCTCTCTCTCCACAGGGTTGCATGTGCCTCATCAGTCTGACTCTCATCAGCTGTCTCTCTGTCTTTCTCTCTCCACAGGGTTGCATGTGCCTCATCAGTCTGACTCCATCAGCTGTCTCTCTGTCTCTCTCTCCACAGGGTTGCATGTGCCTCATCAGTCTGACTCTCATCAGCTGTCTCTCTGTCTCTCTCTCCACAGGGTTGCATGTGCCTCATCAGTCTGACGCTCATTACTGTCTTCTCTCTCTCCACAGGGTTGCATGTGCCTCATCAGTCTGACTCTCATCAGCTGTCTCTCTGTCTCTCTCTCCACAGGGTTGCATGTGCCTCATCAGTCTGACTCTCATCAGCTGTCTCTCTGTCTCTCTCTCACAGGTTGCATGTGCCTCATCAGTCTGACTCTCATCAGCTGTCTCTCTGTCTCTCTCTCCACAGGGTTGCATGTGCCTCATCAGTCTGACTCTCATCAGCTGTCTCTTGTCTCCTCTCCACAGAGTTGCATGTGCCTCATCATCTGACTCTCATCAGCTGTCTCTCTGTCTCTCTTCCACAGGTTGCATGTGCCTCATCAGTCTGACTCTCATCAGCTGTCTCTCTGTCTTCGCGACAGCTGGTGCTCACCTCGCGGCGGCTACTACCACAACGGCACCGGGCTGGCTGCTTGCGACCCTTTCTACCCCGCCTAGCTTCCGCATCCTCGCCGCCTGCTCTTCTACATTCCCACCACCATGATGCTCATGTACTGCTACGGCAGCGCTTTCCACGTGAACCGGCTGAGGCTCCGTCGCTCGGTGGTGTCCTCCATTGTGACGGCGCCCAATGAGTTCGGCGGATCTGCCATGGAGAGGGTGAGTTCTCCTTTTTATATTTTTCTATTCTTTTTCATTTTTATTGTATATATTGTTTTTTTTTTTCTTCATTTTTTCACTGTTAAAATTATTATTTGTATTTACATAATGTCCTTTTGTATCTAATAAAGAATTGTATAATAATAATAGTTCACTTCTAGGACAGTGTTAGTAGAAATTGAGCTGGCCACACAGCTTGAATTGGCGTGATTGTCATGCTTGCATGAACGTGTGTGGCAGAAAAAATCGCAAGCATACTCGTAAGCTCGTTTATAAGCAATAAGCTGAATTGGAATCAGTTGTTCTGATATATGTATTAATTTTGATGATGTAATATTTATGTTCCAAATAAAGGTTTAATTATTTATTTTATTTTTTAAAGCTCCTTTATACAGTCTATTGCATGTGTATAGGTGTGTGGTCGGCTTTAGATATGTTAATAGTACTTCCGTCGAACCTGAAAAGTGTAGTGTAAACGTGTCTACTAATGACATGTAAAGTGCTAAAAATCTTAAATATTATTGTTTATTATCTATGTGTTTGCCTCACGTATTAGAGTTAGGTAAGTAATATTTTAAACAAATATGTTTTTTAGCATCACTTTAGACATTTAAATTAAATTTTTAAGGATATTTTTTTG
>CM044958.1:41107907-41134838 GCA_024516035.1 Bactericera cockerelli | reverse complement strand
GAAATTTCTTTAACATTTCTAACGGAATAAAAAGTTTCAAATCTTATTTTTTCTAGAGATGGAGAAGAACTTTTGACCGACTATTCAAATTCAGGTTCTATTTTTTTCTTTTTCTTCTTAGGCAAAAAAAGAGCAGCTACTGTACACGCTTGTGGTCTGTGTTTGTACCTTGCCCATCCCGTAGTATGCCTCCTGCCTCCCCTTTCATAGTTGCCCATGAAAGTGACATAATACTTCTCTATTAGCTGCTGGGTCAACACGAGCCCATCCGATGGCATCCTTTACAAAAATTAATTGTAACCAATTTTTATAGGTACTATTTTTTTTTTGTCTCTAGGGTTTGAACCTAGGACCATCCCCAAGCCAAGCAAGTCTCTTACCACTATCGTGCGTCTGAGCTAAAATATTTTTTCATTATTAATATTTTTTTCATAATATTTTATCTGTTTCCCCATGTGTGAGAGTCTGAAAAGTAGTGTTCCATGGGAACTTACCTAGATTTCGGTAGCACCGTTAGTTGTTTGGTTTAAGGGCATTGCCCTAGAAACAATCAGAATTGAAAAATTCCAACAAGAGGTTTAAAAGTTACAAACAATCAGACGAGATTTATGAGACAGAATGTACATAAAGACCAGGGGCTTGTGAATGGGTTCCATTGGGCTAGGTTTCTACCATAGATTAGGGACTCTCTCTATGTTCACTCTTGTATGATATTTTGTACGTCAGAGTAGGGAACCTGCCTAATACTCAAAATATTAGATAGCTGAGATCGCACATCTGCTACTCTAGTCCAGTCTTTGTTGGGGAAAAATATTCATTCCTTTCATGGTTACAAAGTTTATATGCATGTCAAATTATTAGAGAGTATCATTTTTCACCAGCAGAAACTATCTTGAGCATAAAACAAAATCGCCATTCAGCATAACGCAGCATTATGTCAGCAAAAATAATGAACAATGCGAAGACCTAGATATCTACCTACATATCTACAAGTGTATTAATTTTGTCCATCTCTACTCTAACCAGCAAGAATGTTCATCGATCGTTCTCCAATCATAGTTTATTACAGTTTTAATATTTCGATTTCCAATAAACAAAAGAGTTCACCGAAATTCAGTCTAAAAATACACACGTTGTATATTCTGTAATTTTGAAATACTTGAGAATAATTTTATTATTCCCTACCCATCGCATCAGTATTGTAACTCAGATCTTATTAGTAATGTGTAATCTTGCTCTATTGTTACTCTATAATATTTATTTAGTTTTCGTAGTGCCTGTTATATCATTTAACTTATTGTGCTCATAATCAGAATTTCCTTCTTTGTAGGAAGGAAAAAAATCGTGCTTTCTACTGCTACCTATGGTAACTTCAATCCACGCTATCCACTGGTAAATATTTTACATACGGAGTACAAACTTCGAGTGCTTAATTTTAATTGCACTTGGTCTAACGGGATTTAACACGAAAAATTACAATTAATGTTTTAAATTAAAATTTAGTAAATGAATCTACCCATAAATAAAAAAATAATAATAATAAGATAGACTTGAACGATTATTCTCATGTTTAATAAAATAAAACCAAAATAATGTGTTCTAGTAGGGTCAGGTCACCCACATGTGTGAAACCTCATTTATGGTAGCGACTGCCAGTCTCCACAAAGGTCAAACAGTGAAAGGGTCCTTGGTCCCTTGTTTATTTTCAACTCTCTTCGCATAACATGAAATAATATTCTGAAATATTATCACACACATTTTTTTTTCAGAAGAACATAATATACTGTGTAGTATTAAGACCAGATCGTTATGGTACCTACATGCTGCATAGTCAACAATTTTATTAAAATATACATAATTATTTTAAAATATTGTTATTCTTGTAGGGATTGTCTATGAGATGAATTATTGACCCTTTTTTAAATAATTAGATAAGTAACCTTTTTGTTTCGTCTCATATTGTTGGTGGGAAATAACTGTCAGTGTATTTATTTTGTACTTTGTTTATTGAGCTTAAGTTTTTTTTTTTAATTCTGGTTCAGTTTCGGTGTTTTATTCAAATGAATTGTTGTGATTTCCTGTCAACGAGCAAAGAAATATCGCGTCATTAAATTTCTCCAACTACTTCACCACAGCTGTTGATTGTTCTGTTCTTGCGGACTACAATACTCCTTCGGAAGGATTTGCTAGGTAAGCAATTCATTTTTTCTACGCCTTCCTTACTCTCAACAACTCTCTCTCTCTCTCTCTCTCTCTCTCTCTCTCTCCACACACACACACACACACACACACACACACACACACACAAAATATTCTTGATCTCGTCGGTCTGAAATCAAAAGAAGAAAAAGTTAAGTGTTTGTATGGTAGGCTTTTATTCTGAGAATTTTCCTGTGTGATATTGAAAATTGACATCCTGTCTGGGTCAATATCCACGAAAATCCTATGAAAATCCAATCCACGAAAATCCTATGAAAATCCAATCCACGAAAATCCTATGGACTTCGATCGACCGTTAACCATTTGTTGAAACTTTGCCCAAGTAATTTGACTGTTCAGTGGTTTTTAGCGGGTTTGATGTAGGTATATACTTATTTACTATACCAAAAAAATCAGAGTGATATATGACCATGGCAGTTGAAAGCGACGTTAAACCCCACTTCAAAAAAAAAAAAAAAAATCATGGTTCTAATTAGGAGTATGTAATTATATGTAGGTATGTACTTTCTTAATTGCCGAAAGGAGGCTTCGCAAAAATAAAGGTGCAGCTACCAGTGGTTGCATATTTAGTAAGTAGGTATTGAAAGGCTATAGAATAGCCTTTCAATATGAGTGTTCTTTATATATTTTATTTCGTAGCTATGAAACAGCAGCTACTGTAGACACCTTGTAGCTTACCCATCCCGTACTAAGCCTCCCCTCTGATGGAAAAAAAATGACACGGTACTTCCCATTCAGGTGCTGGGTCAACACGAGCGCACAGTAATGCCTAACAAACACCAAGTTTACCTGTAACCGTAACCAAGTTTTGATTATATTTTTGTAGGCTCTGCGGATCGAACCTGGGATCTTCTGCAAGTCTAACTAAGATGTTTATTTTGCCATGCTGCATTTTGTACCCTTCAAGGATTAGCAATTGCCGCTACTGCATCATATAAGTGAATGATTTAAAGGTTAGGTGTTAACCCATAATATAAGGGTTGGGTGGAAGAGATTGCCTAAGGCAATAACAACGCCCTTTAGTTAGGACATATATTATGTATAATGTATATATTTCTTTATTTTTTCTTTATTTTTTTTTCTGTTATATTGTATATTGTATTTCCATTTGTAATTATTTGTATTGTAAATGTCCTATTACCTAATAAAGTGTAAATAAATAAATAAAAATAAATGATTGAGTTTTGTGTTTCTCGTTCCCTCAGCCGCCACCATGCTGCATCTCAGCCCCTGGCACGTCAAGCGGCTGGGCCTCGCGTGTGCTCTCTCCTTCCTCTCCTACGCGCTCCTGCGGCTGAAGACCTACTCCCTGGTCTACGAGGCTGTGCTGCCCAGCCAGAGCGCCCAGGAGGTGGGGGAGTTCGTAGCCGACTTCAGCAACATGAGGAAACTCAACCCGACCATGTGAGGGTCTTTCGAAACTTTGGGTGGAAGAGATTGCCATAGGCAATAACCCCGCCCTTTAGTTAGGATATATGTATATATTTTTTTTTTCTTGTTTATATTATTAATACTGTCAATTTTATATTTAATTTTTACCATTGTTTGTCTGTATATATGTTCTGCTAATAAAGAGTTTCTAAATAAAACAAAAAAATAAACCCGACTCCCTAGAGGACTATAAACAGAGAACGGACTAGCCAACCCTAACAAGCCAGACTAGCTTCAAGTCTCCCAAGCGTTAAAAGGCTTATAAAGAAATAGCCCAAGTTTTCATGATGCTTGATCGTACAAACAGGGTGGACCAACAAAACGTTTACAACCGTTAATGGTAGATTACTAAACGGGATATTTTCAGACCGGATCCACCATCCGTTTATTCGGCTTCGCCTTCGTAACTGCACGAAGTGATTTTTTACACTTTTCCGAAAAAGACCAACTTTGGCTTATTCTCAGTTCAGTACTCCGTTTCGGTTTAGGATGAGTCAATTTTGCAGAAAAATTTCCATGTGTGTGTCTGGGTACCTACGCCACTTTGTTTTTTATTGGTTTGATTTGGTATCTTTTTTTACACCTGAACAGAAAAAGAACACCTGATGCAGGTTTTTTTTACCATGAAACCCTCAATATTTGTCCAAATAAAGTTTGCCTTAGACACTAGCAAGTTTGATAAAAGTTGGCGGCCTCCCCAAGGAAGCTATAAGAAATAATTTTACGATTTTTTTTATCTAAGAAATAATCGTAATCTACCGTTAACGGGTTTTTGGTCCACCCTGTAGAAGTATGTGGTTCAGAACAAGCCAACTTTCCCACTTAAGTTGGCTGGGCACCATCGTCAATATTAATAAACAACTAGGTATGGAAAAACAGGGATTTGGCCATCAATTTTCAACAAAACCAAGTACCCCACTGCAACCATGGCTTATTACTATAATAAATGTATGATAGCGCATAATGTGCTTGATTAAAATATGTGCATCTGCTCTGTGAACAGTCTGTAAAGCAAGTTAAAATATGATCGTGAGAAATTTAATAAAAAATCATCAGAAATGTACATTTTGTATGAGATTGAAATTTTATTTTTTCAGTCTAGAGTTCTACGTGACCCAGGAGCAAGGAAGCTACGAACACTGGCGGTACAGTGTGAAGTACAAGGAGTTCCTGTCTCAGCTGAGCTTCATCACGAACGTAGCCGAGGCTCACATCCAGGTGCTGCCTGCCACTCAGACGCGGCCGGAGTTCCTCATCGTGTCGCATCACGTGACCTGTTTCCTGGACTCGTACTTCACGTGTGGTGAGTGTGGACACGCCTTCCTCTTACTTCACGTGTGGTGAGTGTAGATACGGCGTTCTCTTACTTCACGTGTGGTGAGTGTAGATACGGCGTTCTCTTACTTCACGTGTGGTGAGTGTGGACACGGCGTTCTCTTACTTCACGTGTGGTGAGTGTGGACACGCCTCCCTCTTACTTCACGTGTGGTGGGTGTGGACACGCCTTCCTCTTACTTCATGTGTGGTGAGTGTGAGCACGCTTCCTCTTACTTCACATGTGGTGAGTATAGATACGGCGTTCTCTTACTTCACGTGTGGTGAGTGTAGACACGGCGTCCTCTTACTTCACGTGTTGTGAGTGTGAACACGCCTTACTTAATCTTACTTCACGTGTGGTGAGTGTGGACACGCCTTCCTCTTACTTCACGTGTGGTGAGTGTGTACACGCTTTTCTCTTACTTCACGTGTGGTGAGTGTGGACACGCCTTCCTCTTACTTCACATGTGGTGAGTGTGGACGCGCCTTCCTCTTACTTCACGTGTGGTGAGTGTGGACACGCCTCCCTCTTACTTTACGTGTGGTGGGTGTGGACACGCCTTCCTCTTACTTCATGTGTGGTGAGTGTGATGTAAACGCTTTTCTCTTACTTCACGTGTTGTGAGTGTGGACACGCCTTCCTCTTACTTCACGTGTGGTGGGTGTGGTCACGATGTCCTCTTACTTCACGTGTGGTGAGTGTGGACACGCTTTTCTCTTACTTCATGTGTGGTAATTGTTCGCGCCTTCTTCTGAGAGCCCAGGTCATAAAAACGTCGCTTTTAACTACATAGTCCGGGATAGGACAGCGGTTTCTACCATTTGCTGGGCAAACAACCTAGCTACTAAAATTAAACTCACCCAGCCTGAGTGGGTTCGGGAGTAGACAGCAGAACGTATTTTACTATGATGACCATGGATAGATCTGGGCCCAAAGACGTTTAGTAATACTTACGAAAGTTTCTGTGGGTTGATTTTGGTGAATCTGACTAAACGGTTAATATTTTTGTAACAATCAACCCTCCTAAACTACTTTAAGGTAAACTACTTTAATCAAAGCAAACTTTGAAAGAAGAAGAAGAAGAAGAAGAAGAAGAAAAAAAAAAATGAGCAAAGCCACCAATGGCAAAATTTTCATCCCCATAATTGGTTAACTTTGGCTGTTCATTGGGATATCAACAAAACGACTGTGCCGTTATGGTATGTGAAATAAAGTAATTATACATTTTATTATTTATGTTCTTCCAACTATTGCTGACACACACAGGCAGAAGTCAAAAGCCCTTCAATAATGAGATAAGTTGGTTGTTGGAGGCCCACACGACTAGTCCACTGAGGCACTCCTCTGTACAATATGTATGTTCTTAAACATAAATGTACCTTTTTCAGTGTGCACAATTCAATTAAAAGTTAACTAGGTATTTCTCAGGTGCATAAATAAATGTCGAGATTTATATTTTGAACATTATATTTTTACTGTCAGTTTTGGCAGCGGTTTTTGTGGAAAATGCTGAAAAGCGTACCCATCAAATTTGAGGCCACTTTCGGGAGGTGATTCAAGCGGACCTACAAGGCTTTTGGTGAAAGCATGAATCCGTATTGAATTGAGAAAAAAAATGCCCTTTTGTCACTACTGAAATTGGAAATTCTGCTTTCAGTGCGGTCAGAATCAGAGTTCAGGTTCCTGCAGCGGGATCAGGACACCCTGTGCTTTGAGAAAGTCCTGTTCCAATGTCCTGCTGTCCTATCAGGGTTCTGCCACAGAGAGGTGCTGTATCAGAGGGAGGAGATATTCAACAACCTGAAGCGGCTCTTCCAGAATGGGTCTGCACCGCGATAGCAGCGAGAGAACGTGGGTTCAGATCCCACGCGTGGCAAAACTATTTTTTCACTCCTACGAAAATTTAAATAAACGCCAATGAAATGGAGTTGGTATTTTTTTTTTTTTTTTTCTAAATATGAGTGTTTCACAGCCTCTTTTATGCCTAACCACTGAGCTAATCGCGCGCTCATTACCCTTGATTGTACGGTACGTATATACGCAATTTTTTACTAAGAAAAAGTTGATGCCTTCATTCTTTGATGAAATAAAACGAAACCGTATGAAATCAAATAGACCTAATAAAATAGAGTCATGTTCGAAGAAAAATCTTTGGTTAACTAGTCTATTTTTGCAGATTTATCTATCTGTTAGTTTTTGACCCGATGACTCTTGACCGGGTGGTCGAATGTAAAATAAATTTGATTACAATATAATTATGCATGTTAAGGTCCTGATTTTTTTTTTTATAACTTTATTCAGTAATATAATTGTCTCTCATACATAATTGTCCACTATGACTTAACTTCATTTTGAAATAAGAAAATCTTGATTTCCGGATTTTTTTTTGCATTGATGTTCGGTTTATGCCTCGAATGTAGGGTACTACCTGGGGTGTATACCACGTCTCGGGTGTAGACTGTAGAGTAGGTTTAAGAAAAATATATCGACTGTGTTTTTTAAATCCAACTGCTTTAAAGTAGATTTACCTATCTATTACAATAGATACTCGCAATAAAAAATAGATAATGCACAAATAGAAAGCAGACTTGCAAGTAAGTAGATTTTTTCTTATAATATCTGGAACTGGGGGTTATTAAGTCTGTGCTGAACTTGGGATTTGAGGAGTTTGCCTTAAATTTGTTACTGCATGAGGGATAGTGATGAGAACACATGGAGTCTTTTTAAATTCCATCCCTCCCCTTAATTTTGAATGAAAAGTGGAATTTGATGGAGCACCATTGTGAGAAGTTGCCTGTGAATATATTTAAAAAAAAAACTAATTCATACTTTCTATACCTTTCAGGTAATATAAAGTAAAAACAGGTACACCAATAGCTATGAAAACAAAAATTAACAAGTTAATAATAAACTCGCTAGTCCACTAGCTCTAGTGACTCAGTTGTCTTGTCCCTCATGAACCTCCCCCAGACAGAAAAAGAAAATAATAATAATAAAATGAATCAAATAAAATTATGAAAATAAGTTTTTATTATGACTTAATTTATTAAACTCCAATTTTTTTAAACCTAATACCTAATTTTTTAACATTTGTAGGTAATTTACAATAATACAATAAATATCTTTTAGAGTATTCTAGATCGTAAAATCGTTGAAGTTAAGCGATGTTTAGCGACGTTATTAATTGGTAAGTGAGCACAAACATTTTTAAAAGGTCTGGAATGACTCATGGGCCATTTTTTTTAAAGTAGGCACCTTTACCTTGTGATAACTCATTGAAAAGCAATTGAACAACCGATTAGGCACCACACAATAGTGAAATTCAGAATCTGTCATCTTTTCTCATGTTTTCAATCAAAATTATTACTTTGTATTTTTTTTTTTTTTTTTTTTCAAAACGCAATAACCTCTAACTTGCAAAATTCCGTCTATAGGATTTTTTTAGGTCCTACGTACACAATAATATAAAAGATGTATCTCTCATTCCTAATGGTTTTTTTTTTAAATAATAAAATATAATTTGAAATTGATTGATACCTATAGGAAATAAAATGTCTTTTTTGTAAATTATTTGGTATTCTCTGTCGTCTTATTTTATGGCACAGATCGTAGGAAAAACAAAAATCATTCATCATATAGTAAACATCCCGAAAGTGATAAGCTAGTAGAATCATCTGTGAATGATGACACACTCCGCGAATCATCTGTACGCGAACATCTGTCTCCGAAGTACAACTTTATTAATATTTTCTCCAACCAAGAGAGGCATTGCTTTGTTCTTCTTTCACAATCCTCCACGGTTTCATGGATGTAATCACATCGAACCTTGAAGAAGCACAGACCATTGCAATGGAAGTTGTTGCAGGGTTTGGTCCGATACCCGTTGGGTCTAGCCCTCACTCTGAGCTCCGCTGCCCCATGGGCATACTTACACTTGGACCCAAACTTGCAGGCCCCGGGGCCACCCTCCACGAACATATGGCACAGCTCCGACTTGTATAAATCAGGCCTACCGGGATAGATGGAGTCACAGCTGTTGTCAGTAGAGGATCCAGAGTCCTCGGATCCGTCAGGGGGGGAGGATGAATTGTATTGGAAGGGTGAGAAACCGGTTGGTGAGAACTCATTAGCAATGAACTCACCACAGGACCAGGTGTTGCTTCCACTTGATGAGGAGGCTGTGGTAGATGGAAAGCGTGGGCTGTCTTCTTGCTGTCTAGGGTGGTAATTAGCGGCTGATCTGCGGTTGGCACATTGAGGGGTGTTTGTGTCGGACGCCACAGTGGATGGGCGGATAGACTTCCAATACTCATCCAACTCTCCACTCAAGCTCCAGGGGTGGTGGTTCTCGTAGAACTTTGATAGAATCATCTTGCTCTAGAAAACTGAATCCTTCTCGGTTGTAATAGGAAATTCTATTTTTTAAAGAGATAAAGAAAGTCTGATGTTTTCTTATTGAGAAAATTTCTGTCACTTTTTTTGTATTTCACTCACTGAAGATCAAGATGATTTGAAACTTTTGATATTTAAACAAAATATTATGTTAAGCTATTGGTTTTCTATAAGTAGGTATATTGGACAGGTAATCGTGCTGTCATACTATAGGTAATAATTAATTGTTTTTTATTATTATAAGGAAATAATATGCTTTTACTTTTCTCTATTTTCGGGAAACTTCTTTATTTTTATCTCGTTACTTTCTAAACTTTTTTTAAAAATAGGCATAGGAATTGACATTTGGAAAAATAATCACTTTCTTAAGCTTGGATGACGCAAAACTGAAAAGTACTCGATGTCAAAAGAGTTGTTTGTTTACTGACTGACTCCGTGTCCCTCTTCCAGTGGGAACATATCACGCTACCAGTAAGAATAAATAGGAAGTAAGAAACAGATATAAAATATCCTAGCTCTCCTAGTATTTCTTTATGTTTTGCTGTCGTAGGCAAACATTATCACAGCTTTGAGAAATGCCGCGATAGTTTACCCCCCATATTTGAGTTGGACTCCTCCCAACAGGTCTGAATGGTCCATTGGTTCCTACCCACAGATTCTCAGTTCTAGGAACATGAATCTTTAAAGAAAAAATCCAGGCAAGGTTAATATCTAGACGTAGTTTTATTTTTCTTTCTACTTCGCCTTTTTAACCCACGGTCATAACACTCATAACCATGTACAATTGTACATGTACATTATACCTACTATGGTCAAGCTCTCATTTTTGTGATTTTGATGAAAATCCATGAAGTGCGAACTGACGGATTCCGCATAGTCCCGTTATCTAGACCAGGACATCAGACCACTCCACCTTTGCATGACTACACTTTAGCTCTGGTCTTGTCTTTGTCTCGGAATAATCCTCTTCTCTATTATAACCCAGAGCTAAAAATTTATTGAAGTGTTGTTAATATTTGCAAGGGATACTATTGTTCTGAGGATCCAGCCTCAATGGATTGCGTCTCTATTCGCTGATAACTTTATGTAAAGTTATCAGAGTTATGCGAGGCTAATTCTTTATGTAAAGAATTAGCCTCGCATGTGGGCGTACCTAAAAAATTAAATGTCAAAAAGGCAGAGTAAATAATATAATTAAACTAGGTTTTAGGTACCAAAAGCGCATTTTTATTTTTACAATACCTACATAATAACTTTTTAAACAATAAATACGTAATAAATTAATACAAATGCTTCTTGTATCCTCGGTTCCCTTCCAGAAGGACCGTCCCTAGGAGAAGTATTTTATATTTAAAAATAAAACATAAACTATTGTAAATTTAAAAAAAATACCTTATAATAATAAATGATTTATCAGATTATTAGTATCTAAACATTATACCCAATGCTCAATTCTGAAATTCAGGCGATATCCATAATCTCTATATATAAAACAGAAAAAAGGACTACCTACCTACCTACCTACCTATGTTTGTTTGTTTGTTTGTTTGTCCGGAGTTGTTTAGCCAAAACGGTAAGAGATAGCGAAAAATTTCTCAGCATTGACCCCCCCAAAACTATTATCGCTTTGTCCAGAAAAATTATAAAAAGTTCAAAAAGGCATTGCTGTCCAGCAGTACGGCCATGCCTTAGTAAATTTGAAATTTAGTCCCGTTGCAAAGCACGGGCAAACGGCTAGTAATATACAAGGTGGAAATGGGTCCTCGAGTACCAATCGTAGCAAGATCGAGTTGACCCTAGTTTTTTCTTCTCTCTTCGTTTGTCAACAAAAATAGTATTTCTTGGACAGGACGTGCTGAGTTTGATTCACTGGTTGCATAGGAATGGAGTGGTCCAGATGGGACAGAGTGGTCTAGATGGGATAGAGTGGTCTAGATGGGACAGAGAGGTCCAGATGGGACAGAGTGGTTCAGATGGGACATAGAGGTCCAGATGGGACAGAGTGGTTCAGATGGGACAGAGAGGTCCAGATGGGACAGAGAGGTCCAGATGGGACAGAGTGGTCTAGATGGGACAGAGAGGTCCAGATGGGACAGGGTGGTTCAGATGGGACAGACCTGCCTCTACAGCCACTTGAACGAGAGGACGCACAGGACTGACAAGACACAGAGCAGGGACGCAGGCACTGCTGAGCTAGCCGCAGATTTGCAGTCGTTACCGTTGTGGTTGCGGGTGATAACTGCGGCGGCTTTCGGACGCAGGACGATCGTCTTTTTGGCGTTTGCACTACTCCTGTGGGAGAGAGAGAGTTATCAGTTAATACTAGGGTATCCAATCCCGGGACTGAATTTTCATTTCGGGATCGGGATTTGGATTTTCAAATCCCGGGATTGACAATTTCCTTAGAATTTTAATGATTAAAGAATTATTTCGCTAGTAGGATATAAATTTTTATATTAGAAACTGTTTCAAGGAATCTAAGGGTCTAATCTAGCACTGTGTGGGAGGGATACGTGAGTCTCTTGATACTCAATACCTACATATTGACTAAAGTGATTCATGTTTTTAGTTTCGATTATTTCTAAAGGTCTTGAATTGTTGGCATTTTTATGACTGATTTTAAAGATACAAAGTAACATGATACTTAAGTTATGATCGAGTTCTGTATTAACTTAAAATGCCTATGTACAAAGTACATTCATCCAGCATTTTTCCTTCAAGCAGGGCTAAAATTGAGTTATAAAATGCTATGTTTGTATTGTAATTAAGTTTAAGTTAACATATTTGTGTTGATCACTTTCGTGATGTCACAACTACTCAAACTCGCTTTACTAAATTTACGCTGCAACCCGGACTTGAACCACCGACCTCCAGGTTACAAGTCCGCCGCCTTATCGATCAAGCTACTGAGGTCGGTCTTGTATTGTAATTATATTTAATATAATATCGCCTTATGTGTGCTGCCCGACTAGACTAATGAGTTCCATTATTTCAGTAGTAAACCCAGGACGTTTTATTATGTGGTCAAAATCCCAAATGGACTCATAATCATACTTTATCTTGTCATGTCCCAGCTGGATTTCGAACCGCGATCTCTGCATTACCAGACCGACGCATTGACCACTGAGGTACCGGTACTGACACTTATGTATCTTTCACCTATGTATATTAATATTACATACGGATCTTGTAGGTACGTATCTATACATAATCTTGTACTTGTATGTATTTCTTGTGCTTATAATATAGCAGTTGGAATACTTTGGACCATTGAATTTTGTGTCAGCATATTCTATCGAGATTGTAGAACATAAATTATTTTTGCTCCAGAGTTTTACTGTGTATGCACCTTACTACTTCGTCGCACTTCTTCATGTTGTAATAGTTGACCCTAAAAATTGATTTTATGTTTTCGGGTCATCGACTCCATCAATTCTCTTGTTCTAAGTTCTAAAGTTAAATACGAGATGAGTCATTTTGTAACATGAATTTTTCGTGCCTAAGGGTGCTTTATCAAACATTAAGTAGGGTGTTAAATCACTAATCAGCTGATTAGCGCTGATGGTACGTTTATCAATGAAATGCTTAGTGGCAATAGCAATACAAATACTATTGGAACACAACGATTGACTAAATTCCGTTGAATGATAAACAAATTACTTAAACTCGCCTTTCTCAATATTTGCCATGCTTGAGACTCAAACCATCGACCTCCAGGTTACGAGTTCTGCATACTACAATGATATTAAAATTGTCAATGTTGTATCTCACCTAAGTTTGAAAGTATAGAAAGGCTACGTTTTCATATAAGGAATACTTAGGGCGAAATGAATAGACAAAATGGAGAATTTTAGGGATATAAATTACATAAAATAACAAATAATGGTACATCAGGTAGATTCCTAACAATTTTTCTGGTACCTGTGAGTCTAAGAGAGAGACAGCGCGAATGATAGACAACTGATGTTGTTGAGTTCTTAATCCAAGCTAGAGCATTGGAATATGTCTTATTCCATTTGGCTCAAGTCATGACTTGGCTTTAGTTTTTCCCAAGTTCGCAAAATCTAGACTTAGCTCTACAAAGGTATTACAAAAACGTCTATTAATTGTGCCTTAGTTTAGAAGTTGCACAAGAGTGGCTTACCAGTTGAGTTTTCCTTTGTTCAAGCCCGAGTTCACACTGCTGGTGTATATCGACACGTCTCCTCCGTTCTCAATACAATTGGACAGATCCACGGTCTCGGTTCTTGAGTTCAAATTGATGATAGTGTACACAGAGCTTAAGCCCTCGGTTCTGGAATGAAACAGCGGGTATGATACTTCAATTTGGGATCTCGGGACTCTTGAGTTAGGTGGCTTGCCGGCGATACCAAGTTACAATGCACTACATGATTTTGTCCGGAATTCGACACTTGCGGAAATCTTTTGTTTACAACCGATCATTTGCGACAATGAAAGAAGGTTTCAAACCATACATTTGCGACAGTATATTGCAGGTATAGATTTCAATGTTTCATACAGTGTGAATCAAATTGTAGTTCGTACTGATAAGTGTATGTTATACCTTTGATTTATTTCATTTTTTATTAAGAATTCTTGTTTTTATTTTTATTCATAAATGAAAATGAAATTATTGTCTATTGGAAATTGAGACGTAAGTGAATTTTTTGTTAGAGGAATTTTGTAGTTAGGTAGGGTTAGGTAAAGTTAACAAGGTGAGATTACACGGTAGATCACTGACTTCAGTTTGTCGGGTAGGATGGTTGGGTGAGGGGCTTAGGTTAGGTTGAAATTAGGCCGGGTCGCACAGCGACCCGGTCTAACCCTGCGCTAATTTCAACCTAACCTAAGCCCCTCACCCAAGCTATCCTAGCCGGCTAACGAAACACAACATTTATTAGGTACACTTTTTTTTATCAAACCATCAACATTTTATTTGGAAAGGCCATCAATATTTTAGTCGACCCGGTATTTATTTGGAAATGCCTAAATGAACAAAGGAGTTAACCTGTTCCTTTGTCTGTCTGATATTGTCGCAAACGTTACAGTGAATACCTTTTTCTGTTGTCGCAAATGTCGGATTTTTTAAGGTAAATTGTCGCAAGTGATCGGTAGCCATTTTGTCACAATGGGAGTTTTATTACCCTCACTTTTGTTGACAAATTATAATATTATCTGAATCAATCGATTTAAGTCTGAGTTAGGCCGAAATACAAGCAAACCCTACATAATATGTATTTTCCATCGATAGGTTGAAACGTACGAGTGACACGAATATTATCCAAGCGTTAACGGCACGGCGCGGCGTGGCTTTGCCAATGGAGCTAATGACCAAGTTCACAAATAAACACAATGAACTGGTATAATTATGCGGATCATACAGAGGAAAAAATGACTGATTTAAATGCGGGTGTAATTTCAGATATTTTTGAACCATTTAATGACTGCATAAGTTTTCCAAATCTCTATATATAAATGTCAAAGACACTCACTGACCACTGACCACTGACTGATCATCGCTCTACAGCCCAAACCGTAAGTCCTAGGAAGCTGAAATTTGGTAGGTAGCTTTGTCTTATAGTCTAGATGTGCAATAAGACGGGATTTTTCGAAATTCCCACTACAACACCTGCCATTGGCGAAAAAGGATTTTTTGCTTTCACGGCCATACCTCGGCCCGCAAAGCGGGCGACAGCCTGCTTGTAGGCTATAAGGAATAGAGAATACTTTTTACCCGCTTAACGTTTCCATTCGTTAGAAACTCTCAAATCACAAATAAACACAATGAACTGGTATAATTATGCGGATCATACAGAGGAAAATCGATTGACTGATTTAAATGCGGGTGTAATTTCAGAGATTTTTGAACCATTTAATGACTGCATAAGTTTTCCAAATAGGCTATAAGGAATAGAGAATACTTTTTACCCGCTTAACGTCTCCATTTGTTAGAAACTCTCAAATCAAAGTAGATAAAAGAGAATCAGACTTATGCGAGCTCACGATCCGCTCAGTGGTAAGGTACTCCCTTGCCATGCGGTCCCGGGGTCGAATCCCAGAGCTGACAAAAAAATGGATTAAAAATGGGTTATAGTTGTTTGTAAAGACCTTCCGGTGCGCTCATGATGAACTGGCACTTAAATGGGAAGTATTCTGTCACTTCTTGTCTATCAGAGGGGAATCATAGGCACTACGGGATGGGCAATCTACAATACACAAAACACAAGCGTCTATACATAGTAACTTACTGCTGTTTCATAGCTAAAAAACAAAAAAAGTCTGTGAAACACTCATCATAATAATAATATGGAGAAAAAGAGGAAGTATGAAGATCTAAAGTTCAAACTGGCCCGAATCTACAACTTGAGCTCCGTATTAATAATACCTATTGTGATAAGTTCCAACGGATTGGTACACAAAAACTGTAAATCCGAACTAGAACAGTGTGGCCTAAAAAACCTTGAATACCTGATTGAAACATCACAGAAGTCCGTCATTCTCTCCACAACATCTATTATCCGTAAATGTCTCAATATCAATTAATTTATGTACATATTGTTTTTAAAACCTATGTATGTACGTATACCTCAAATAAATGAGTGAAATCTTTAAAATAAATAGAATGAGATTAAGATGAAAGAGATCAGATAAGACGGATGTACAAAGGAAAGTTGATAGTGTAGGTATGTACCATGTACCTACAAAGTTACCTACCATCTGAGAAATAGAAGTAGATAGTAAGCACATATCAGAGCAGGGAGAATAATAATAAACACCAGGAGGCATCGGAAATGGAACAGTAAGACCAGTGTCCGACAATAATATTTATACCATGCAGGATATGAGTGAATGTGATAAAACTATCAAGGGTAGTTGTGTTGTCATCCTATACATAAATATTTTACAGTCATATACCTGGTAAGGATGAACACATAGTCGTTGGGGGTTGCGATCTTGAAGTCGCCAACCCGGATGGCTTTCGACGTAGCCCGTAGCTTCGTCAGGTCCCTGAACACAGACAGGTGGCTGGATGAGGCTTTCTGTTGGGCCGCGGCGTTCAGAGTCCAGTAGTTCGAGTTCACTGGAAGCCAGGATTTCGCCTTCGAGAAACCTGTCGGGTAAAATAGCTTAAGCTCAGTGTTGGATTGAGTTCTAGTTCTCAAGATAATATAGGTCGATTACGACAGACTTTTGTAAAGAAGTAGAAGTGTTATAGATCAAATTTTGGCGAAAGAACAAAAAATAGCATATATTATAATTATGTATTAAATTTTTTTAGATTAGGGGAATCAAGTCCTTCTTGTCAAGTAATTTCTCAGCACTGCTTTTTCGCTAAATTTAAACATTCCAGAAGAAAAATATATAGGTATGAAGGTATCATGTTAGGCAGGGTTAGGCAACGTTAGATAATTCACATAAAATTATTAAAAAATTCTCGTTGGGTAGAGGATGAAGGTTCCAGGTTCCAGTGTAGCCCACTTCGAGGTAACCAGGATTCGAAACTCAACTTTCCGGCTTGAAATCCTATGCGCTAACCACTTACTCAGTTTGAATAATAACGCAGTAACCGACCTCAGTAGCTTGATCGATAAGACGGCGTACTTTTGTAACCTAGAGGTTGGTGGTTCGAAGTCCCGGATTCAGCGTAGATTTAGTGACGCGAGTTTGAGTAGTTGTGAGATCACGCACAGTGGCGTAGCCAGGGGGGTGGGGGTTTGTCCCCAAACCCCCCCCCCCCCCCAAATTTCCAAGAAACCCCAGCAAAGATGGAATATACGTTAGGCGAGATTTCTGAACCCCTTCAAATCCCCCCCGCCCCCAATCCCCTCACACCCCCCCCCCCCGAAATGTAGGTCTAACTACGCCACTGATCACGCAGGTGATGAACACAAACATCAATAATGCAGTTCAACGAATTCTCTCTCTCACCTGCATTGTCCTGGTCGCTCCACTGGAAAGGGACTCGGGATCCGTCCCTGCACACCTTCAGGTAGTTGTCCTTCCCGAAGATGTACCCCTCGGGATCTCTCTGGTCCTCGTAGCGGATGAAGGGGGACTCCAGACCCAGCTCATCCCCGGCGAAGGCCACTGCCGTGCCTGGCAGCAGCAGGGTCAGCATGTTGATAGCATCCACCAGGTCGGGAGAGTAGCGGGAGGCAATACGGGTGATGCTGTGGCCTCCTACCTGGGGGGGGGGGAGAAGTGGTTGTCTGATGTATCGACTCTAAGTAAGCGGCCACAAAGGAGCCCGAGAGACCCTGCTTGATATTTGATACCTATAGCTATAGAGTCTATAGAAAAAAGTCTATAGTATAGACTATTTTCTATTGTATAGAAACAGACAATAGTCTATAGTATAGACTATTTTCTATAGTATAGACTATTTTCGGGACTCCGTTGAGACCGCTTACATTTAATTCTAACCGTATTAAATGTAAGCTGCCTCAACGGAGTCCCAAAAAACAACTATATCAAGCTGTAGGTACCTGAGTCTTAGTCCAGGGTCCTCGTTGAGGCCACCTACTTAGATTCATTACCTTATAGGAGTAGCTTTAGGTATTGTGATGCAGTTTGAACGTAGAGTTGCGAATGTGTTGAGTCCATAAGATTTCTCCATTTCATAATATGTAACACGGTGTCATACTGTCTAAATCCACATGTACATTACCTATCTCTACTTTCTATTGGTGGGCCTCATGTCCTTACACGTTAATGTTAATTATTGTTTCAGATAAAGGTAATCATAGCAAAATTCTTTTTTAACATCTTACCATCCACGAGGTCCATTTGCCACTGGGTAGCGACTTCACGTAATTGTTCACTAGAGTTTCCAAGTCCCGTGCGTTGCTGGCAGGGCCGAATTTGTTCATTATCTCGTAGTTGACACTCAGCTGGGTGCCTTGGGTGTCACCCGAGCCATAATATTTGGCCACTTTATCCAGGGAAGGCGAGTAGGCTTCTGTGATAATGACCCTGAAAATGAAGAGACATAATGAGGAGAGGTTCTTTTCAAAATATCAGGAAACTAGAAATTACTGTAAAAAAAGAATCTTCGATCTGAATCTTATGAAGACAAAATTTGACTTATGCTGTATCCAAGAGAGATGGATAGATAGGTCGGGTTCATCGAAAAACACCTAACCTAAAAAACACCTGAAAAACACGAAAAACGTTAGTTCCAAAGGATTCGTCAAGATAGCGCCAGTAGAGTTTAGAGCAAAACTCTACTGGCACTATCTTCACGAATCCTTTGGAACTAACATTTTTCGTGTTTTTCAGGTGTTTTTTAGGTTAGGTGTTTTTCGTAGAACCCGACCATAGATGGATGTAATAACGGAGGTAGAGAGAATAGAGGCCCTGATTCAATGCATAGCCTGCTTTCATGTCCAATTGTGCAATGATTCGATTTTTGTTCTAACCTCCTTGTAAGAATACCTAAATAAGTAAATAATCTAAAAATTCAAATTGATCAGCGGTCAAGCTGCATATACAGCACAGAACGAAATTTTACAGCATGCTGTGAGAGATTGCTTGATAATCAAACACTTCGGCCGAGGTGTGAAGAACGGCCTGTACAAAGAAAGTCTATACAAGTGAACTCTGTGAAAAGGTATATTATTATATTACTTGTTAATAATAATTATATGACCTTATTATTATACTACCCGATTAGGACTATAAAATAAATAAATAAATAAATAAAATAAAATAAAATAAAATAGCCTTTATTAAAATATTATTTTACAATTTACAATACAAGTTATTTACATACATAGTTATTTTATATTTTATTCAATTTTATATACATACAAAAAATATTTTAATTAATAAAACATACTCGTCTAATTGAAGGCCTCCTATGGGCATTTGAACCCTGTACCTGAATTATGGTACAAGGTCCAGCTGCCCACAGGGAAGATGTTACCTACTTAAGAAGAAGTGTAACACCCCTCTCCCTCAGCTGTTTCCAGCCCTCTCTATTTTCTGCATCCCTCCACACTCCTCCCCTCCTAAACATTTCAACTCTGCATCCCATCTTTTTCGTGGTCTCCCTCTCCTTCTACTTCCTCCTCTTGGCTTCCAATGCAATATCTCCTTCGTCCATCTCCCATCATTCCTTCTCAAAACATGTCCTATCCAGTTACATTTTAACCCCCACATTCTAGTACCTACATCTATCATTTTTGTTCTATCCCTCACCCACGAATTCCTTTTCCTATCCCTTAGTGTGACTCCCAATACTGCTCGTTCCATCCTCCTGATTACACATCTTAGTTTGGTGACATATTTTTTCTTGAATATCCAGGTTTCGCATCCATACAGTAAGGTGGGTATAACACACGATTTTAATATTTTAGTCTTTAATTTTAATTTTATATTTTTATTTTTAAGAAAACTTTTATATTTGGAAAAGGAACCCCAGGCTAAATTTACTCTCCTATTTATCTCATCCCACTCGTCATTCTTACTTATCAAACTTCCCAAATACACAAACTCTTCTACCTCCTCTATCTCTTTATCTCCTATTCTCAATATTTCTCTCTCACTCATATTCACTCTCATTACTTTTGTCTTACTTATATTCATCTCTAAACCTACTCTCCGACCTTCTCTCACCAACTCTTCTATCATTATTTGAATTTCTCGGTAAGAATTTGATAAGAGAACAATATCGTCAGCGAAGCGAAGTGGCTCAATCTCTTCCCATTTACTTCTAGCCCTTTATCTTGCCAGTTTATTGCTCTAAATACTTTTTCTAGCACCGCACTGAAATATTTCGGGGACCCAGGATCCCCTTGCCGAACGCCTTTCTTCACCTCCACCTCCTTTCCCTCGACCTCCATGATGCTACCTACGTAGGTATTGTGAATCCACTCTATATATTCTTCCTCTACCCCTTGCTCTTCGAGTGCTTCCAGTACGGACTGAATAAATACAGAGTCAAAGGCCTTAAAATAGTCAACAAAACACATTACTACTGGTATTTTAAATTCCTCCGACTTTCTAATCACCTCCTTGACCACCAAAATATGATCTAAAGTTGAGTAGCTACTCCGAAAGCCCGCTTGTTCTGGTGGTTGATTACTTTCCAATACTTTAGTGATTCTGCGGACAATTATTTTTGAAAGCACTTTATAAGCAACGGATAGTAGGCTGATAGGTCTATAGTTACTTAGGTCTTTGGTGTCTCCTTTTTTAAACAATAAACAAACTTTCGAAATTTTCCATTCCTTCGGAATTGTTTTTAATTTCAAGCAGTAGTTGTAGAGCGCGCATAACACCTGAACAACTACTTTCCCCCATACTTGAGCATCTCCCCCACTATCCTATCCCTCCCTCCTGCCTTCCCGTTCTTCATCTCCGCCAGCACTAGTTCTATCTCTTTCTCCGTCACTGCTTCTATCTCCTTGCTGCATTGCCTTTTTACCAAATTTTCCTCACAACTATACAGTTCTCTATAAAACTCTGCAATTCTTATTATTATTTTTTCTTTATTTGTAATAATATCTCCATTATTTTCTCTTACACTTAAACACGCCTGTACAAAGAAAGTGTATACAAGTGAACTCTGTGAAAAGGTATATTATTATATTACTTGTTAATAATAATTATATGACCTTATTTATACTACCCGATTAGGACTAATGAGTCTCAATATTCCAGCAGTAAACCTAAGACGTATGCTGTATATGCTCAAAATCCCAAAGGGATTACAATTTGTCCCAGGTTGGGTTTTGAACCCGCGATCTCTGGATTACTAGTTACTAGTCAAACGCCTTCACCACTGAGCTACCGGGACACAGGACTTGTTACAAATTTACCTGGGTTGCTTATCCGTCTCGTTGCTGTACTTATCCACCAGAGCGCGCCACTTGTAAAGCATCTCGTATGTTTCCGGCTGATCAATCGTGTAAATGTGATCGTAAGCATTCGGGTCTGAGTCCCCCAGCTTGGAACCGGCTATTTTCGGCTCATCAGCGAAGGTTTCATTTTCGTAGAGTTTGAGTACGGAATCCATTCCGAAACCGTCGACACCTTTCTTCAGCCAGAACTCAAGGATGGCCTGGAAATTTTTGAGAGTAAAACATCACACAACTTTCTTATTTCCCCTGAGAGCTGTAAAATCCTGCGACTTTTCAAAGGATTCTAAGGTTTTAGTCCTAGATTGATTAATGCTGGGGTCAAAACATACCAACCATTTTTTTCCTTCTTTGAATCTAATCGGCCAGTTTTGCAAATTTTCATCAGCAAGTGGTCGGATCTTGCCACGACTAAAATGAAAATGGAAAACAATTTGTTTCTTTTAGTACTTAAATCCTAATGCTATATTTAACTTATTACAGACCTACGTTAATAAATTGCATCAACTCTAAATCAACTCTAAACGTTTTATTATACCTACCTATTCACGTTTCCCTTGAAACTAATTTGTTACCCTATCTATTTAGAAATACCTACTTACTTATACGATCTGGTTAATCGTAAGTCATATTACATGTCATTGAACAAAACCATATCACTAAATTATCAACAGACAAGGCACTAAAATTTCATGTGAAATCGAATAAATGGTTCAGGAATTCACAAAGAACGACTATCACTGCCAGGTCTAGTTGTACCGTTACAACAACAAGTGGTAGACCCAGTAGGTCCCATTACACCACTTACATTCATCTCCTTGACTAGCTCCTCACAGCGGTAGTTCAAGTCGGGCAGTTCATCCAGGAACTGATGCAGGTAGTATTGCTGTCTGTGATCATGGAACTTCCACATGGATCCACTGCGCTTGGAAAGCTGTGAAAAACGAATAAAAATATAACTAAAATTTTAGTTTTTCACATAGGCACAGACAGGTTTTAGAAACTAATGACAATCAATATTCGGTGAGGAACACAAGCTGTATAGTTAACTTAAATATGTTAAAAATATTTAATTTTTGGTACATAAGTATGGGATTAATAATTACGATTAGAAGCTTTGTTTTAAAGTTCCCAAACCCGAACTTATCGATGTTCCCAACGTGATCCTGGCCCACTCAGGCTTTGAGACTTTGAGTTAATTTGAGAACCTGGTTTGTGAGTTTCCAGCAAATGGAGGGTCATATCACCGTGATATGACCATGCAGTTGAAAGAGACGTTAACCCTCCTCCCCAAAAAAAAGGCTGGTATAATTCGAGCTGAAATTCGAGATGCTGGCTATTCCCGGCCCAACCCAGGTTGGCGAGTTGTGAGCAGCTGGTTTGGGAGTTTCCAACGAATTTAATTGAGGGTAAAACAACCGCCATCTTGAATGGTCTAAATGTTGAAGACGTTAGTAGTAGAATAAAAAAGTACTATGAATGCGTATTCTGGGTGCTATTTCATGGAGCATTGTGCTGTTCCCCCATCGTCGACTTGAGTACCTAGAGGTAGAAAAGAAGCTGGTAAACTTGTTCTCACCCAATTGTTTGGAGGTGTCCCTGGATGGCCATCCTTGCCGTCCTTCCACACATAGTAGTTGGTGTAGGGGTCTATCCTCTGCGCTGACTTGATGAACCACTCGTGCTTGTGGCTTGAGTGATTGGGCACGAATTCTATCAAGATCTTCATGCCTAATACATAATGATACCAGTCTTATTAGTATTAAACATATTTGATCAAGTTTTATTTACAAATAACATAGAATATATACATACATAGGAATTAAAATTAACAAAACAAAACTTGATCAAGGGCGGTGCTAATGCCAACGGCATTCTCTTCCTAATTGTTATATGTATTGTTATATACAAAAAATAATCTGTTATATGTACTTATTTATTAGATATCATAAATATACCTACCTAATTGCGAAAATATTATTATGCTTGGTCGTCTCAATTGAAGAGTAAATTCTACTTGTCAAGCTGGATTATGCATTGCATCGCTGATGTAGGTAATCGATCAATTTCAAATCATAAAGAAAATGTTTTCTTTTGATAATGAACTTATCAATTATTTTTTTTTCTTCTTTTTAATGTGTGTCAATCAAAAATAATGTTTAAGGTATAACAGCCAAATCATTGCTTCCAAGATGAAAATTTCAATTGAGACTTAAAATATTTATTAGTATGTCAATCGTTTTTTCTTAGTTCTATGTAAATGCACCTCCTGACCTGACGATCAGTGATCACTGGTCATCCAAATTAGTAAATACATAATAATAATTCTGAAATCTCCTCCTGATTATAAAAGACATATCTCAGTTAGATCCCTGTTTTACTTTACACTGACGGCGACAAAATTATTTAATGAATCCGTAACTTCAATGCAAGACATGTCTTTATGGCAGCTTTTACATTTTTAACGGTCGCACATTGGCTACGTGAAGTGAGCACTGTCCATTTACAGGTATAATAATAAGTAAATCAATAGGCACATCATAATAGACTTAATACATTATACTTAACACTCGTACTTCGTAGGTAGGTAGTGTAGGTACCTAAAATTAACTTCTACATGGGCGTTGCGTCTGTTATAGGTTACCTTGTAGCCCTGGACAATATACAGGGTGGGGCAAAAGTCTGGAAACCCCTGAATAACTCTCGAATGGCTTCTTCGGTAAAATTAAAATTTTGTAAGGTAAACCGGACTAATAAGACCTTCTTTTAGAGTGGGGTCGATTTTTGTTACCGGCCCCCATGTCGGGGCTAGGGGGGCTAATTTCATTTTTTTAAATACGAACTCCCACCTTGCGATACATTTTTGGAAAGGTCTTTAAATAAGAAATACATTGGTGCAAATTTTATTTTTTTAGTATTAACTGTTTGCAAATGGCGTCCAACTTTGTGTATGCAGTGTTAAGTCTGGAAACCCCTGAATATCTTTTGAAAGGGCTTTCTCAGTAAATTTAAAGTTGTGTACGGTAATCCTTGGTAATTAGACCTTATTTTAGAATGGGACCGAATTTTTTTACCGACTCCCATGTCGGGGCCAAGGAGGCCAACTTCATTTTTTTTTAATACGAAACCCCACCTTGCGATACATTTTAGCAAAGGTCTAAATACCCCAAATTACCGTACACAACTTTAAATTTACTGAGAAAGCTCTTTCGAAAGATATAAAGGGATTTCCAGACTTTACTGTATACACAAAGTTGGACGCCATATGCAAACACTTAATTCTAAAAAAATAAAATTTGCACCAAAGTACTTCTTATTTAAAGACCTTTCCAAAAATGTATCGCAAGGTGGGGGTTCGTATTTAAAAAAATGAAATTGGCCCCCCTAGCCCCGACATGGGGGCCGGTAACAAAAATCGACTCGACTCTAAAAGAAGGTCTTATCAGCCCGGTTTACTTTACAAAATTTTAATTTTACCGAAGAAGCCATTCGAAAGTTATTCAGAGGTTTCCAGACTTTTGCCCCACCCTGTATACTCGTACATACATACCTACAGGCTCGTGAGGTTACCGAAACGTCCTGGGATTGAGAATCATTGCACTTGATACCGGATCAACAAGATGCAATAAAATATTAATCTCTTCGCAAACATGAATATATCTACATGACCCAATGACTAACTATGAGAAGCTAGTGAGACAGATAGTACAAGATAAAATAATGTAATTGCGTTATTAAGCTAGAATTTAATTCACTTTTAATCCCTTTGTTAATCCCAATAGTAACCCACTCAATCGGCCGAGGAGATAGTGACTGAAAATGTTCAGTAAAAAAACTAAGAAACTAGGTACAGTGTAACAAATAAATTATTGGGTAATTATGTGGTGAATATGGAATCTATTTTTCATCATTTTGATCTACGGAAATGTTTTTATGAATAAAAGTAATTACGATTGTTTTGATAGGAACTTTATGGATTATGATAATTATGAATGAGATATTATGGAAACGTGTATAAGCATAAATCTCAGATTTTAATGACACTCATCTAAATTCAATGTTAATTTATGACAATTTACGAGAAATTAGGCGTACGTGCCATACTGGTGGAAATTAAAAATAAAAATCATCTTTCGAAAATATTTAGGCTAGGTACTCGTTCCATGATATTGTGTACCTGAATTTTTTTTATTATTATCATAACTAAACTTTAAAAATCTACCTACTATGGTACAAATGGGTATGTCTTCCCATTAGGCAGAAATAAAATGTATATTTCTCATTTGTTTTCAGAAGAGGAAAGCCATCAGTTTTGTTATCTATTGTTGTTGTTGTATCAGCTTAATACGCTACACCGAAAAGTTTTGATGATCTTTATGATTGGTTTTTGGATTGATTAGACAATATTTTGGAAATAGAAATATAGTAAAATAGAGTAGAATAGAAATATGTGCTTCAGGACGATACAACTTTGAAATAAAGTTGGCTGGAGACCATCACTCACCCCTCCAGCTGTAGCCAAGCTGGCTACAACAACAACAATATTTAAATAGTTGTGTTTCATTCATCCCACATATTTTCTAACTGGAGTAGTCACTGTGGCAGAGTGAGTTAGCGCGCTAGGCATTGCACACATGGTGACCTGGGTGCGATCCCCAGCGGTATAGGAATTTTTCTGCTCTGTACTTGGATGTTCGGGGTCCACTCATATCTCGTGAGGAAAAATGAGTAGCTGCTTTGATGTGAAGTAGCGACCAGTGGCTGAATCATAGGCAAAAAATACAAGATTTTTTAAATCAAAGTGGTAAAGTCCTATGATTCTACACTACCCACTAAAATTTTCTTTTTTACTTATTTTATTTTGTCATTTGTTTGTTCTTTTTTCTTCTTCCTTTTCTTAATTTTATACTGTTGCCTGTTTGTCCTCCTAATAAAGCTTAAAAAAAAAAAAAAAAAAAAAAAAAAAAAAAAAGAAAAACACAAAGACATAGTAACTCACCCTTGCTGTGCACCACCTTCACCAGCTCCTCAAAGTCTTGCATGGTGCCGAAGTCTTTGCCCACTTCAATGTGGTTGGAAATGTCGTAGCCAATGTCTCCATTGGGGCCAGAGTAGAATGGGGTGAGCCACAGAGTCTCCACACCCAAATCCTTGAGGTAGTCTATCTTCTCGATTATTCCTGTTGGATGATAGGTCATATTAGGTCATATACGTAAGTACATAGGTAGTATTTAAATACAACTAATTTGCAATTTTTGTTGACATTTTACTCATTAAAAAGTTATATTTTACTTACATGACAAGATTGTGTTCCTAGCTAGCCTGACGACTTTTGAAAAGTACCTATGCATTACGAAAACATTATTTTATTAATTAAAGCTGACTAATGGACGGTGTAAAATGTACCTAACATAACTGAAACAGAGTTAGGTGGCAGAGAATACCTAAGGAAGAGAATGCCGTCGGCATTAGCACTACCCTTGATCAAGTTTTCTTTCTATAATTTTATTGTAAATATTCCTTGTATGTGTACCGATAGTCTTACTGTCGATAAAACTTGATCAAATATGTTTGTATAATAAGGTATTAATTTCGTCCTAGATTACAAAAAAACTATCGTAAATATAAAAACCTTTTTTTTCTCAAGCTTGTATTAATTTGTGTTTATAATTTTCTTGATGTTTATATTAATAAAAAAAACGAGTGGAA
>CM044958.1:40775679-41107807 GCA_024516035.1 Bactericera cockerelli | reverse complement strand
TAGACGAAAGAATAAGGCTGCGACCTATTATGAAGCAACTCAAAGATCAAGGAAAAAATAACGTTTTTATGAAAAGGGACAAATTGTTTGTCGATGGTAAGCCCTGGACTGAAAGCGAAGAAAATTCGGAAAGAGACATTGAAATGGAAGATATTATACAAAATCCTTTAGAAGAAGGCACAAGTTCAAACATTCAAACACAAGTGGAACAGAAAGAAGACAAGCAGAGGAAAAGAGGAAGATCGCCAGGTGAGGAATCGCGGCAAAAGACAAAAATGAGAATCATACCTGGTCAATCAACGCTTACCAGATTTATAACTAAACATGGAGAACAAAGACACAGATCACGGTCATTGGGATCACTTGGCTCAGAGGTGGCGAAGATAGTAGACAAGCTAGAGAGTACTGAACAGTCAAAAGGAGGTGCAGAGAAGAAAAATCAAGATGCCGAGAAAAAGGAAAAGCAAGAAAACATCAATGAACAACAAAATCCCCAAAATATCAACGAAGACGAAATTCAGAAAAATAGAGAGACTGAAGAAGAAAGAGACTAGCAACCAAAGAGAAATCAAAAATGTACTATTAACCTACCTGCGAATGTACAAAGCAGAAATAATGTAATAACTAATAATAGTACAGTCACACTAGGTTCCTTAAGTATTGTATCTTATAATGTCTTAACTTTAAGTACAGAAGCCAAACTGCTTGTTTTGGAGGAAGAATTAAAGGAGGTAGAGTGGGATGTGCTGGGATTAGCGGAGGTAAGGAGAAAAGGAGAAGATTGCTTGATATTAAAAAGTGGTAATATTTTTATACTACGTAGGAGAACGGGAGGGATTGGGCGGAACAGGATTTTTAATAAATAAAAAATGGCACAAAAATATTGAATTTTTTGGCAAAAAAACAGACCGAATTATATTTGTTATATTATATATAGGAAATGTAAGAATTAGAATTATACAGACATATGCGCCCACATCAACCAGTTCAGAAGATGAGATTGAGGTATTTTATGAAAATCTACAGGAGGTACTAGAAGAGAATAATTCCGGAGGGATAAAAACGTTTATTATCGGGGATCTGAACGCAAAAATAGGGAAGAGGAAACAGGATGAGAACCAACTAGGAGAGTACGGATATGGGGAGAGAAATAGGAGAGGACAGAGACTATTAGAATTTGCAAGCCAAAACGGATTATATGTAATAAACACCTTCTTCCGGGCTAGGGATAAGTGGACATGGATAAGTCCTAATGGGAAAATAAAAAACGAAATTGATTTTGTGCTGACACGAGAAAAACGTTTAGTCCAGAATTTCGAAGTTTTGGATGAACCAAACGTCGGTAGCGACCATAGAGCCATAAGCGTTAAAATATTTATTAAGAAGAGAGAAATGAGAAAACAGCAGTTTAAAAGATTAGAGAGAGTGAATGTGGAGGAACTTAAGAATAGAAAAGATGAGTATAGTGTGAATTTAGAGAAAAAATTTCACTGTAAACTACCTGAAGTTGGACAAAATCTCGAAAAGGAAAACAGCGATTTTAACAAAATAATACTCGAAACAGCCTCAAAATTCAAAAGGAAAAATAAAGGCTGGAGAAGGAAATTAAGTAAGACAACACTAAAATTGTTAGAGAAACGGAGGAAAATAAAAAATGGAGGGGATTGTTACAGTAAAGTTGAATACAAGGAACTTAATAAGTTGATTAAGAGACAAGCGGAAATGGATATTAACTCATTTAATATGGAATGCTTACAGCAAGTCATAGAGAGAAATTCAGGTCTAAGGAAAATCAGAGGAGAGTTATCAATAGGGAGGAGAGAAATTTTAAGTGTAAGAGAAAATAATGGAGATATTATTACAAATAAAGAAAAAATAATAATAAGAATTGCAGAGTTTTATAGAGAACTGTATAGTTGTGAGGAAAATTTGGCAAAAAGGGAAAGCAGCAAGGAGATAGAAGCAGTGACAGAGAAAGAGATAGAACTAGTGCTGGCGGAGATGAAGAACGGGAAGGCAGGAGGGAGGGATAGGATAGTGGGGGAGATGCTCAAGTATGGGGGGAAAGTAGTTGTTCAGGTGTTATGCGCGCTCTACAACTACTGCTTGAAATTAAAAACAATTCCGAAGGAATGGAAAATTTCGAAAGTTTGTTTATTGTTTAAAAAAGGAGACACCAAAGACCTAAATAACTATAGACCTATCAGCCTACTATCCGTTGCTTATAAAGTGCTTTCAAAAATAATTGTCCGCAGAATCACTAAAGTATTGGAAAGTAATCAACCACCAGAACAAGCGGGCTTTCGGAGTAGCTACTCAACTTTAGATCATATTTTGGTGGTCAAGGAGGTAATTAGAAAGTCGGAGGAATTTAAAATACCAGTAGTAATGTGTTTTGTTGACTATTTTAGGGCCTTCGACTCTGTATTTATTCAGTCCGTACTGGAAGCACTCGAAGAGCAAGGGGTAGAGGAAGAATATATAGAGTGGATTCACAATACCTACGTAGGTAGCATCATGGAGGTCGAGGGAAAGGAGGTGGAGGTGAAGAAAGGCGTTCGGCAAGGGGATCCTGGGTCTCCGAAATATTTCAGTGCGGTGCTAGAAAAAGTATTTAGAGCAATAAACTGGCAAGATAAAGGGCTAGAAGTAAATGGGAAGAGATTGAGCCACCTTCGCTTCGCTGACGATATTGTTCTCTTTTCAAATTCTTACCGAGAAATTCAAATAATGATAGAAGAGTTGGTGAGAGAAGGTCGGAGAGTAGGTTTAGAGATGAATATAAGTAAGACAAAAGTAATGAGAGTGAATATGAGTGAGAGAGAAATATTGAGAATAGGAGATAAAGAGATAGAGGAGGTAGAAGAGTTTGTGTATTTGGGAAGTTTGATAAGTAAGAATGACGAGTGGGATGAGATAAATAGGAGAGTAAATTTAGCCTGGGGTTCCTTTTCCAAATATAAAAGTTTTCTTAAAAACAAAAATATAAAATTAAAATTAAAGACTAAAATATTAAAATCGTGTGTTATACCCACCTTACTGTATGGATGCGAAACCTGGATATTCAAGAAAAAATATGTCACCAAACTAAGATGTGTAATCAGGAGGATGGAACGAGCAGTATTGGGAGTCACACTAAGGGATAGGAAAAGGAATTCGTGGGTGAGGGATAGAACAAAAATGATAGATGTAGGTACTAGAATGTGGGGGTTAAAATGTAACTGGATAGGACATGTTTTGAGAAGGAATGATGGGAGATGGACGAAGGAGATATTGCATTGGAAGCCAAGAGGAGGAAGTAGAAGGAGAGGGAGACCACGAAAAAGATGGGATGCAGAGTTGAAATGTTTAGGAGGGGAGGAGTGGTGGAGGGAGGCAGAAAATAGAGAGGGCTGGAAACAGCTGAGGGAGAGGGGTGTTACACTTCTTCTTAAGTAGGTAACATCTTCCCTGTGGGCATCTGGACCTTGTACCATAATTCAGGTACAGGGTTCAAATGCTCATAGGAGGCCTTCAATTAGACGAGTATGTTTTATTAATTAAAATATTTTTTGTATGTATATAAAATTGAATAAAATATAAAATAACTATGTATGTAAATAACTTGTATTGTAAATTGTAAAATAATATTTTAATAAAGGCTATTTTATTTTATTTATTTTATTTTATTTATTTATTTATTTATTATTTATTTACTTACCTATTCAATCGAACTCTTCTCTTACGCCTCGCCTGTAGTATGAGATGATAAAGTTATTTATTTTCACCTTAATTTATCAGTTTAAATGTGAATCCATTTTGGAAACGACGTCGACAGTACTAGTTATATTTATATTCTACAGTTATTATAGTTTGTATCTGTGTGGTCCGAGTTGTCCCGATTAAATCCCGACACGTTATAGGTTATCCTGAAGCATAGATAGTACATTATGTAGATCAACCGACATCGACATACAGATTGTACCTATAGATTAAAAATCACTGTAAATTAAGTATGGAGGGAAAAACTAGAGGGTTCTAAAATGAATTCATATCTTTTAATTTTGACGCTACTTCATCAACACTACACAGATACACTCTTTTTTTCTTTTATATTCCCTTGTTAGATGCTTTATTTTTTCTAGTTAATTCAGAAATACTCCATATAGAAGACATCATGCTATAACTGCATGATTTCGCGGTGTTGTCAGTATGAAAACCGCATTATTTTACCATGTACTCGTTTCCACACATACGTAGGAACATTTAATAAAACAGGAAATTTCATCCGACTGAACTCATCATCTGTTGGGATGTAATTCTGTCTTCTCTCCCTTTCTTCGTCACCCAACATGATCGATATACGCCTAAGCTATAAAGGGTACTAGATGAGGAGAAATATATATGACTGTTACTATATTGAACTGTTATCGTAATGGGACCCCCTGTCTCAAGCCGACAGTCTAAATAGAGCACTACTAAACCATAACATTTCATAAATAGAAGATAAGAGTAACTAACCTCTTTGATCCAGTTTCCATATTCCAGTATTTTGGAAGGATTTGAAGAGATAATTTCACGTCGAATACTCTAGTTCTCGTCAGGTCATTGAAGTTAAGCAACACCAGGCATGGAGAAGACATGGAGTTACGAGTTACTCTACATAGATAGGTACTTAGTACCATTTTGTTTTTCCAAAAAAGTAAGAGATCAAAAGGAGTAAGTAATTCTGAGACGTAAGTCTATGAATTATGATTATCTAAACCAACAAAAGAAAACAGATTTTAATTTAGAAAATAAAGTTCTATAATTATCAAAAGGTATCCAGTAGAAAATTAAATAGTTAACTAGATATAAAAAAACAATAGGTTGGTATGATATAAAAAATATAAGTAGGTAATACATAAAAACTAGAAAACTTCTCAGTAGTTTGGAAGAATTGAACAATAATCACAAGAAAAAGATCAAAAGTTATCTAGAGAAAAAAATATCAAAAATTACAATGCACACTAAGGGTATTACTGTCTAATTAAATAAAATTGATTTTCCATTTCCTTGATGTAGGTACGTACCGATTCTATTAAAAAGATCAGTGAATTAGGTATAAACGTGGTTTAATGCAAACACATGTATTGTTAGTTGTTGTATGGAAAAATATTTTGAATATTCAGTCTGTGAATTTCCTTTGTTTGGACTTTTAACTCTTGGGGCAGTCCGGAAAAAGCATTAAAGAAGATAATATTCAAGTTAATAGTAAAAAAAAAAGTTTTGCGAAACATGTCACACTTATGACTCAATGTAGGTATAGATACTGCAAAAGACACATTTCAAGTGCAAGAAGGATAGGTACACTTACAGTCTTACAAGAAATTTTTGTAAGTAGAGCAGTCAGCTATTAGAGAAGGAGTGCGTTTTTAGTGGATGGGAATCCCACACCCCAGGCTAGGATGAGTTATCTTTAAAAGATTTTTTCCTGCCTTCTACATACATATTTTTTTCAAATGGTGTACTCTCACTATGAATGTGTCTGAAATTGGCTCAGTCTACTTGAGATTGACCGACAGTCTATCCTCAGTCTACTTGAGATTGACCGACAGTCTATCCTCAGTCTACTTGAGATTGACCGCCAGTTCATTCTCAGTCTACTCGAGATTGACCGCCCGTCCATCCTGAGTCTACTTGAGATTGACCGCCCGGAGGGTGTGTTGCAGCACCATGTCTCTCTGCTCACGCGCCCCAGGCAGGTTCTGTTGTCCCCCCTTCAGACGGTCCGGCACGTAGGAGGACACGTCCACCCTGGCCTGAGGGTTCTCCTGGCGAATCTGGCGGTCCACAGCCTCGGCCACATTCTCCAAAGCCTCCACGTGCAGAAGGTTAGCGTTGCTGTAGAGGGGACACCTGGGGGGATAGAGCAGGATGAGTTATCAGTATCAGTATAAACAGAAAAGTGAGAAGTTGTTCTAGACGTACATGAATATCAGAACATACCTGGACAGCTGTTTCGAGCTTATTTGCTCTCATCAGCAGGTAATAGTTCTTGTTATCCATGCCATCAACTAACCTCTCTATTGTAATCAGTATAAATGCTGACGGTGTCACGTGTCAGGCACTACACTATTCAGTTGGTAAAGCTATATGTCCGCACTCGTGCGTTTTCGTCTTCCCTTTTAATTTCGACATGACGCATGAGAACGTAAACCATGCCCTGTTGCATGCCTCTTTTAAGTTACAAGAACATGTTTTTCGAGAGATATGCGCGAAAGGCATGCGTTATTGCGAGTTGAAAGTGAAAGTAAAGAGGAAAGTGCACATGTTCAGACATAGCTTATCACTCTCAACGCCCATTACAACAAAATCAGAGAAACACTCACAATGTTTGCATTGTTTGCATCACCATTGTGACTGTACTTATCTGAAAAGCCTATGTGATGTAACGATTATATATGATTACTGCTCGTGGTTCTGAGATTTTAAGTTTAATCCTCGGTTGAAGCAGAATTTCTTAACAATTTCTTTAACATACCAAAGAGACATCAGAAGTTAGTATAGGTCTGTAGGTAGCTGGTACGATTCCCAGCAATTAGAGTAAAAATACGTCACCTCCATAGGTATCTCCCGTTGTTGTTATTATTATTACTATTATTATAGACAAATCTCATCTTCAAAATCGATTTCAATAATAATTTCTTATCTACAGTTTGTATTGTTTTTAATATCTGTATACAAATATCATTCTTGTACAAATAAATAAAAGTTTTCAATTCAATTCAGTTCAATTTCTTACTTATTGCTATCCTCCGGACCACCTTGCCCTACAAAGTGAGTGTATATGGCCTCCGGGTCCAGCGGCTCCCGACACACATAGCACATGTGAGCGGCACAGCCCGGGCAGGTGATGTGGTTGCAGCCACTATTCTCCTTGACGAACTTTTTGTGGCACCGGTAGCATTCTCGGATGAGGGCAGCAGACAGCTTGTCTTCCACATACTTGCGGGTTCTGTCCTGGGACTTCTCCAGAGCGTGGCACTCGAAGGGGAGATGGCTCTCTTTGTTACATTTCCTGGAATAGAATAGGAATAAATTAAATGTTCAAACGGCTATAAAATTGAAGGGGCTGTCAGTAGTTTATAAAAAATAATCCAGCTTTGCCAGAAAGAGCGCTAAATTTAGTAGAGAATACCCATTGTCGTATTGTTAGTTAGGCATTAGGGTTACTCCCCATTTCTGTGAAAAATATTGTTCCGGGAACCACAAAGATGCAAACCTCAATAATGAAGGCAAAAGAAATCATTGTCAAAATCATGCACAAAGATTAAGTGGTTTTTGGAGGCTGTGGGAATGCGCAATGCGGGACCAGTAAGTTCTCACAGAAAAGTGAAGAATATGAAACTTCTAAGTAACATAAAAACTGTACTGACCTGCAAGATTCCTTGCGGCACTGATCCTCAAGACAAACAAACACCTTGCTGTTCTCCTCCACAATATTGGTGAAGCCGCAGAAGGGACAACTTTCCAGATCATCGATCCCCGCACTTTTGATTTCCTCCAACTGTTTGCGGCGAACAAATGCTGAAAATTCCTGGGGTTCGATCAGCAGTTTCACGGTCTTCAGAGTAAACTCACCGGCACCGCACTGCGCGGACATACAGGGCAAGTCTGTTGCTCCGTCGCCGATCTTAATTTCGACGTACCTGAAATGACACGAAGGTTAATAAATAATTAAATAGGTATATCATATATTAGGCCGACTAGTTATGTATATTCACTAGTTATGCCTTCTCGATAGACATTTTGTTACATTGTACAGTTTTTGTTCCTTCTGGAACATGGAATTTCGTTCGTGGTTTAACTAGAATGAAATCATATATTTTTCGGTTCAAGACTTACTCTTTCATGGAAGGGATGAACTAACTGTAAAGTACATCTTTTGTTTCTTTAATCTTCTAATTACTTCTAGATACTTTGACTAACACTCCATTTCTATTGCTCATATCATTTTTATCGATTTCAATACCACTTAGGTCATTAGTACCATTACTTAGTTGGCACACTTGAATGAGAGGAAAATACTTACTTCTGCACACAAGGTTCGCAGAACAGGTGACCTTTGGTACAGGAAACTGTCTCGTCTTCCAATATCTCCGTGTCAAAGCAGCACTCACACTGACACAGCATGTCCATTTCTTTTGCCTGTAATTGTAAAAAATATCGTATACTATCAATTATGGACACAATACTTCCTCGTGAATGGTTTTATACACTTGGCGATAAAAAATTATGAACTTTCCAGTTTTGGTAAAACTTTTCTGAGATTTTTTACTAAATCACTTGTATCTTCAACTGATTCACTTCAATATGATAGAATACTGTTTTTCCTACATTCAGAATTCTACATAAAATTCTGTATCTGCAAGTATGCTGATACAAAGAAGAAAAAAAAAAAACTGCCAATTATGGACACAATACTTCCTCTTGATTATTTCACATTGTGTACAAGTTTTGAGATTTATAATAAATTACTTGTACCTCCGAAAATGCTGAACCGATTTTTTCAAATTTGTTTTATATGGTAGAACACCGTTTTTTCTACATTCTAGGTTCTACAAAACATTCTAGATTTTGTATTGGCATGTCGTGGACCCTATTTTTTGACAATTTTGTCCAAAATTTTGGATTTCCTAAATATCAGAGCTAAATCAAAATTTATTTACAAAAATATTAATACACAAAATTTCATCAAAATCAGGTGTGCCGTTCACGAGATATACACTTTTTAGTAAAAAGTTAGTGGTCAGGCGCATGGTCTCTATCACCAAAAACCGCTAGTGCGAAGTTGATCAATTTAAAATGAGACCATTTACAGAATGCCTCCTACAAATTTACCAAATTTCGTCGAAATCCGTACAGTAGTTTCTGAGATAACAAGAAATATTTTTAACCGACAGACAGACACAAAACCAATGTTGCTCAGGAGGTTATGAAACGTCCAGAAACAAATTGAAATCGGAGCAAAAAAATATTTTTCTTACAAAAACGAACACAATACTTCCGATTTTTAATAAAAGAAATTTATCGTAAGTAAAATGAAGTAACATTTTCCACATTACCTGTTCGAACTTTTGAATGTGGTAAATAGCCATGGTGTTCAGATAGTCTTCAATTTCTTCCTTGTGTTCAATGTAGGCGACCTGAAAAGAAATGGATCATAATTTGTTATTTTTTAAACGAATGTGTATCAAAGGATAAGTACCGCCTTTAAGAAACAGATACGGATATATGCCGGAATTGCCGAAGTCGTATTAGTCTGGTAGTAGCCCCTAAAATAAACCAAACAGAATGTTCATGTTTTTCTTTTTAGCTCGATTTTCTCTATAACAGGAGGAACTATATTGTTTTTTTTTTTTTCTTCTTATTCAGCACACTTGAAAATACCCAACTGTTAGATACTCGTACGTGTTTGTTAGGATTAAACGTTGAGTCCTCTCCGTTTAGTTCTCGGTATGTTATTTTTCTTTTTGGTCTTAATTCCTCTTAAAATACCAGGTAGACTTCAGTTGAAGTAATTCTATCTATATTATCAATTATATATAATATGTAAAATTGATATACCAACCCTCTAGAATACTGCACTAGATATCAATTTACGAAACCTTGGTTTGTTTACAAATCTCAAATTGGAAATAGGTACCTACTAGTTGCAAAAGGATTTGTCAAAATAGCGCTACCGTGTCGGTATTGAGTTACTCTGAGATGTAGGTAGCCAAACCGAGTTCTCACGAAATCTCTGTTTCGTCATTTATTGATAGAACCTGTCATGTATATTTTGTAACTATTGAAATTTAAAAATTCGAAGTATATTCACCTCTTGTAGAAACGCCGTGTTGACATCTCCGGACTCTCCGAGGCTGACCATCCCCCTGCTCCTATACCCCTGGTTGTTGTTGTTATAGCAGCGGTGTCGACAGGGCTTTATCTCGTCCAACTCAGCCACCGTATCCACTAGAGAGTACCGGTGCTTCTCCAGATGGTCCATGATAGAATCGCCATGCACATGGGGGTACCGCTTCTTCAAGTAGCTCAGACTCAAGTCAGCATGCGCCTTCCCTAGCTCTGTAGACTTTTTGACATTGGAAAAATAGTTATGCGGATCTTTGTCGGGGAACTTCTTGAGGAATTTTTGGACACTGAAAGAGTCCGTGTAGGAGGATAGTGTCTGCTGATTCCGCTTCCTGCTGACCCACTCGTCTCTAGTGGGGTGGGATGAGTCAGGATCTAGCAAATCTTCTGTGAAAACAGAATATGAGAATATGAATCGAAAAGTTCTAGCATACTTTTATTGCTTATAGTAGTATCGATGGGACGTTCAATTTGTATTCTATAATTCGTTTTGTGATAAAACTACAAACAAATATATTCTATTTTTTTTCTTTTTCATTCTTTTCCTTTTTCAACCTAATTTCTTTTTTGTATGTTCTTTACTTTTCTAAATTATGCTTCAAAACAACCCACATCAGCTGAAAGGGTTGTATATTTGATGAAATTTAATATTGTGAATATTAAATAAATAATGGAGAAAAAAAAAATGTATTTTTATCTAGGTATTCTAATTTTCTCAAGAAAGTTAGATATGTATAGGTATTTATTTATTTTTATTTTAATTTATTTAATTTATTCTTTATTGACGGGTCAAGCCCAATGTACATTGATTACATAGAACAACATTAAATTAATACAAATAAGAAAACAAAGTAAGAAAATGTAAGAAGGCAAGTAAAATATCACAGAACGTAGAGCAAGTTGACTAGAAAAGCTGTATTACAATTATTGACAAGTTAAGCACATTAAATTCCATTTTCACTCCTCATCATTCGATTGATGGGAGCAAAATATAAATAGTTTCTAGTGAAGCTGTTGACTAAGAATGTTTTAGGTTGTCTTAAACGACGAGTACAATCAAATGATAAAAGCTCTAAGAGGTTGGGACAGTTGACTTGTCCTTCAATCAGTTTAATCATAAAATTATGATCTAGTCGTTTGCGTCTGTCAACTTAGGTAATTATGTATACTATTTAGGTAATTATGTATACAATGTATCTAGTTATCTACTACGTAGGTACCTAGATACTATGCATCCATTGCATTGGACATTGTTTAAGATAAGCTGTTATGAAGAAAGCTGCTATCAAGAAATCTTACCAATGTGTTCTTGCAGTGCCTCCTCGTCATGTTCGCATTCGATGGCAATAGATTCCAGATAGTCAGGGTCAAGGTTTGGGAAAAGGTTCTTCAGCGTTTGTAGATGTGTCTCAATGAAGCTTTCGGCCATTACTGATTTATAGATTTTGAACCAACCGTAAAAATCAAAAATGCAGTTTAATGTTATTAAATGATAATTAATTAATTTTCAAATATTTCCAAACAAACCTGTTGAAATCTTTTTTCTGCTATTTTTCTTTCTGTCCCATTTTTTTTTTTTTTTTAAACTATCACTCAATAAAAAAGAGCACTTATTATATGTTCGTTAATATCATCGAAAGTCAAAAAGAAATTATTGAAAGACAAAGAAAAGTCACACAAGAGAGAACGAAAGGAAAAATTATGAAATAAAAGAGGTGTTTTATTTTTAAGAGATTAAACATACGAGCCATGTAATCAATGATTATATCAGACGATTCGGTATTAATTTAGGAACTCTTGAAAATCTAACTTCGGGTAGGTTATACTGAATAGTTAATTAGATAACTGTCCACTGTTAGTTTGATCACATCGCCGATTTACACTCTCGTTGTTAAATCAACACAATACAACAACAAATTTTTAGTAGTAATATCAGATGACAATTTTACCTTGCTTATCAATAAACCAACATCACGCATCAACTCTGAGCTTACATGCTATCAGGTAAGCTTTAATCAGTGCAGGATGGAGAAGCGAATTCAGTTATATTAATAGACATTAGGTGCACAGTAAAGCTGACGAAGCCAGCAGCGATGGCACGTTGAATACACCAGTTCACATTCAGTCACTGAAGTTAAGCAACGTCCAGCGAGACTATGCCTTGGATGGGTGACCATTCAAATTCGAACCCTCGTGATGCTGGCTATTCTTGGCCCCACTCAGGCTGGCTGAGTTTAATTTGAGTATCTGGTTTGTGAGTTCCCAGCAAGTGGAGGGTAAAACCCCCGTCGTGATAATTATGACCATCCAAATTAAAAAGAAAGCTTATGAAAGAAATACTAGTTATTTGAATAAAAAAATTGTATTGTGTGAAAATAATTATTTAGTATCTAACTTAAGATAAGGTTAAATATTTTTAATATGAACCCCAGATCAAACCTAGGGTTCATACCTAAGACAGAAGGTTCAGACACAAAAACTCACGTCAACCTAGCCCAATGTTCTCAGATTTGCAACTTGATTGTATCCAGAAATATGCAAATGATTCCACTATAAAGCGTTATCAGAGAATCGAGTTCTTAGAATTGAGAATAATAGAACCCTGGAAATGTGTAATCAATGCACAACCATAGTTCGTACAGTTGTTAATATTGCACTTATCAAATCTGTTGATAAGGACCTGAATAAATCTTCATTCTTTATAAGATTTTTTGATCAATGTTTGCAATTAATTTAACTAAATAATATGATTCTAATACAAATTATACATATAAATTAAATTTATCATATAAATTAAATTTATTAAATAAACAAATTAATAATTTTTATACATAAAAAGTCACTTATATTAATGTAATGTATTTCTCTATACATTGATCTGTCACAGTAGTCACTGTGGCAAAGAGAGTTAGCGCGCTAGGCATTGCACACATGGTGACCTGGGTTCGATTCCCAGCGGGGGAGCATTTTTTCTGCTCTGTACTTGGATGTTCGGGGTCTACTCATACCTCGTGAGGAGAAATGAGTAGCTGCTTTAATGTGAAGCAGCGACCAGTGGCAGAATCTTGGGCAAAAAAATAATACAAGATATTGTAAATTAATGTGGTAAAGTCCTATGATTCTGCGCCACCCACTAAGATTGTGACATAATAACACAAAGAAAAAAAAAGCATGAAAAGTCACCTATAAAAAATAATTTATCAACTAAGGCGTTGAAAGAATAAAATAATGTGGATTAGAAAGCTGCGTTTTTGGCCATTGCACTTTAAGTTTTCTCTTTGTTACTAAATAATAGGTATATCGAAAAAAAAATGAATAGGGATAAAATCGTTTTAAAATGTGATTTTCCTCATGAAAAAAACGTGGTGTGTGTGTTTGATGACTAGTTTCAATCAAATGTGAACCAATTCGTTAAACAGAATGTCTACCGGATTGGTATACTCGTACATTTTGTATTATAAACAGATGCTAAAAGACTAGTGGTTCCTATGGTTCTGTGAACATTATCGTACACCTAACTCGGTTTCTTCAATCCAATTAAAATTTAATGTCATATTCAGCATTAGACTATAGAAAAAAAAACATCGATTCACTTTTGGGCCCTCAAGCGGCCTCGAGTTGACCAAAAACCCAAATACTATACAGTAAGTTTCATGATCCCAATAAACAAATAGAGACATCTACCAAAGACACTGACTGCATTCGGTCAGATATACTTTTGAATTTAAGATTCAGGCCGCCTCTGATGGTCTGGATAATCCGCCGCTGAAACAATTACTGATGATAAACCAGCCCGTAAACAAAACGTAACCCCACTTCTTTTGTTCTCGAGAGTTCATTTGATTGATCATCATCATCATCATGAGTATGTATTTATGTATGATTTTATTTGTGGTGAAGCACAAGGCCTCTTCACGAATTTGGTGGGTAGCGCAGCATTACTAAGAGCGTCCTGTACTTTTCGAATTCTATTACATTAATTTCTTTTTACTCTGGCAATGCCTAGCGCGCTAACTCACTCTGCCATTATGGCTACCATCATCATGAGTAGTACCTAATCCAGGTAGCATAGGAATGCGTGGGTTCGAATTCCACCCAGTACATGAATTTTTCTTTATTAATTTGAGTTTGTGGTCACCTGGTCACAAACTCAAATTGTGACCACATAATAATAATACTTTTTAAGGGTTAAGTGGTAGAAAATGCTTTGAGCATGAACCTCGCCTAAACAGTGTTATTATTATTATGGTCCATTATAACCAATTAAAATGACCTCAACGAGTCTCTGAGTACAAAACCCTAATAATTACGTATTATAATATTGAGTGGTTTCAGACCCACTCTGCGAGACGGATTGTCATATAACCCAACAGAACATAACTAACTAACTAACGTTGAACCTAGAATATAATAATTGAAAGTTTACCGGTTGAACTTCCTAGATCATCAACGAGTAAATGAGTGAGTACACCCCCTAGGACTTGCTTTTTACAGAGACCAGAACTGATAGCAAACGAGGAGCGGTTAAGAAGAAGGGCCATATTGCAAAAAGTCGATTTTGAGAAAAAGCGGTTCAAAGTTTTCAACGCTGTGTAACTTTCTCAGATTTATAGATACAGATGTGAAATTTTACCAACTAATAGAAAATATTGTTTTTAATACGGTCAAAAAGAAAACTGTGGATTAATAGTGCCAATTTTTAAAAAAAAAATAACTACAAAAGAGTAAAAATGGCCCTTTGTACAGACCACCAATTTTTTTATAAAAATAACAACACAAAAATTCAATTTCACAGTAAAAAAAGAAATGGTTTTAATAACATTTCTTTGGTTAACGTAAAGTATAATGGAAATAATGGAATAAACACTTCTTTAGGCTTTAAAAATAATAATTACAACATAAGTATAGATAGTATGGTATGGTTTTAGTACTCTGTTTCAGAGTCATCCTCTGAATCAGAAATGTATTCAGTTATATTCAAGTTAGATGTGAAGTCCTCATTTAAATTGTATGTAAAACCTAGGGCCATTATTGGATCGAGAAGAAGGGCCATTATTGGATTTTTTATAAGACGAATATCTCAGCAACTACGCATCGCACAGCAAAAAACCAAAATATGAACGGATTCAGAACAACATGGAGAATTCAAAAATGCGAAGTCCCCAAAAAGGGCCATATGCGCATATGGCCCTTCTTCTTAACCGCTCCTCAAACATAACAATAAGTAAACCTAACCTAATATGATCTCTTTAGTGTCTTCAGAAAAAACGCTGAATTCTTAGAAAATACTAAGTTTATCTAGCATTCTATGAATAATTAAAATAAATTCAATTTTCATGAATGCCGCTAATAAATCTTAGGACGTCAAAATATGTTTGCTATTCTTCTCCTTTCTTTTGAAATAGATTCTTTCTCCTCCTCCTTCTACTTTTCTTGCTCCTCTTCCTCCTTCTATTTCTCTTAGTCCTCCTCTATCTCCTCCTCCTCCTTATACTTCTCTTGCTCCTCTTCCTCCTTCTTTTCTCTCTCCTTCTCTCATCTGACTGCTGTAATGTTCCGACGTAAAGTTTATATTAATAGATCTTCAATCAAGTGGAAGATGGCGTAATTTTTCTCTCTCCCTCGTGAAATCACTCTTTCATCGCTTTGTACTTACTCCCCCACCTTTCTCTTTCTCTCTCCCCCCCATTATTCTCTGTATTCTTTACTTTTCATTCTTCCCGTTTTCAATTTTCATTTTGCACTGAGCAGTATCATCATGAAAGAGCTCATTACATTGCCTGCTAACGATACACGTATTACACGTCTTTGTATAAAATGGTTGTGTGTAAGTAGGTATTACAGGTCATAATATGTTTGTTTTACTTATTGTATTAGTACAGTTTTATTCATTGGCAATAAATTCAGGACCTTTGAAAGTGAGGTAGGTCCTTGAGTAAGTTTGTCCTTGTTTTCTTTGTTTATGTTCTTTCCAGGCCATTTTTTTCACAGCATATCAGGGAATAAGAAATTGCGGTGATAATAAAATTATGACGTTCTTAATAGCTTCAATTATACGTCTGATTCCACGCTCGAGAAAATCAAAATAGGTACCTACCTATTCGGTCAGATATATATTCTACCAAAGAGCATTACCAATTTATTATAACAAGTAGGTATATGTATTTGTAAGTATAAAAAGTATAATAATATCAAAGCGATGACTTATGCAGGTTCAAAAAGCTAATTTGAAAGTGAGGTAGGTCCTTGAGTTTAACGTCGAAAGCGAATTAATAATCTAAAAAAGCTTTTTTTGTGACCACATTGAAAAACTTGTAAGTATTGTAACCAATTAGGTAGAGATAAAATAAAAATATATAATGTGGGGGAAATGTCCTCCCAGAGCTTGTACAGATAACCTCTGCTGCATGGAGAGAGAGAGAGAGAAGGAATACAAATAGGAGGTACAGAAGGAGTAGGTACATAGCATAATACATAGAAAAGGCATTCATAAAAGAATGTAAGTAGGTACCTGTTTGTGTGTATAAAAACTATGAATGGATAGAGTAGAAGATAAAAACAGTAAGTTAAACGGATGAAAAAAGAGAGAGCGATAGGAATATTAGAGAGGGAAGTTTGGGAAAATCTCTGGGAAAGCAGAGGAAAAGGGAGAGAGAGAGAGAAAGAGAGAGAAAGAGAGAGAAAGAGAGAGAAAGAGAGAGAGAGATAAAAAATATATGTAATATAGAAAAATGTCAGGTTAGGTAAAAAAGTAACAAACACGTAATGAAGTGGAAATGAGAGGTTTCCATATGGACGATTGCCAGCATGCTGTGTTGCCACATATTAGCTATATTTGTACTCGTAATGTTACATAATATAGGTATTTATCTACTATATGTAGTTATGCTTTTTACGTCATACCAGTCTCGTAGGTTAGTTGATCTTTTGTTTTTATACCTAATTGATTAACTAGTTGGGCATTAGACAATTTGGACATAGCCGCTCTATACCAACTACCACATCACGCACATAAAGTTGCCTGCTCATTATATGTATATTAGGTATGAAAGCGACGTTTGCGGTTATTTTGAGCAGAGTGCCAAAAAGAACCTATTTTTAAAACAAAATACTTAGATAAGTAGAAACTAGATAGATATCAAAATGGTAAGTGGCCCCTGCTTCTGATCTTAAGCCCAAGCTGAGACACTTCTTGCATTTTAATTTTTTCACAACTGCTGGTGTTTTTCTGACCTTTATTAGTAGCACGACAGCACCTATATTTTGGCTTTATTGCTAAGAGTGTAATAATAATAAATAAATTATTTGGGGGTTAGAAGCCAGCTGATGGGTGTGAATTGGGTTCTCAAAACATGGCCTCGTCTGTTTCCAGATGGTGCTGAATGAGCGGCGGCTGAGCACCGTAGCCTCGCGAACCATGGCGGCCATGTCTCTGGGTTCATAGTGATGGTCACCCCCTGGACCATTCAGGAGGTGGTCGCCGCCTGCACTGGCTCAAAGGTACCCTTGAGTTGTCTTCAGCAGCTCCCGGACAATCAGTCATGTTCCCAAAAGAGAACTCACTAACCGACCTCAGTAGCTTGATCGATAAGGCGGAGGACTTGTAACCGGTTTCAACGTAGATTTAGTAAAGCGAGTTTGAGTAGTTGTGTTATCACGAAAGTGACTAACACAAATATGATAACATAAAAAAAAGAGATCTCACTAAAAACATGCCGTTCGTCTAAGAATGATCCACCGTTTAGAATCCCTCGGTGTTTTTTGGGAGGAGGTACTCAAATTAACCTCACCTACCCTGAGTGGGGCAGGAAATAAGAGCCAGCAGCACGAGGGTTCGAATTCGAATGGTCATCTAAGTCCTAACCTTTCTGGACGTTTCTTAACTCCAGTAATAGAACGATAACTGCTGTATTAGTTTCATCATGCTATCGACGGCAAATGCCTCTTTTGCTTTTGACGATTGAGTCAAGATTTGCCGGAGATTGACAGAAAGTTTGACTGACTCAAGTACCTAATAGAATTTCGGGGAGCTTGATCGTCTTGACTAAATTTTACAGACTTGCAGACAATGTTGTAGATTCCGAGGACATTAACGGACTATGAACTATGGTTTACGATGACACTATTCAGGATGACGTTAAACAGGGAGAAGACCAGTGTCACGCCAGACGACTATAAACACAGAACAGACTAGCTAGTAGCCAACCCTAACAAGCCATTTCAATTTTCCCAAGGGTTTAAAGGAAAAGCTCAAGTTCTTACGATGGTTGGTACCACATAGAAATGAGTGGTTCAGAACGAACAAACTTTTCAACTGAAATTAGTTGGAGACCATCACTCTCCCTCAGCTGAGGGAGAGTGATCATGGTTACCTAAAAATCATTTGAATTATCAAGACGTTGAATAACATTCCTACCTCTAATACGACTGAAAGATAATCCTAATCCTAGAATTCTTAAAAAAATAAAATCCTAAAGAAGGAACGCAGACGAAGGCAACACAAATCCTGAATTCATAAATCAAGTAAAGCTTACTCAGGAAATTTATTTCCTAGCGATATACAATGGATGTGGGGATAATTTTCTTTTAATTCAGCCATGTTGATAAGGAAAAAACCCTCATTTTGCTGTTCTCTAGGGAGGGTATTGCTATCTTAATCCCAGTCACTTCGTGGGTAGAAACGAATGTAAGAAGATATTTGTATTTTATATCTCGAGAAATAGGTTACCTATTACCTACCTACCTACCTACCTTATATTTATTATTATCTAGGAGAGTTATTTTTAATTGAAATTACAGTCGTTCTTCTTTAGGTTAGAAAAAAAAACTCTCAAGTTCTTTGTCGAGTTTCAGACTCGAAACCCATCGTTGTTGATAATGTTCATATTACCAACGATGAACGTACAAAATTTTTTTTATGATCGCCTGACCAATTCTGCAATATGCAATACATTCTTGTCAATACAATGTCAAGACCGATGTCTACTCTATCCTTATCAACCAAAGGGACTTAACATAGTGGTCCTAGCGGACTCAACTTGGAAGTCGGTGGTTCAAGTCTGAAGGATGGAGAATTTTATTTTAGTAAGGCAGATTGAAGTTATTTTGGCAATACTCTCATCATCATCATCATCAATTTCTAAAGGCAGAGCCTTGTCGTTGAAGCCATTCTTCTCTATCACTTGCCAGCCTCTTCATTTCCGAGAAAGATAAACATCTCATGGACTTCTGAATATCTTGGAAGTATTGTTTTCTTGGTCTTCCTCTGGGCTTTGTTCCTGAAACTTTTCCTTCAATTATAATTGTAATAAAATCATTATGTCTGATGAGGTGACCAATCAATTTTATTTTTCTTCTGTCTATTGTTTCCATCAACTGTCTTCTTTCTTTCACTTCTTCTAGCACTTTCTCATTCGTCTTCTTCTCTACCCATCTTGTCTTTGTCATTCTTCTCCACATCCACATTTCCGCCGCCTCCAGTCTCTTTCTGTCCTGTTCATCAATTGTCCAAGTCTCATTTCCATATAATAGTATACTCCATACAAATGTTTTTATAAATCTTTTTCTAGTTTCCATGTTTAGATGTTTACAGGTTATTTGAAATATAAATTCAACATTACAAAAGAAATATTTCTTCCGGTCCACCATTCTGTGGCAGACTGTCCACTCTGCTCATTATGCTGACCGCATTGCCTCTCTCGATTACTATAAATATAATTATTATATAAGCTTACTGTCTCTATTTATTAGACTCACAGTATGGATCCTAAAGATACAAGTACCAATTATTCGACGCTGAAAAAAGCGACCATAATTTTCGGCACTTTTTTTAACCCTCATAAACTTTAAGTTAAGAACATTCAAAGACTAGCGATCTCTTATAATTAATAATAGTCCTTTGTGCCTTTCTTCTGAGAAGAACAACAATTCTAAAATGTATCCGTGTAAAACTTTATGAAGATTTTTTACAGCAAACTACTGTCGAAATTTTTATGGTCGCTTTCTTTTACTCTCAAATAAAATTAATACATTACCCTATCTATTTATTAGATTCAGTATGACCATAATCAGTTAATCAGCTCTGTATTCTTCTCTCCCAGCTGCCCCCCGGTCTGGACTTCACAATCACCTGGCTGGCGCTCAGTAACAGCTTTTGGAATCCCTTCCTGTACTGGCTCCTCAACAGCAACTTCAGGAGGATATCTCGAGAACTGTTCCTCACGAAAGTAAGTAGGCTCTGACTGCAGAAATTCTAGAGTAGCAGGTATTTACAAAGAAATTACATTTTTCATTCCTCAAATAGGTAATTGTATAATTTATCAGTAAATAAAAGTATATGATTAATAATTAGTAATTAGGTAGCTAAATAAGTAAATATGTACACATAATATGTCCCACCACCATCAAAAAGATGACATTGTCATTCGTCATGCCAACCGCGTAACTAACTACTTTGATAATATTATAGAATTGTCAATATCTTGTGTTAAAAAAATAAAAAAAAATACATGAAAAAAAAAAGAATAGAAGAAAATATAACTTTTTTTTCTGACTTTTGAAATAGTTTATCATAACTTGTCACACATATCATAACAAAATTGCATTTAAACTATTAGGGTCAGATTATGAAACAGGATTCGATTTAATCTAAGTGGACACTATCAGCAGACTTTAAATAATAGTGCGCTGTGATTGGTTGAAATTGCCTCTGGAGGCTGTGTTAAGGTATGGTGTCTCCTTAGATTAAATATAATCCTATTTCATGATTTGACCCTTAGTTTAATCTAATGCTCATTTATTTAACTTTTTACTTAACGCAAACATCGATCTAACTCAAACGTGAACTATTTCTTGTGTCTCCTAGGTACTAGGTCGCGAGGCTCGGAAGCACCCCCCTCACATGGCGGCCACATATCTTCCTCACGTGTGCTGCCCCTCGGGTCTGGCCTCTACCAGCAGGCCCGATGTGGAGGGGGAGGCGGGGGGGCTCAGCGAGAAGCACTGGGGGGACATCCTGGAGAGGACCGTCTCGTCGGGAAGCCTGCAGGCCCTGCAGCGTGTGTACCCGCCCCCCTCACACAGCATGAGCCTGCCGCACAGCTACAGCATGTCGCTCATAGGCAGCCCCCCCCAGTACCCCCGGGTCCACCAGTGCGCCGTGCCTGGCCATTAGCATGAGGCGGAACCTGAAAGTAGAGCTTTCAATTATGAATGATTTCTGGGGCTGCTATTTTTTTTTTTAATCTATGACACCAAAAAATCGAAAAGTCATCTCGATACCGGAGATAAACAATGGGAACCGACCTCAGTAGCTTGATCGATAAGGCGGCGGACTTCTAACCTGGAGGTCGGTGGTTCAAGTCCCGGTTTCAGCGTAGATTTAGTAAAGCGAGTTTGAGTAGTTGTGATATCACAAAAGTGATTAACACAATTATGATAACTTAAACAATGGGAATTAGGCTATAAATTTTGAACAAAGCCAAATTTTCCTCTTCAATTGAGGCTTAATGATGTTTACACTTCATGTGATGAACCTACCCTAAGTATATTGGTTCCATGAACACCGTGTATAAGTAAGACATCGACAAGGAATCCTATAAAGTCAATAAAGCGCACAAGTATCGCAGGCCGCAGCACATCAGAGGGATATGCTATGACATTAATGTATATCAGACAGCTGTTTCATGCTTCGTAAGAAAGAGGTTTCAGACATTGAGATTAAAAGATAGTCAGAATATGTCACAGCTTCAAAGAATTGCATTCAAGCGGCAGGCCTGACTGAAGAACAAAACTAGACAGTGCTGAAATTTCAACATAGAGATAAGATAAGCAGGATATGTCACTGGTGAGACCTTGGATATAAACAACATAGAACTTAAAGATAACAATAACCTTATAGATAACATACACAAAATTCACGAAAAAAAGTGATGGTTCTCCTAAAATATGAAATTTACGATAGCCCAGGCCTCAAATAACTGTGGCAGTTGACGTAAGTGAGTTCTGGTAGGCGGGTGTTTCCAGTTGGTGAGTCTATATTTTGTCGAGATACCTTACATTTTTCGGTAGGCTCTGAGTAAATCACTAACTTATTTATCATCATTTTTATAAATTGTTGAAATTAATTAATATTGATTATAGTATGATGTCCAGTATCAACTTCAGAGGGAACGAAGGAGTGAGGGAGGCGAGCCAGCTCTTGAATTCATGTCGAAATCCGATACGAAAATAATATAATATTAAATTATTATTGTTCACGGTGGAAATGTTTTTCTTTGAGAAGCTTCGACACTTCGGTGAAAATTTTTGCCATGTCTTTTTTTTTACTGAATAAGGCTCGAACACCAATTTCCTGCTGATTCAAAATTGAACTTATAACAACTCAACCAAACTATTCGTTTTATAATGTGGAAAAAAACTATTTTATAATAAAATTTATCAATAAGTTTAGAAAGATTTTGATTGTCTGTATGATGTACGAGTATGTATTTCGTTCATTGCTAGTTTTAATATTAACATAAGGTATTGTTGTTGTTTCAAATTAGAATAAAATTGTAAATTCAAAGGTTTTGTTATATTCCGTAACTCATGCCTTGTGTTTTTATTTTTAGACGTTCTTTCTTCTTATCATAGTAATTAGCATAAACTATGTACATATATATCATTATGTATACCTATGGGTGTAGCATTTTTACATTTTGTGTTATAGGTATTTTGTGTATATCAGCTGCTAAGTTTACTAATACTCATAGCATACACAAATAGGTCGTTGTCAGAAACGTTTTCCTTGTAATCTTGACCAACTCAGGCTAGGTGAGGTTAATTTGCGTATCTACAGGGTGAGGTAATACCTAGATATAAGCTAAGTAGTGCTGTGTACCGCAGCTCCTTAGCACCGGCCGCGCCAACATATAGGTATATTAAATATTACTAGGTACATCAAATAGTTTATTGATGTCTGTTCCGCATATTTATTTTCACAAACGCTTTTTTGCCAAAAGAATTAACATAAATTCTAATTCCAGCTAATGAAACATTGTGAAAGTGAGGTTGATTGGAAGCAGCTGTGAATTCAACACTTTCGTAAACAGTCTGTCTACGGCGCAAAAAATCTGTACGGATTTTCCGCTCGCCTGACAGAAGTGAGAGTGTTGTGCCATGCGGTGTGCTCTGTGTTTTTCACGCCTTGCTTCCTCGGAAGTTGTCTATACAAGTACTCACTATTCAGATTTATCTGCTTCCCTGGGAAGTTGTCTATACAAGTACTCACTATCAGATTTATCTGCTTCCTGGGGAAGTTGTCTATACAAGTACTCACTATCAGATTTATCTGCTCCCTGGGGAAGTTGTCTTTACAAGTACTCACTATCAGATTTATCTGCTTCCTCGGGAAGTTGTCTATACAAGTACTCACTATCAGATTTATCTGCTCCCTCAGAAAGATGTCTATACAAGTACTCACTATCAGATTTATCTGCTTCCTCGGGAAGTTGTCTGTACAAGTACTCACTATCAGATGTATCTGCTCCCTCAGGACGTTGTCTATACAAGTAGGTACTCACTATCAGATGTATCTGCTTCCTGGGAAGTTGTCTATACAAGTACTCACTATCAGATTTATCTGCTCCCTGGGAAGTTGTCTATACAAGTACTCACTATCAGATTTATCTCGTCGGGAAGTTGTCTATACAAGTACTCACTATCAGATTTATCTGCTCCCTCGGGAAGTTGTCTATACAAGTACTCACTATCAGATTTATCTCGTCGGGAAGTTGTCTATACAAGTACTCACTATCAGATTTATCTGCTCCCTCGGGAAGTTGTCTATACAAGTACTCACTATCAGATTTATCTCGTCGGGAAGTTGTCTATACAAGTACTCACTATCAGATTTATCTGCTTCCTCGGGAAGTTGTCTATACAAGTACTCACTATCAGATTAATGTGCTTCCTCGGGAAGTTGTCTATACAAGTACTCACTATCAGATTTATCTGCTCCCTCAGGAAGTTGTCTATACAAGTACTCACTATCAGATTTATCTGCTTCCTCGGGAAGTTGTCTATACAAGTACTCACTATCAGATTTATCTGCTTCCTCGGGAAGTTGTCTATACAAGTACTCACTATCAGATTAATGTGCTTCCTCGGGAAGTTGTCTATACAAGTACTCACTATCAGATTTATCTGCTTCCTCGGGAAGTTGTCTATACAAGTACTCACTATCAGATTTATCTACTCCCTGGGGAAGTTGTCTATACAAGTACTCACTATCAGATTTATCTACTCCCTGGGGAAGTTGTCTATACAAGTACTCACTATCAGATTTATCTGCTCCCTCGGGAAGTTGTCTATACAAGTACTCACTATCAGATTTATCTACTCCCTGGGGAAGTTGTCTATACAAGTACTCACTATCAGATTTATCTGCTCCCTCGGGAAGTTGTCTATACAAGTACTCACTATCAGATTTATCTACTCCCTGGGGAAGTTGTCTATACAAGTACTCACTATCAGATTTATCTGCTTCCTGGGGAAGTTGTCTATACAAGTACTCACTATCAGATTTATCTGCTTCCTCGGGAAGTTGTCTATACAAGTACTCACTATCAGATTTATCTGCTCCCTGGGGAAGTTATCTAATATACAAGTACTCACTATCAGATTTATCTGCTCCCTGGGGAAGTTATCTAATATACAAGTACTCACTATCAGATTTATCTGCTCCCTCGGGAAGTTGTCTATACAAGTACTCACTATCAGATTTATCTGCTCCCTGGGGAAGTTATCTAATATACAAGTACTCACTATCAGATTTATCTGCTCCCTGGGGAAGTTGTCTATACAAGTACTCACTATCAGATTTATCTGATCCCTCGGGAAGTTGTATATACAAATACTCACTATCAGATTTATCTGCTCCCTCGGGAAGTTGTCTATACAAGTACTCACTATCAGATTTATCTGCTCCCTCAGGAAGATGTCTATACAAGTACTCACTATCAGATTTATCTACTCCCTGGGGAAGTTGTCTATACAAGTACTCACTATCAGATTTATCTGCTCCCTCAGGAAGTTGTCTATACAAGTACTCACTATCAGATTTATCTGCTCCCTCAGGAAGATGTCTATACAAGTACTCACTATCAGATTTATCTGCTCCCTCGGGAAGTTGTCCATACAAGTACTCACTATCAGATTTATCTGCTCCCTGAGGAAGTTGTCTATACAAGTACTCACTATCAGATTTATCTGCTCCCTCAGGAAGTTGTCTATACAAGTACTCACTATCAGATTTATCTGCTCCCTCGGGAAGTTGTCTATACAAGTACTCACTATCAGATTTATCTGCTCCCTCGGAAAGTTGTCTATACAAGTACTCACTATCAGATTTATCTGCTCCCTCGGAAAGTTGTCTATACAAGTACTCACTATCAGATTTATCTGCTCCCTGGGGAAGTTGTCTATACAAGTACTCACTATCAGATTTATCTGCTCCCTGGGGAAGTTGTCTATACAAGTACTCACTATCAGATTTATCTGCTCCCTGGGGAAGTTGTCTATACAAGTACTCACTATCAGATTTATCTGCTCCCTCGGGAAGTTGTCTATACAAGTACTCACTATCAGATTTATCTGCTTCCTGGGGAAGTTGTCTATACAAGTACTCACTATCAGATTTATCTGCTCCCTCGGAAAGTTGTCTATACAAGTACTCACTATCAGATTTATCTGCTCCCTGGGGAAGTTGTCTATACAAGTACTCACTATCAGATTTATCTGCTTCCTCGGAAAGATGTCTATACAAGTACTCACTATCAGATTTATCTGCTCCCTCGGGAAGTTGTCTATACAAGTACTCACTATCAGATTTATCTGCTTCCTCGGGAAGTTGTCCATACAAGTACTCACTATCAGATTTATCTGCTCCCTCGGGAAGTTGTCCATACAAGTACTCACTATCAGATTTATCTGCTCCCTCAGGAAGTTGTCTATACAAGTACTCACTATCAGATTTATCTGCTCCCTCGGGAAGTTGTCTATACAAGTACTCACTATCAGATTTATCTGCTCCCTCGGGAAGTTGTCTATACAAGTACTCACTATCAGATTTATCTGCTCCCTGGGGAAGTTGTCTATACAAGTACTCACTATCAGATTTATCTGCTCCCTCGGGAAGTTGTCTATACAAGTACTCACTATCAGATTTATCTGCTCCCTCGGAAGTTGTCTATACAAGTACTCACTATCAGATTTATCCGAAGCGGATCCACATTCTTGGCTTGTACACAATCTTAGCTTACACATTACAAGATTTTTCCTTCGGACATAGCTGAATAATAAACCCGACGAGTGTATGGATAAATATGAAAGATCTGTTGGAAAATCCGATCGATTAGTCCAAAATATCCATCAGATCTTTCGGATTTCTCTATCCATGTCCTATTGGTTTATCCTTATTCTATACAGGATTTATCCGTTGAATCAGTTATTTGTAATCATTTTAGGTCAATTTTTTTTCTTTGTTTCTGCAAATAATTTGGATATAAGAATTTTAAGGTGATGAGGTGGCAACCATAGACCATAGATAATAAATTCTATTAGACCTATTATCATGATATTATCTATTATTATCTATTATCATGATACACCATTCAACAACTAACACAGTACCTTATCGTAACTAAAGATATATACCAGTAGTATGTCAAAAGATATAATAAATTTTAATCAGCTATAATTAGGTAAGTAATAGGTATAGTTTTCGTAAATTGTTGTAATTTCTGAAAACTGCGCATGTATCTTTTGTTTATTTAGAAAATAATAATTATTTTTCATCACAACTGATTAATCAAGCTTCGCTGAAAAAAAAACCAGCCGGAACACACACAGCTCTCAACACAAACCTCAGCCACCTAAGTAAGTAGGACCGGACTGTTGACATAACGTTAATTGCCTTTTTGTCCGTGAGTGGAATCAACCAAATACCTCCTACTGACGCCTATCCAAAATATCTATGAATTGATAGATACATAGGTGCATCGATACATTAATAGACAATTTGGAGATTAAAGCCGGCATTCGTTCAATTCATTAAATAATACAAGGTGATATAGAAGAGGAACATTTCATAAACAAGTGTACGTCAACACACATGTTCCTGAATAATTATATTGGTATTGAACCAGTGCCGAAACAACAATATTTCTAGAGGAATAAGAGATGCGGAAAGCTAACATCAGAGTAAGACAAACTGGAAAATGCTGCATTTTCAATGGGAAATGTTGCAAAGCGTTGTTAAGCAATGTTTTAGTCACTGGAAGAGACAGAAATCAGAATGTTGCACTCAGTTGCAACCCGCTCTTACGTAGGTATCTACTACACTTCACTACAGAGTACGAGACATTCAATTACAAATTAATAGAAAATGTGATTCTAGGATTCAATATTAGGACAAGCGATTCTAGTGAACATAATAATGCAGATTCTACTATTTGGGTTTACCAACTCGATGGTACATAGGCCCGAATTATTAACGATGTTGTTGTAGACACTGTTACTGTAAGTTGTGTCATTGACTGTTACCATGCTAATAACAACAATATAGTCTCCGCTTTAGCGTCGTTTATTCGGGCCCTATTGTGAAACGCCGCCCTCTTTAATTTTATTATTAATTTGATTTTAAAAGAAATCCCAACCCCATTTACCTAAAATTCATTCATTCAAAAACAACTGTATTTCGAAAGAGCTGGACTTAATGATTCCCAATTTGGCACAGAGTCTCCTTTCGGTATTAAGGTGCATACTAAGAAAGGCAACTAAATTCTAATATTGTTAGTCCTTTCTAACAACGGATCAACAGAAATCACCAAACATATCCTGCGTAATGTGTATGATTGTCACAACCAAGAGACTTCGAGTCCCAAAAATTAGTAACGTCAGTTTGAACAATAATAGCACATTGTGACACTGTTGAGGGTTGTGTATTGTGTATTGTGTAATGTGATAGGTATCATACCATTTAACCATTTCCACCGCTGGACAAGACTCCCCCGTTTAGTTTCCCACACCTCCAGGGTGCTCCAGCACTGGTGGCACACACTGATGTATGCAATGAAAACACCAGACCCTCACTACTCTCAATCCTTCAATACTACTCCATGATATTGGCAAGGTTGCGACGGGGGAGCGATCCAACACTCCTAATCCATACGGTTCATTCATTGCTGATAATCCCCTTGGAGTGATTAACATTTCATACTCTAGTGATAATGATGGAAAAATTAAATCCCCAATCATAAATTTATCTCAAAATAGGTAGTACAATAGCTTTTATCATCATAAATAATTAATAGTGCCTAACATTTATTTCTCTCCTCCTGATAAGATTATTACTGTTCTGTAGGAGAAGGTGTTTTTGAAATGTGTGGAAAGTTAAAAAGATAATTAAATATGTAGGTGCAATTAATTAAAAAGTAATGTAGGTACGGGTTATTTGTAAGGTCCTATTATAAGTTCTGCATGGATGGTGCACACTATTGAAAGTACAGTAAAGGCAGCTTATTGATTAATTAACTCTTCTTGTTCTTATCCATTCTGATCTTCAATAATTTCACGGTAAGTGTGTTCTGTAACCGTTGATTAACATGTTTGACTGATTGGAAGGGATAGAATCTACTACCGTTAGCCGTTGGTTTATTGCCTGCCCAACTGCCCATATACTTATATTCATAAGGACAAATTCATTGTCAGGCTGGGTTATTGAATGTAAGAAATGATAGGTAGAATCAACTTCCGAGGAAAAATGAAATTTTCACGTTCTCTTTCAAGGAAAATCCTAAAAATAACCTGGTAAGTTATAATAGATAAAGTTGAATGTTTATAAAAAAACCTACATCCTATATCTAACTATTGTTTAAGATAAATTTTATCAAAGTTAAAACAGCTAATTAGCAAGTACTCTACTACTTATGTAGCATATAATTATAATTAATTTTTCTTTTTTTCGATTTCTCTCTTGCAAGTTTTACTAATGCAGCTTCCTTATATTAATCTAGTTAATAGCTACAACCACAAACCATAGACAAGTTATTGAGTAAGAACAATATTTTATAGTGATAAAGTACCTTTTTAAAATAATACCTAAATTAGTTTTTCTTCAAAAAAAGAAAGAAGCAGTGCGATTTTTATGCTGAAAAGCTTCTGTTGTTTCCATAATCATTGACTAAGGGGGGTGTTTTGCAAAACATATCACTATTACTCTCCTAATTTTTAAATTTAAGTTATAAATAGGTTTTGTTTATTTTGGTTTTAAATTTGCTTTTAAGTTTTAGGGCCAATTTGGGGTGATTTTGATTTTCGAAGTACCTATCGTTTATGATGAAAATTTCTACACAAATTAAGCTCTTGAAATTTAGAGCGATATCATTAAGTTTAAAATTGGAGTAGCTAAATTTCGCTAAAGCTAAATCTTGATCGAAAAGCCAAAACGGGGCGGCAGACTCGTAACGAGGAGGTCGGTGGTTCGAGTCCCAAGAATTATAAATATTTAGTAGGAAAGGTTTTTTTCATATTGACTTATTTTACGTCACCTATGTGATTGACTCAGATATATGAAAAAAAAAAAAAAAAAAAAATCAAAATAAATTAAAGTTTTTTTTTTTTTTTTTTTTTTTTTTTTTTTTTTTAAGTGGGGTTTAACGTCGCTTTCAACTGCCATGGTCATATCACGACGGGGGTTTTACCCTCCATTCGCAGGAAACTCACAAACCTGCTACTCACATTGACCTCACCCAGCCTGAGTGGGGCCGGGAAAAGCCAGCGTCACGAGAATTAGAATTTGAATGGTCACCCATCCAAGTCTTAACCTCGCTGGATGTCGCTTAACTTCGGTGTTCTGAAGGGAACCGGTGTATTCAACATGCCATCGACGCTGGCTAATTAAAGTTTTTAATACCTAGGTATTTTGAAAACTTTTTTATATACATATTAGGTAGGTTTCTAATAATATTTTGTATTTATTTCGTGCTAGATGAACTGGGTAGCACTTCTAGTCCTCATGTCAACGTCATCTTCAGTCCTTAGCACCAGCTGCAGCCAGAAGGAATGGTGGAAGAACACGGTGATCTACCAGATCCTGGTGCCGTCCTTCAAGGATTCCAACAATGACGGAATAGGGGACTTGAGAGGTAAAATTACATTAAAGTCTTTTCCACTCGTTTTTTTTATTACTATAAACATCAAGAAAATTATAAACATATACCTAAATACAACTTGAAAAAAAAAAAAATAGTTTTTATATTTACGATAGTTATTTTGTAATCCAGGGCGAAATTAATACCTTACTATACAAATTCGATCAAGTTTTATCGACAGTAAGATTATAGGTAGTTACACATACAAGGAATATTTACAATAAAATTATAGAAAGAAAACTTGATCAAGGGTAGTGCTAATGCCCACGGCATTATCTACCTTAGGTATTCACTGCCAGTTAACCCTGTTTTAGTTACGTTAGGTACATTCTACATCGTCCATTAGTCAGCTTTAATTAATAAAATAATGTTTTCGTAATGCATAGGTACTTTTCAAAAGTCGTCAGGCTAGCTAGGAACACGATCTTGTCATGTAAATAAAATATAACTTTTTAATGAGTAAAATGTCAACAAAAATTGCAAATGTATTTAAATACTACCTATAGTACCTATGTACTTACGTATATGACCTATTATCCAACAGGAATTATCGAGAAGATAGACTACCTCAAGGATTTGGGTGTGGAGACTCTGTGGCTCACCCCTTTCTACTCTGGCCCCAATGGAGACATTGGCTACGACATTTCCAACCACATTGAAGTGGGCAAAGACTTCGGCACCATGCAAGACTTTGAGGAGCTGGTGAAGGTTGTGCACAGCAAGGGTGAGTTATTATGTCACAATTTTAGTGGGTAGCGTAGAATCATAGGACTTTACCACTTTAATTTACAATATCTTGTATTTTTTTGCCTATGATTCAGCCACTGGTCGCTGCTTCGCATCAAAGGAGCTACTCATTTTTCCTCACGAGATATGAGTGGACCCCGAACATCCAAGTACAGAGCAGAAAAATTCCTATACCGCTGGGGATCGCACCCAGGTCACCATGTGTGCAATGCTTAGCGCGCTAACTCATTCTGCCACAGTGACTACTCCAGTTAGAAAATATGTGGGATGAATGGGGAATGAAACACAACTATTTAAATGTTGTTGTTGTTGTTGTTGTAGCCAGCTTGGCTACAGCTGGAGGGATGAGTGATGGTCTCCAGCCAACTTTATTTCAAAGTTGTCTTGTCTTGAACCACATATTTCTATTCTACTCTATTTGACTATATTTCTATTTCCAAAATATTGTCTAACCAATCCAAAAACCAATCATAAAGATCATCAAAACTTTTCGGTGTAGCGTATTAAGCTGATACAACAACAACAATAGATAACAAAACTGATGGCTTTCCTCTTCTGAAAACAAATGAGAAATATACATTTTATTTCTGCCTAATGGGAAGACATACCCATCTGTACCATATTAGGTAGATTTTTAAAGTTTAGTTATGATAATAATAAAAAAATTCAGGTACACAATATCATGGAACGAGTACCTACCTAGCATAAATATTTTCGAAAGATGATTTTTATTTTTAATTTCCACCAGTATGGCACGTACGCCTAATTGCTCGTAAATTGTCATAAAAAATAACATTGAATTTAGATGAGTGTCCTTAAAATCTGAGATTTATGCTTATACACGTTTCCATAATATCTCATTCATAATTATCATAATCCATAAAGTTCCTATCAAAACTATCGTTATTACTTTTAATTAACTCTTCTAAAAAAAGAAATTTCATAAATAGCTACTTAATAATTATGATTTTGTGAACATGGCACGCTAAATTTATACCACTCATTCATTGTGCCTCGAAAATTTTCAGCGCTGATTTTATGAATTGTCACTGTTGAATGACTTTTAGGGAAAACTTGATGATTATTGTTGATTTTCATCTTGATGAAAACTTAAATTTCTCCAACCTAATTTGCTCAGAGGATAATGCGCCCATCTCTGGACCCTTCTATGTCACAGATCGAAACCCGCTCCGGGTAAAAATATTCATAAAAACATTTCCGTAGATCAAAATGATGAAAAACAGATTCCATATTCACCACATAATTACCCAATAATTTATTTGTTACACTGTACCTAGTTTCTTAGTTTTTCTACTGAACATTTTCAGTCACTATCTCCTCGGCCGATTGAGTGGGTTACTATTGGGATTAACAAAGGGATTAAAAGTGAATTAAATTCTAGCTTAATAACGCAATTACATTATTTTATCTTGTACTATCTGTCTCACTAGCTTCTCATAGTTGACATTGGGTCATGTACCTAGATACTCGTATATTCATGTTTACCAAGAGATTAATGTTTTATTGCATCTTGTTGATCCGTTATGAAGTGCAATGATTCTCAATCCCAGGACGTTTCGGTAACCTCACGAGCCTGTAGGTATGTATGTACGTTTATATGTATATATTGTCCAGGGCTACAAGGTAACCTATAACAGACGCAACGCCCATGTAGAAGTTAGTTTTAGGTACTTACACTACCTACCTACGAAGTACGAGTGTTAAGTATAATGTATTAAGTCTATTATGATGTGCCTATTGATTTAATTATTATTATACCTGTAAATGGACAGTGCTCACTTCACGTAGCCAATGTGCGACCGTTAAAAATGTAAAAGCTGCCATAAAGACATGTCTTCCATTGAAGTTACGGATTCATTAAATAATTTTGTCGCCAATGCTAAAAAAAAAAAAATGCTGAGAAATAGTAAATGCTAAAAAAAAAAAAAAAAAAAAAAAAAATTGTCGCCGTCAGTGTAAAGTAAAAGAGGGATCTAACTGAGATATTATGTCTTTTATAATTAGGAGGAGATTTCAGAATTATTATTATTATGTATTTACTAATTTGGATGATCAGTAATCATCAGGTCAGGAGGTGCATTTACATAGAACTAAGAAAAAACGATTGACATACTAATAAATATTTTAAGTCTCAATTGAAATTTTCATCTTGGAAGCAATGATTTGGCTGTTATACCTTAAACATCTTTGATTGACACACATTAAAAAGAAGAAGAAAAAAAACATAATTGATAAGTTCATTATCAAAAGAAAACATTTTCTTCATAATTTGAAATTGATCGATTACCTACATCAGCGATGCAATGCATAATCCAGCTTGACAAGTAGAATTTACTCTTCAATTGAGACGACCAAGCATAATTATATTTTCGCAATTAGATAGGTATATTTATGAGATCTAATAAATCTATACTTATATAAGAGAGTTTCACTCACTGACTGACTGACTGATTCATCACTGTTTCTCCGAACTGGTAAGTCCTAGGAAGCTGAAATTTGGTAGGTAGCTTTGTCTTAAAGTCTAGATGTGCAATAAGACGGGATTTTTCGAAATTCCCACTACAACACCTGCCATTGGCGAAAAAGGATTTTTTGCTTTCACGGCCATGCCTCGGCCCGCAAAGCGGGCGACAGCCCGCTAGTAAGTACATATAACAGATTCTTTTTTGTATATAACAATGCTATTTTATTAATTGCCTAATACTAATAAGACTGGTATCATTATGTATCATTATGGTATCATTATGGAAGAGAATGCCGAAGGCATTATCACCACCCTTGATCAGGCTTTGTTTATATTTATTTCACCATGTTACCATGTTCAATATGTTCATTGTATATAAAAAAAAAAATGTATATAAAGCTTGGTCCAATTGTTGTTTATAAATATTAGGCATGAAGATCTTGATAGAATTCGTGCCCAATCACTCAAGCCACAAGCACGAGTGGTTCATCAAGTCAGCTCAGAGGATAGACCCCTACACCAACTACTATGTGTGGAAGGACGGCAAGGATGGACATCCAGGGACACCTCCAAACAATTGGGTGAGAACAATCAGTATAATCAGTATCAGTATAAAGAGAAAAGTGAGAAGTTGTACTAGATGTACATGAAAATCAGAACATACCTGGACACCTGTTTACCAGCTTCTTTTCTTGACAAACGTCTTCAACATTTAGACCTTTGAAGATGGCGGTTGTTTTACCCTCAATTAAATTCGTTGGAAACTCCCAAACCAGCTACTCACAACTCGCCAGGAATAGCCAGCAACTCGAATTCGAGTGGTCACTTACCAAGTTCTCACTTGGCTGGATGTTACTTAACTCCAGTCATCTCCCCAAAACTGGTATAGTTAACATGCCATCGATGATGACTTATACCAGCCTCTTTTTGGGGAGGAGGGTTATCGTCTCTTTCAACTGCATGGTCATATCACGGTGATATGACCCTCCATTTGCTGGAAACTCACGAACCAGGTTCTCAAATTAACCTCACCCAGCCTGAGTGGGCCAGGATCACGTTGGGAACATCAATAAGTTCGGGTTTGGGAACTTTAGAACAAAGCTTCTAATCGTAGGTACTTATTAATCCCATACTTATGTACCAAAAATTAAATATTTTTAACATATTTAAGTTAACTAAAGCTTGTGCTCCTCACCAAATATTGATTGTCTTTAGTTTCTAAAACCTGTCTGTGCCTATGTGAAAAACTAAAATTTTAGTTATATTTTTATTCGTTTTTCACAGCTTTCCAAGCGCAGTGGATCCATGTGGAAGTTCCATGATCACAGACAGCAATACTACCTGCATCAGTTCCTGGATGAACTGCCCGACTTGAACTACCGCTGTGAGGAGCTAGTCAAGGAGATGAATGTAAGTGGTGTAATGGGACCTAATACTGGGTCTGGTGCTTGTAGGTAACTCCTTAGAAGTTTAACTTAGGGAGAGGCCATTTATGTACATATTGTAAACTATTTTGAAATAAAACACATACTTATTACTTATTATTACAACTAGACCTGGCAGTGATAGTCGTTCTTTGTGAATTCCTGAACTATTTATTCGATTTGTTCAATCGAAGTGGTTTTGTTCAATGACATGGAACATGACTTACGATTAACTAGATCGTATAAGTAAGTAGGTATTTCTAAATGGATAGGGTAACAAATTAGTTTCAAGGGAAACGTGAATAGGTAGGTATAATAAAACGTTTAGAGTTGATTTAGAGTTGATGCAATTTATTAACGTAGGTCTGTAATAAGTTAAATATAGCATTAGGATTTAAGTACTAAAAGAAATACATTGTTTTCCATTTTCATTTTAGTCGTGGCAAGATCCGACCACTTGCTGATGAAAATTTGCAAAACTAGCCGATTAGATTCGAAGAAGGAAAAAAAATGGTTGGTATGTTTTGACCCCAGCATTAATCAATCTAGGACTAAAACCTTAGAATCCTTTGAAAAGTGGGAGGATTTTACAGCTCTCAGGGGAGATAAGAAAGTTGTGTGATGTTTTTCTTTCAAAAATTTCCAGGCCATCCTTGAGTTCTGGCTGAAGAAAGGTGTTGACGGCTTCGGAATGGATTCCGTACTCAAACTCTACGAAAATGAAACCTTCGCTGATGAGCCGAAAATAGCCGATTCCAAGCTGGGAGACTCAGACCCGAATGCTTACGATCACATTTACACGATTGATCAGCCGGAAACATACGAGATGCTGTACAAGTGGCGCGCTCTGGTGGATAAGTTCAGCAACGAGACGGATAAGCAACCCAGGTAAATTTGTAACAAGTCCTGTGTCCCGGTAGCTCAGTGGTGAAGGCGTCTGACTAGTAATCCAGAGATCGCGGGTTCAAAACCCAACACGGGACAAATTGTAATCCCTTTGGGATTTTAAGCATATAATAATACGTCTTTGGTTTACTGCTGGAATATTGAGACTCATTAGTCCTAATCGGGTAGTATAAATAAGGTCATATAATTATTGTTAACAAGTAATATAATAATATACCTTTTCACAGAGTTCACTTGTATACACTTTCTTTGTACAGGCCGTTCTTCACACCTCGGCCGAAGTGTTTGATTATCGAGCAATCTCTCACAGCATGCTGTAAAATTTCGTTCTGTGCTGTATATGCAGCTTGACCGCTGATCAATTTGAATTTTTAGATTATTTACTTATTTAGGTATTCTTACAAGGAGGTTAGAACAAAAATCGAATTATTGCACAATTGGACATGAAAGCAGGCTATGCATTGAATCAGGGCCTCTATTCTCTCTACCTTCGTTATTACATCCATCTATGGTCGGGTTCTACGAAAAACACCTAACCTAAAAAACACCTGAAAAACACGAAAAATGTTAGTTCCAAAGGATTCGTGAAGATAGCGCCAGTAGAGTTTTGCTCTAAACTCTACTGGCGCTATCTTGACGAATCCTTTGGAACTAACGTTTTTCGTGTTTTTCAGGTGTTTTTTAGGTTAGGTGTTTTTCGAAGAACCCAACCTATCTATCCATCTCTCTTGGATAGGTACAGCATAAGTCAAATTTTGTCTTCAAAAGATTCAGATCGAAGATTCTTTTTTTACAGTAATTTCTAGTTTCCTCATATTTTGAAAAGAACCTCTCCTCATTATGTCTCTTCATTTTCAGGGTCATTATCACAGAAGCCTACTCGCCTTCCCTGGATAAAGTGGCCAAATATTATGGCTCGGGTGACACCCAAGGCACCCAGCTGAGTGTCAACTACGAGATAATGAACAAATTCGGCCCTGCCAGCAACGCACGGGACTTGGAAACTCTAGTGAACAATTATGTGAAGTCGCTACCCAGTGGAAAATGGACTTCGTGGATGGTAAGGGGTTAAAAAAGATAAAAATTAATTGTGGCATGCTTACGTTTATCCGAAACAATAATTGAATGGGTGAGTAGCAGGAAAGCAAAGCAAAGCAGGAAAGCAAAAATAAGACAAATATTATCATGCTAATGAGTATGTTCCCCCACTTTAAAATCGAAAAAAATTATACTTATAAGGGGTATTTCTCCTTCATATTCACAGAAATGATAGTACATTCCTTCTTATTCTACGAAAAAAAAAAAAAAAAATCGATTTTTGATATTCCTGGTTCTTCTACTCACCCATTCAATTAACATTAACGTGTAAGGACATGAGGCCCACCAATAGAAAGTAGAGATAGGTAATGTACATGTGGATTTAGACAGTATGACACCGTGTTACATATTATGAAATGGAGAAATCTTATGGACTCAACACATTCGCAACTCTACGTTCAAACTGCATCACAATACCTAAAGCTACTCCTATAAGGTAATGAATCTAAGTAGGTGGCCTCAACGAGGACCCTGGACTCAGACTCAGGTACCTACAGCTTGATATAGTTGTTTTTTGGGACTCCGTTGAGGCAGCTTACATTTAATACGGTTAGAATTAAATGTAAGCGGTCTCAACGGAGTCCCGAAAATAGTCTATACTATAGAAAATAGTCTATACTATATGTAGACTTTTGTCTGTTTCTATACAATAGAAAATAGTCTATACTATAGACTTTTTTCTATAGACTCTATAGCTTTAGGTATCAAATATCAAGCAGTACGTACCAGGGTCTATCGGGCTCCTTTGTGGCCGCTTACTTAGAGTCGAACCATCAGACAACAACTTTCTCCCCCAGGTAGGAGGCCACAGCATCACCCGCATGGCCTCCCGCTACTCCCCGGACCTGGTGGATGCTATCAACATGCTGACCCTGCTGCTGCCAGGCACGGCAGTGGCCTTCGCCGGGGATGAGCTGGGTCTGGAGTCCCCATTCATCCGCTACGAGGACCAGAGGGACCCTGAGGGGTACATCTTCGGGAAGGACAACTATCTGAAGGTGTGCAGGGACGGGTCCCGCGTCCCTTTCCAGTGGAGCGACCAGGACAATGCAGGTGAGAGAGAGAATTCGTTGAACTGCATTATTGATGTTTGTGTTGATCACCTGCGTGATCAGTGCTGGCGTAGCTAGACCTACATTTGGGGGGGGGGGGTGTGAGGGGATTGGGGGCGAGGGGGATTTGAAGGGGTTCAGAAATTTCGCCTAGCGTATATTCCATCTTTGCTGGGGTTTCTTGGAAATTTGGGGGGGGAGGGGGGGTTTGGGGACAAACCCCCACCCCCCTGGCTACGCCACTGTGCGTGATCTCACGACTACTCAAACTCGCGTCACTAAATCTACGCTGAATCCGGGACTTCGAAACACCAACTTCTAGGTTACAAGTAGTACGCCGCCTTATCGATCAAGCTACTGAGGTCGGTTACTGCGTTATTATTCAAACTGAGTAAGTGGTTAGCGCATAGGATTTCAAGCTGGAAAGTTGAGTTTCGAATCCTGGTTACTTGAAGTGGGCTACACTGGTACCTGGAACCTTCATCCTCTACCCAACGAGAATTGTTATGTGTTATGTGAATTATCTAACGTTGCTTAACCCTGCCTAACATGATACTTTCATACCTATATATTTTTCTTCTGGAATGTTTATATTTAGCGAAAAAGCAGTGCTGGGAAATTACTTCACAAGAAGGACTTGATTCCCCTAATCTAAACAATTTTAATACATACATATATGCTATTTTTTGTTCTTTCGCCAAAATTTGATCTACATATAACACTTCTACTTGTTTACATCAAAAGTCTGTCGTAATCGACCTTTTATCTTGAGAACTAAAACTCAATCCAACACTGAGCTTACTATTTTACCCGACAGGTTTCTCGAAGGCGAAATCCTGGCTTCCCGTGAACTCGAACTACTGGACTCTGAACGCCGCGGCCCAACAGAAAGCCTCATCCAGCCACCTGTCTGTGTTCAGGGACCTGACGAAGCTACGGGCTACGTCGAAAGCCATCCGGGTTGGCGACTTCAAGATCGCAACCCCCAACGACTATGTGTTCATCCTTACCAGGTATAGGATGACAACACAAACTACCCTTGATAGTTTTATCACATTCACTCATATCCTGCATGGTATAAATATTATTGTCGGACACTGGTCTTATTGTTCTATTTCCGATGCCTCCTGGTGTTTATTAAACCAACATTCGACTCAACGCCTACACAACAACTAATCCAATGGTCAATCAGATCAAAATCATTAGAAATGTACCTACTCGATCTCTCTCTCTCTCTCTCTCTCTCTCTCTCTCTCTCTCTCTCTCTTGTTCTTTATAATTATATCAAATCAAATTCAAATGACCCAGGTCTCAGGTACTCGGTGTTTGCATCGGGAAGCAACACGTGTATTTACCTTTCGTGTACGGGAAGTATCTCGGTATCACTACCTGAGGAAAAAAATCTGGTGTAAACATCACACGACTTTCCTTATCCCCCAAAAAGAAGTCGAATTCCGCCACTGGTGACTCAACGGTTACGGATACTTAAAAATCAGTGCCAAATTCGTAATCAGCACCTTAAAATCATTGGATTTGATATGTCGCAACCCCCATCTAGGGTTAATAATAAAAAAGTTAGTCCAAGCGGGTCCCCCCAAAATACCGGTAAATTGGGGCCGGGTTCCAAAAAGTTCAAGATATCAAAAAAATGATAAGAATAGACCCCTATTATTTTTTTAATCCGAGAAAATGTTGTTCTTTAACTTTTTTTGTATCTTTAACCAATTCAAAGAAGCGGCGGTTGCGGCCAATATTTGCGGCCCTGCGGCCGCATCTTGCGTCCGATTTCAACCAAAAGTTTCGTGGTTCCTCTGGTGTATAAAATTAATTACCATACCAAATTTCAAGTCTCTAGCTCTTACCGTTCTTCAGATATCCTGTTCACACACACACACACACACAGACACACAGACACACAGACACACAGACACACAGACAGACGCACGGACCAATGGCTGAAAACAACTTTTTTGGTATCCTGAGGCTATGATTCGTCCAGAAATGTGAAAAACTGGGTAGGTCAAATTTTCGACGAATACAATACTTTCCTTATTATAGGATAAGGAAAGTAAAAAAGGTTCGGAAGGAACTCGTTAGCGTCCGTTTATTATTACTCTCCCTGCTCTGTGCTCACTATCTACTTCTATTTCTCAGATGGTAGGTAACTTTGTAGGTACATGGTACATACCTACACTATCACCTTTTCTTTGTACATCCGTCTTATCTGATCTCTTTCATCTTAATCTCATTCTATTTATTTTAAAGATTTCACTCATTTATTTGAGGTATACGTACATACATAGGTTTTAAAAACAATATGTACATAAATTAATTGATATTGAGACATTTACGGATAATAGATGTTGTGGAGAGAATGACGGACTTCTGTGATGTTTCAATCAGGTATTCAAGATTTTTTAGGCCACACTGTTCTAGTTCGGATTTACAGTTTTTGTGTACCAATCCGTTGGAACTTATCACAATAGGTATTATTAATACGGAGCTCAAGTTGTAGATTCGGGCCAGTTTGAGCTTTAGATCTTCATACTTCCTCTTTTTCTCCATATTATTATTATGATGAGTGTTTCACAGACTTTTTTTTATTTTTTAGCCATGAAACAGCAGTTACTATGAATAGACGCTTGTGCCCTGTGTTGTAGATTGCCTATCCCGTAGTGCCTATGATTCCCCTCTGATAGACAAGAAGTGACAGAATACTTCCCATTTAAGTGCCAGGTCAACATGAGCGCACCGGAAGGTCTTTACAAACAACTATAACCCATTTTTAATCCAATTTTTTGTCAGCTCTGGGATTCGACCCGGGACCGCATGGCAAGGCGGTACCTTACCACTGAGCGGATCGTGAGCTCGCATAACTCTGATTCTCTTTTATCTAGTTTGATTTGAGAGTTTCTAACGAATGGAGACGTTAAGCGGGTAAAAAGTATTCTCTATTCCTTATAGCCTATTTGGAAAACTTATGCAGTCATTAAATGGTTCGAAAATCTCTGAAATTACACCCGCATTTAAATCAGTCAATCGATTTTCCTCTGTATGATCCGCATAATTATACCAGTTCACTGTGTTTATTTGTGATTTGAGAGTTTCTAACGAATGGAGACGTTAAGCGGGTAAAAAGTATTCTCTATTCCTTATAGCCTATTTGGAAAACTTATGCAGTCATTAAATGGTTCAAAAATCTCTGAAATTACACCCGCATTTAAATCAGTCAATCGATTTTCCTCTGTATGATCCGCATAATTATACCAGTTCATTGTGTTTATTTGTGATTTGAGAGTTTCTAACGAATGGAAACGTTAAGCGGGTAAAAAGTATTCTCTATTCCTTATAGCCTATTTGGAAAACTTATGCAGTCATTAAATGGTTCAAAAATATCTGAAATTACACCCGCATTTAAATCAGTCAATCGATTTTCCTCTGTATGATCCGCATAATACCAGTTCATCGTGTTTATTTGTGAACTTGGTCTTATTAGAGTCATTAGCTCCATTGCAAAGCCACGCCGCGCCGTGCCGTTAACGCTTGGATCATATTCGTGTCACTCGTACGTTTCAACCTATCGATGGAAAATACATTTATTATGTAGGGTTTGCTTGTATTTCGGCCTAACTCAGACTTAAATCGATTGATTCAGATAATATTTATAATTCGTCAACAAAAGTGAGGGTAATAAAACTCCCATTGTGACAAAATGGCTACCGATCACTTGCGACAATTTACCTTAAAAAATCCGACATTTGCGACAACAGAAAAAGGTATTCACTGTAACGTTTGCGACAATATCAGACAGACAAAGGAACAGGTTAACTCCTTTGTTCATTTCGGCATTTCCAAATAAATACCGGGTCGACTAAAATATTGATGGCCTTTCCAAATAAAATGTTGATGGTTTGATAAAAAAAAAGTGTACCTAATAAATGTTGTGTTTCGTTAGCCGGCTAGGATAGCTTGGGTGAGGGGCTTAGGTTAGGTTGAAATTAGCGCAGGGTTAGACCGGGTCGCTGTGCGACCCGGCCTAATTTCAACCTAACCTAAGCCCCTCACCCAACCATCCTACCCGACAAACTGAAGTCAGTGATCTACCGTGTAATCTCACCTTGTTAACTTTACCTAACCCTACCTAACTACAAAATTCCTCTAACAAAAAATTCACTTACGTCTCAATTTCCAATAGACAATAATTTCATTTTCATTTATGAATAAAAATAAAAACAAGAATTCTTAATAAAAAATGAAATAAATCAAAGGTATAACATACACTTATCAGTACGAACTACAATTTGATTCACACTGTATGAAACATTGAAATCTATACCTGCAATATACTGTCGCAAATGTATGGTTTGAAACCTTCTTTCATTGTCGCAAATGATCGGTTGTAAACAAAAGATTTCCGCAAGTGTCGAATTCCGGACAAAATCATGTAGTGCATTGTAACTTGGTATCGCCGGCAAGCCACCTAACTCAAGAGTCCCGAGATCCCAAATTGAAGTATCATACCCGCTGTTTCATTCCAGAACCGAGGGCTTAAGCTCTGTGTACACTATCATCAATTTGAACTCAAGAACCGAGACCGTGGATCTGTCCAATTGTATTGAGAACGGAGGAGACGTGTCGATATACACCAGCAGTGTGAACTCGGGCTTGAACAAAGGAAAACTCAACTGGTAAGCCACTCTTGTGCAACTTCTAAACTAAGGCACAATTAATGACGTTTTTGTAATACCTTTGTAGAGCTAAGTCTAGATTTTGCGAACTTGGGAAAAACTAAAGCCAAGTCATGACTTGAGCCAAATGGAATAAGACATATTCCAATGCTCTAGCTTGGATTAAGAACTCAACAACATCAGTTGTCTATCATTCGCGCTGTCTCTCTCTTAGACTCACAGGTACCAGAAAAATTGTTAGGAATCTACCTGATGTACCATTATTTGTTATTTTATGTAATTTATATCCCTAAAATTCTCCATTTTGTCTATTCATTTCGCCCTAAGTATTCCTTATATGAAAACGTAGCCTTTCTATACTTTCAAAACTTAGGTGAGATACAACATTGACAATTTTAATATCATTGTAGTATGCAGAACTCGTAACCTGGAGGTCGATGGTTTGAGTCTCAAGCATGGCAAATATTGAGAAAGGCGAGTTTAAGTAATTTGTTTATCATTCAACGGAATTTAGTCAATCGTTGTGTTCCAATAGTATTTGTATTGCTATTGCCACTAAGCATTTCATTGATAAACGTACCATCAGCGCTAATCAGCTGATTAGTGATTTAAACACCCTACTTAATGTTTGATAAAGCACCCTTAGGCACGAAAAATTCATGTTACAAAATGACTCATCTCGTATTTAACTTTAGAACTTAGAACAAGAGAATTGATGGAGTCGATGACCCGAAAACATAAAATCAATTTTTAGGGTCAACTATTACAACATGAAGAAGTGCGACGAAGTAGTAAGGTGCATACACAGTAAAACTCTGGAGCAAAAATAATTTATGTTCTACAATCTCGATAGAATATGCTGACACAAAATTCAATGGTCCAAAGTATTCCAACTGCTATATTATAAGCACAAGAAATACATACAAGTACAAGATTATGTATAGATACGTACCTACAAGATCCGTATGTAATATTAATATACATAGGTGAAAGATACATAAGTGTCAGTACCGGTACCTCAGTGGTCAATGCGTCGGTCTGGTAATGCAGAGATCGCGGTTCGAAATCCAGCTGGGACATGACAAGATAAAGTATGATTATGAGTCCATTTGGGATTTTGACCACATAATAAAACGTCCTGGGTTTACTACTGAAATAATGGAACTCATTAGTCTAGTCGGGCAGCACACATAAGGCGATATTATATTAAATATAATTACAATACAAGACCGACCTCAGTAGCTTGATCGATAAGGCGGCGGACTTGTAACCTGGAGGTCGGTGGTTCAAGTCCGGGTTGCAGCGTAAATTTAGTAAAGCGAGTTTGAGTAGTTGTGACATCACGAAAGTGATCAACACAAATATGTTAACTTAAACTTAATTACAATACAAACATAGCATTTTATAACTCAATTTTAGCCCTGCTTGAAGGAAAAATGCTGGATGAATGTACTTTGTACATAGGCATTTTAAGTTAATACAGAACTCGATCATAACTTAAGTATCATGTTACTTTGTATCTTTTAAAATCAGTCATAAAAATGCCAACAATTCAAGACCTTTAGAAATAATCGAAACTAAAAACATGAATCACTTTAGTCAATATGTAGGTATTGAGTATCAAGAGACTCACGTATCCCTCCCACACAGTGCTAGATTAGACCCTTAGATTCCTTGAAACAGTTTCTAATATAAAAATTTATATCCTACTAGCGAAATAATTCTTTAATCATTAAAATTGTAAGGAAATTGTCAATCCCGGGATTTGAAAATCCAAATCCCGATCCCGAAATGAAAATTCAGTCCCGGGATTGGATACCCTAGTATTAACTGATAACTCTCTCTCTCCCACAGGAGTAGTGCAAACGCCAAAAAGACGATCGTCCTGCGTCCGAAAGCCGCCGCAGTTATCACCCGCAACCACAACGGTAACGACTGCAAATCTGCGGCTAGCTCAGCAGTGCCTGCGTCCCTGCTCTGTGTCTTGTCAGTCCTGTGCGTCCTCTCGTTCAAGTGGCTGTAGAGGCAGGTCTGTCCCATCTGAACCACCCTGTCCCATCTGGACCTCTCTGTCCCATCTAGACCACTCTGTCCCATCTGGACCTCTCTGTCCCATCTGGACCTCTCTGTCCCATCTGAACCACTCTGTCCCATCTGGACCTCTATGTCCCATCTGAACCACTCTGTCCCATCTGGACCTCTCTGTCCCATCTAGACCACTCTATCCCATCTAGACCACTCTGTCCCATCTGGACCACTCCATTCCTATGCAACCAGTGAATCAAACTCAGCACGTCCTGTCCAAGAAATACTATTTTTGTTGACAAACGAAGAGAGAAGAAAAAACTAGGGTCAACTCGATCTTGCTACGATTGGTTACTCGAGGACCCATTTCCACCTTGTATATTACTAGCCGTTTGCCCGTGCTTTGCAACGGGACTAAATTTCAAATTTACTAAGGCATGGCCGTACTGCTGGACAGCAATGCCTTTTTGAACTTTTTATAATTTTTTCTGGACAAAGCGATAATAGTTTTGGGGGGGTCAATGCTGAGAAATTTTTCGCTATCTCTTACCGTTTTGGCTAAACAACTCCGGACAAACAAACAAACAAACAAAACATAGGTAGGTAGGTAGGTAGGTAGTCCTTTTTCTGTTTTATATATAGAGATTATGGATATCGCCTGAATTTCAGAATTGAGCATTGGGTATAATGTTTAGATACTAATAATCTGATAAATCATTTATTATTATAAGGTATTTTTTTTAAATTTACAATAGTTTATGTTTTATTTTTAAATATAAAATACTTCTCCTAGGGACGGTCCTTCTGGAAGGGAACCGAGATACAAGAAGCATTTGTATTAATTTATTACGTATTTATTGTTTAAAAAGTTATTATGTAGGTATTGTAAAATAAAAATGCGCTTTTGGTACCTAAAACCTAGTTTAATTATATTATTTACTCTGCCTTTTTGACATTTAATTTTTTAGGTACGCCCACATGCGAGGCTAATTCTTTACATAAAGAAATTAGCCTCGCATAACTCTGATAACTTTACATAAAGTTATCAGCGAATAGGGGACGCAATCCATTGAGGCTGGATCCTCAGAACAATAGTATCCCTTGCAAATATTAACAACACTTCAATAAATTTTTAGCTCTGGGTTATAATAGAGAAGAGGATTATTCCGAGACAAAGACAAGACCAGAGCTAAAGTGTAGTCATGCAAAGGTGGAGTGGTCTGATGTCCTGGTCTAGATAACGGGACTATGCGGAATCCGTCAGTTCGCACTTCATGGATTTTCATCAAAATCACAAAAATGAGAGCTTGACCATAGTAGGTATAATGTACATGTACAATTGTACATGGTTATGAGTGTTATGACCGTGGGTTAAAAAGGCGAAGTAGAAAGAAAAAATAAAACTACGTCTAGATATTAACCTTGCCTGGATTTTTTCTTTAAAGTTTTCATGTTCCTAGAACTGAGAATCTGTGGGTAGGAACCAATGGACCATTCAGACCTGTTGGGAGGAGTCCAACTCAAATATGGGGGGTAAACTATCGCGGCATTTCTCAAAGCTGTGATAATGTTTGCCTACGACAGCAAAACATAAAGAAATACTAGGAGAGCTAGGATATTTTATATCTGTTTCTTACTTCCTATTTATTCTTACTGGTAGCGTGATATGTTCCCACTGGAAGAGGGACACGGAGTCAGTCAGTAAACAAACAACTCTTTTGACATCGAGTACTTTTCAGTTTTGCGTCATCCAAGCTTAAGAAAGTGATTATTTTTCCAAATGTCAATTCCTATGCCTATTTTTAAAAAAAGTTTAGAAAGTAACGAGATAAAAATAAAGAAGTTTCCCGAAAATAGAGAAAAGTAAAAGCATATTATTTCCTTATAATAATAAAAAACAATTAATTATTACCTATAGTATGACAGCACGATTACCTGTCCAATATACCTACTTATAGAAAACCAATAGCTTAACATAATATTTTGTTTAAATATCAAAAGTTTCAAATCATCTTGATCTTCAGTGAGTGAAATACAAAAAAAAGTGACAGAAATTTTCTCAATAAGAAAACATCAGACTTTCTTTATCTCTTTAAAAAATAGAATTTCCTATTACAACCGAGAAGGATTCAGTTTTCTAGAGCAAGATGATTCTATCAAAGTTCTACGAGAACCACCACCCCTGGAGCTTGAGTGGAGAGTTGGATGAGTATTGGAAGTCTATCCGCCCATCCACTGTGGCGTCCGACACAAACACCCCTCAATGTGCCAACCGCAGATCAGCCGCTAATTACCACCCTAGACAGCAAGAAGACAGCCCACGCTTTCCATCTACCACAGCCTCCTCATCAAGTGGAAGCAACACCTGGTCCTGTGGTGAGTTCATTGCTAATGAGTTCTCACCAACCGGTTTCTCACCCTTCCAATACAATTCTCCTCCCCCCCTGACGGATCCGAGGACTCTGGATCCTCTACTGACAACAGCTGTGACTCCATCTATCCCGGTAGGCCTGATTTATACAAGTCGGAGCTGTGCCATATGTTCGTGGAGGGTGGCCCCGGGGCCTGCAAGTTTGGGTCCAAGTGTAAGTATGCCCATGGGGCAGCGGAGCTCAGAGTGAGGGCTAGACCCAACGGGTATCGGACCAAACCCTGCAACAACTTCCATTGCAATGGTCTGTGCTTCTTCAAGGTTCGATGTGATTACATCCATGAAACCGTGGAGGATTGTGAAAGAAGAACAAAGCAATGCCTCTCTTGGTTGGAGAAAATATTAATAAAGTTGTACTTCGGAGACAGATGTTCGCGTACAGATGATTCGCGGAGTGTGTCATCATTCACAGATGATTCTACTAGCTTATCACTTTCGGGATGTTTACTATAATATATGATGAATGATTTTTGTTTTTCCTACGATCTGTGCCATAAAATAAGACGACAGAGAATACCAAATAATTTACAAAAAAGACATTTTATTTCCTATAGGTATCAATCAATTTCAAATTATATTTTATTATTTAAAAAAAAAACCATTAGGAATGAGAGATACATCTTTTATATTATTGTGTACGTAGGACCTAAAAAAATCCTATAGACGGAATTTTGCAAGTTAGAGGTTATTGCGTTTTGAAAAAAAAAAAAAAAAAAAATACAAAGTAATAATTTTGATTGAAAACATGAGAAAAGATGACAGATTCTGAATTTCACTATTGTGTGGTGCCTAATCGGTTGTTCAATTGCTTTTCAATGAGTTATCACAAGGTAAAGGTGCCTACTTTAAAAAAAATGGCCCATGAGTCATTCCAGACCTTTTAAAAATGTTTGTGCTCACTTACCAATTAATAACGTCGCTAAACATCGCTTAACTTCAACGATTTTACGATCTAGAATACTCTAAAAGATATTTATTGTATTATTGTAAATTACCTACAAATGTTAAAAAAATTAGGTATTAGGTTTAAAAAAATTGGAGTTTAATAAATTAAGTCATAATAAAAACTTATTTTCATAATTTTATTTGATTCATTTTATTATTATTATTTTCTTTTTCTGTCTGGGGGAGGTTCATGAGGGACAAGACAACTGAGTCACTAGAGCTAGTGGACTAGCGAGTTTATTATTAACTTGTTAATTTTTGTTTTCATAGCTATTGGTGTACCTGTTTTTACTTTATATTACCTGAAAGGTATAGAAAGTATGAATTAGTTTTTTTTTAAATATATTCACAGGCAACTTCTCACAATGGTGCTCCATCAAATTCCACTTTTCATTCAAAATTAAGGGGAGGGATGGAATTTAAAAAGACTCCATGTGTTCTCATCACTATCCCTCATGCAGTAACAAATTTAAGGCAAACTCCTCAAATCCCAAGTTCAGCACAGACTTAATAACCCCCAGTTCCAGATATTATAAGAAAAAATCTACTTACTTGCAAGTCTGCTTTCTATTTGTGCATTATCTATTTTTTATTGCGAGTATCTATTGTAATAGAAAAGGTAAATCTACTTTAAAGCAGTTGGATTTAAAAAACACAGTCGATATATTTTTCTTAAACCTACTCTACAGTCTACACCCGAGACGTGGTATACACCCCAGGTAGTACCTACATTCGAGGCATAAACCGAACATCAATGCAAAAAAAAATCCGGAAATCAAGATTTTCTTATTTCAAAATGAAGTTAAGTCATAGTGGACAATTATGTATGAGAGACAATTATATTACTGAATAAAGTTATAAAAAAAAAAAATCAGGACCTTAACATGCATAATTATATTGTAATCAAATTTATTTTACATTCGACCACCCGGTCAAGAGTCATCGGGTCAAAAACTAACAGATAGATAAATCTGCAAAAAAAAGACTAGTTAACCAAAGATTTTTCTTCGAACATGACTCTATTTTTATTAGGTCTATTTGATTTCATACGGTTTCGTTTTATTTCATCAAAGAATGAAGGCATCAACTTTTTCTTAGTAAAAAATTGCGTATATACGTACCGTACAATCAAGGGTAATGAGCGCGCGATTAGCTCAGTGGTTAGGCATAAAAGAGGCTGTGAAACACTCATATTTAGAAAAAAAAAAAAAAAATACCAACTCCATTTCATTGGCGTTTATTTTAAATTTTCGTAGGAGTGAAAAAATAGTTTTGCCACGCGTGGGATCTGAACCCACGTTCTCTCGCTGCTATCGCGGTGCAGACCCATTCTGGAAGAGCCGCTTCAGGTTTTTTGAATATCTCCTCCCTCTGATACAGCACCTCTCTGTGGCAGAACCCTGATAGGACAGCAGGACATTGGAACAGGACTTTCTCAAAGCACAGGGTGTCCTGATCCCGCTGCAGGAACCTGAACTCTGATTCTGACCGCACTGAAAGCAGAATTTCCAATTTCAGTAGTGACAAAAGGGCATTTTTTTTCTCAATTCAATACGGATTCATGCTTTCACCAAAAGCCTTGTAGGTCCGCTTGAATCACCTCCCGAAAGTGGCCTCAAATTTGATGGGTACGCTTTTCAGCATTTTCCACAAAAACCGCTGCCAAAACTGACAGTAAAAATATAATGTTCAAAATATAAATCTCGACATTTATTTATGCACCTGAGAAATACCTAGTTAACTTTTAATTGAATTGTGCACACTGAAAAAGGTACATTTATGTTTAAGAACATACATATTGTACAGAGGAGTGCCTCAGTGGACTAGTCGTGTGGGCCTCCAACAACCAACTTATCTCATTATTGAAGGGCTTTTGACTTCTGCCTGTGTGTGTCAGCAATAGTTGGAAGAACATAAATAATAAAATGTATAATTACTTTATTTCACATACCATAACGGCACAGTCGTTTTGTTGATATCCCAATGAACAGCCAAAGTTAACCAATTATGGGGGATGAAAATTTTGCCATTGGTGGCTTTGTCATTTTTTTTTTTCTCTTCTTCTTCTTCTTCTTCTTCTTTCAAAGTTTGCTTTGATTAAAGTAGTTTTACCTTAAAGTAGTTTTAGGAGGGTTGATTGTTACAAAAATATTAACCGTTTAGTCAGATTCACCAAAATCAACCCACAGAAACTTTCGTAAGTATTACTAAACGTCTTTGGGCCCAGATCTATCCATGGTCATCATAGTAAAATACGTTCTGCTGTCTACTCCCGAACCCACTCAGGCTGGGTGAGTTTAATTTTAGTAGCTAAGGTTGTTTGCCCAGCAAATGGTAAGAAACCGCTGTCCTATCCCGGACTATGTAGTTAAAAGCGACGTTTTTATGACCTGGGCTCTCAGAAGAAGGCGCGAACAATTACCACACATGAAGTAAGAAAAGCGTGTCCACACTCACCACACGTGAAGTAAGAGGACATCGTGACCACACCACCACACGTGAAGTAAGAGGAAGGCGTGTCCACACTCACAACACGTGAAGTAAGAGAAAAGCGTTTACATCACACTCCACCACATGAAGTAAGAGGAAGGCGTGTCCACACCCACCACACGTGAAGTAAGAGGGAGGCGTGTCCACACTCACCACACGTGAAGTAAGAGGAAGGCGCGTCCACACTCACCACATGTGAAGTAAGAGGAAGGCGTGTCCACACTCACCACACGTGAAGTAAGAGAAAAGCGTGTACACACTCACCACACGTGAAGTAAGAGGAAGGCGTGTCCACACTCACCACACGTGAAGTAAGATTAAGTAAGGCGTGTTCACACTCACAACACGTGAAGTAAGAGGACGCCGTGTCTACACTCACCACACGTGAAGTAAGAGAACGCCGTATCTATACTCACCACATGTGAAGTAAGAGGAAGCGTGCTCACACTCACCACACATGAAGTAAGAGGAAGGCGTGTCCACACCCACCACACGTGAAGTAAGAGGGAGGCGTGTCCACACTCACCACACGTGAAGTAAGAGAACGCCGTGTCCACACTCACCACACGTGAAGTAAGAGAACGCCGTATCTACACTCACCACACGTGAAGTAAGAGAACGCCGTATCTACACTCACCACACGTGAAGTAAGAGGAAGGCGTGTCCACACTCACCACACGTGAAGTACGAGTCCAGGAAACAGGTCACGTGATGCGACACGATGAGGAACTCCGGCCGCGTCTGAGTGGCAGGCAGCACCTGGATGTGAGCCTCGGCTACGTTCGTGATGAAGCTCAGCTGAGACAGGAACTCCTTGTACTTCACACTGTACCGCCAGTGTTCGTAGCTTCCTTGCTCCTGGGTCACGTAGAACTCTAGACTGAAAAAATAAAATTTCAATCTCATACAAAATGTACATTTCTGATGATTTTTTATTAAATTTCTCACGATCATATTTTAACTTGCTTTACAGACTGTTCACAGAGCAGATGCACATATTTTAATCAAGCACATTATGCGCTATCATACATTTATTATAGTAATAAGCCATGGTTGCAGTGGGGTACTTGGTTTTTGTTGAAAATTGATGGCCAAATCCCTGTTTTTCCATACCTAGTTGTTTATTAATATTGACGATGGTGCCCAGCCAACTTAAGTGGGAAAGTTGGCTTGTTCTGAACCACATACTTCTACAGGGTGGACCAAAAACCCGTTAACGGTAGATTACGATTATTTCTTAGATAAAAAAAATCGTAAAATTATTTCTTATAGCTTCCTTGGGGAGGCCGCCAACTTTTATCAAACTTGCTAGTGTCTAAGGCAAACTTTTATTTGGACAAATATTGAGGGTTTCATGGTAAAAAAAAACCTGCATCAGGTGTTCTTTTTCTGTTCAGGTGTAAAAAAAGATACCAAATCAAACCAATAAAAAACAAAGTGGCGTAGGTACCCAGACACATGGAAATTTTTCTGCAAAATTGACTCATCCTAAACCGAAACGGAGTACTGAACTGAGAATAAGCCAAAGTTGGTCTTTTTCGGAAAAGTGTAAAAAATCACTTCGTGCAGTTACGAAGGCGAAGCCGAATAAAACGGATGGTGGATCCGGTCTGAAAATATCCCGTTTAGTAATCTACCATTAACGGTTGTAAACGTTTTGTTGGTCCACCCTGTTTGTACGATCAAGCATCATGAAAACTTGGGCTATTTCTTTATAAGCCTTTTAACGCTTGGGAGACTTGAAGCTAGTCTGGCTTGTTAGGGTTGGCTAGTCCGTTCTCTGTTTATAGTCCTCTAGGGAGTCGGGTTATTTTTTTGTTTTATTTAGAAAACTCTTTATTAGCAGAACATATATACAGACAAACAATGGTAAAAAATTAAATATAAAATTGACAGTATTAATAATATAAACAAGAAAAAAAAAATATATACATATATCCTAACTAAAGGGCGGGGTTATTGCTATGGCATCTCTTCCACCCAAAGTTTCGAAAGACCCTCACATGGTCGGGTTGAGTTTCCTCATGTTGCTGAAGTCGGCTACGAACTCCCCCACCTCCTGGGTGCTCTGGCTGGGCAGCACAGCCTCGTACACCAGGCTGTAGGTCTTCAGCCGCAGGAGCGCGTAGGAGAGGAAGGAGAGAGCACACGCGAGGCCCAGCCGCTTGACGTGCCAGGGGCTGAGATGCAGCATGGTGGCGGCTGAGGGAACGAGAAACACAAAACTCAATCATTTATTTTTATTTATTTATTTACACTTTATTAGGTAAATAGGACATATACAATACAAATAATTACAAATGGAAATACAATATACAATATAACAGAAGAAAAAAAATAAAGAAAAAAATAAAGAAATATATACTTTATACATAATATATGTCCTAACTAAAGGGCGTTGTTATTGCCTTAGGCAATCTCTTCCACCCAACCCTTATATTATGGGTTAACACCTAACCTTTATAATCCATTCCATTATATGATGCAGTAGCGGCAATTGCTAATCCTTGAAGGGTACAAAATGCAGCATGGCAAAATAAACACTTTAGTTAGACTTGCAGAAGATCCCAGGTTCGATCCGCAGAGCCTACAAAAATATAATCAAAACTTGGTTACGGTTACAGGTAGAACTTGGTGTTTGTTAGGCATTACTGTGCGCTCGTGTTGACCAGCACCTGAATGGAGAAGTACCAGTGTCATTTTTTTTCCATCAGAGGGGAGGCTTAGTACGGGATGGGTAAGCTACAAGGTGTCTACAGTAGCTGCTGTTTCATAGCTACGAAATAAAATATATAAAGAACACTCATATTGAAAGGCTATTCTATAGCCTTTCAATACCTACTTACTAAATATGCAACCACTGGTAGCTGCACCTTTATTTTTTGCGAAGCCTCCTTTCGGCAATTAAGAAAGTACATACCTACATATAATTAACATACTCCTAAATTAGAACCTGATTTTTTTTTTTTTTTTTGAAGTGGGGTTTAACGTCGCTTTCAACTGCCATGGTCATATATCACTCTGATTTTTTTGGTATAGTAAATAAGATATACCTACCATCAAACCCCGCTAAAACCACTGAACATCAAATTACTTGGGCAAAGTTTTCAACAAATGGTTAACGGTTCGATCGAAGTCCATAGGATTTTCGTGGATTGGATTTTCATAGGATTTTCGTGGATTGGATTTTATTAGGATTTTCGGGGGAATAACCCAGACAGGATGTCACTTTTAAATATCACACAGGAAAATTCTCAGAATAAAAGCCTACCATACAAAACACTTAACTTTTTCTTCTTTTTGATTTCAGACCGACGAGATCAAGAATATTTTGTGTGTGTGTTGTGTGTGTGTGGTGTGTGTGTGTGTGTGTGTGTGGAGAGAGAGAGAGAGAGAGGAGAGAGAGAGAGAGTTGTTGAGAGTAAGGAAGGCCGTAGAAAAAATGAATTGCTTACCTACAAATCCTTCCGAAGGAGTATTGTAGTCCGCAAGAACAGAACAATCAACAGCTGTTGGTGAAGTAGTTGGAGAAATTTAATGACGCGATATTTCTTTGCTCGTTGACAAGGAAATCACAACAATTCATTTGAATAAAACACCGAAACTGAACCAGAATTAAAAAAAAAAACTTAAGTCAATAAACAAAGTACAAAATAAATACACTGACAGTTATTTCCCACCAACAATATGAAACGAAACAAAAAGGTTACTTATCTAATTATTTAAAAACGGTCAATAATTCATTCAAGACAATCCCTACAAGAATACAATATTTTAAAAATATTATGTATGTTTTAGTAAAATTGTTGACTATGCAGCAATGTAGGTAACCATAACGATCTGGTCTTAATACTAACACAGTATATTATGTTCTTCTGAAAAAAAAAATGTGTGTGATATATTCAGAATATTATTTCATGTTATGCGAAGAGAGTTGAAAATAAAACAAGGGACCAAGGACCCTTTCACTGTTTGACCTTTGTGGAGACTGGCAGTCGCTACCATAAAATGAGGTTTCACACATGTGGGTGACCTGACCCTACTAGAACACATTATTTTTGGTTTTATTTTATGAAACATGAGAATAATCGTTCAAGTCTATCTATTATTATTATTATTTTTTTTTTAATAATTTTTTATTTATGGGTAGATTATTTACTAAATTTTAATTTAAAACATTAATTGTAATTTTTCGTGTTAAATCCCGTTAGACCAAGTGCAATTAAAAATTAAGCACTCGAAGTTTGTACTCCGTAGTAAAATATTTACCCGTGGATAGCGTGGATTGAATTACCGTAGGGAAGCAGTAGAAAGCACGATTTTTTTCCTTCCTACAAAGAAGGAAATTACTGATTATGAGCACAATAATTTTAAAATGATATAACAGGCACTACGAAAACTAAATAAATATTATAAAGAGTAACAATAGAGCAAGATTACACATTACTAATAGACCGAGTTACAATACTGATGCGATGGGTAGGGAATAATAAAAATTATTCTCAAAATATTTCAAAATTACAGAATATACAACGTGTGTATTTTTAGACTGAATTTCGGTGAACTCTTTTGTTTATTGGAAATCGAAATATTAAAACTGTAATAAACTATGATTGGAGAACGATCGATGAAACATTCTTGCTAGTTAGAGTAGAGATGTACAAAATTAATGCACTTGTAGATAATTATGTAGATATCTAGGTTTTTCGCATTGTTCATTATTTTTGCTGACATAAAGGCGATATTGAATGGCGATTTTGTTTTAAAGCTCAAGTTTGTTTGTGGTGAAAAATGAACTCTCTAATAATTTGACATGCAAAATAAAACTTTGTAACCATGAAAGGAATGAAATTTTTCCCCACAAAGGACTGGACTAGAGTAGAAGACCTGGGATCTCGCTGTCTAATATTTTGACTTTTAGGAAGGTTCCCACTTGACGTACAAAATATTAAACAAGAGTGAACACTGAACCCTAGATGAGCCCTAATCCATGGTAGAAACCGGGCCCCAATGGAACCCGTTCACAAGCCCTGGTTTTTATGTAACATTCTTCTTAAATCTGTTTGATTTTTTTGTAAAATTTTAAACCTCTTGTTGGAATTTTTTAATTCTGATGGTTTTAGGGAAAAAATCCCTCAAACCAATATCCAAGGGTGTACCGAAATTAGGTAATTCCCAAGAACATACTTTTTCAGCCCTCACACGGGGGGGGGAACAGAAAAAAATTTATTACGAAAAAAATTTTTAATAATGAAAAATATTTTGGCTCGGGGACGCACGATAGGGTAAAGGAAACTTCTTGGTTTGGGGAAGGTCCTAGGTTCAAACCCTAGAACCGACAAAAAAAATAGTATTAAAAAATTGGTTTACAATTAATTTTTTGCAAACCCCCCGCGCACACGGAGTTTGAAAAAATGGGCATGTTGTTTGCGATATAAAAAGGGTCCCCCAAACTTGGAACCCAAATTTACTCGGCCCCTGAAAGAGTTTTTGAAAAATAAAAAAAATCTAGGGTACAGTGCTAAATAGCGGTTTCAGTTATGAATTTTTTTTAAATCGGGTGGTTCAAAAGTCAGAAATTGAGTGTCAATTTGGGATTTTAAATGGATCGACCTGAATTTTATTTGAAATTTTACTTCTAAAATTTCCTGAGTACTTTTTTAAAACAAAAAATATTACATAAAGGGTGGTTTTTTTTTCGACCAATTTATTTTCTAAATCTTGATAACTCAAGTTCGGTTTAATTTTTTTGATAACAAGAAGAGAATGTGTTTGTGTAATGAATACCCGCACTTTAAATTTTGCATCAAAAAAATTTATACAGGGTGGTTACAATTAAATAATGACTTGATTTTTTTTAAAACCGAGTTTTTTTTAAATTTTTAATTAGGATTAATAATTCTCGTCTAATTTTGCACATTTTTCGTTAGTCATATGGGAAAAAACAAAACTAAAGTGTTGTACGGGGGTGAGACATTTTTTTTTTGAAAACCAACCCTGTATATGGGCATCAAAGAGACGCAAAATTAAATATAAAGACTAAATATGCAAGAAAAACTTTGATTTTTTAATTAAAACTAAAAAGTTATGGTGTTTTAACTAATTTTGGGTCGCAGGGAAACCCCACCCTGTAGATATTTTCTTAAAACATCTTTTGGGGTACTCTAAGTTGTATAAAATTCAACGAACATTCGAATCAGGGGGAAAAAAAAACAAGTAAAAAACCCCAAAAATTTAAAAGCCATTTTAAATTTTGGGTTCCAACTAAATTTTAATTTTAAAATTTGGGAAATAAAAAGTAGGGGAGGTGTAACACAAAATTGAGCAGGCTTTTAGAATTCATTTTTTTTTCTTTCAGATTTTGGACTTTCGTTGAATTTTAACGTTTCGACTACCCATATGATGGTTTAAGAAAATAACTACAGGGGTCCAAGCGGGGCAAAATTAGTTAAAACACCATAAAATTTTTAGTTTTAATTAAAATCAAAGTTTTTTTTGCATATTTAGTCTTTATATTTAATTTTTTCGGTCCTTGAATGCCCATATACCAGGGTGTTACAAAAAAATTATGTCTCCCCTGTACAAACTTTGTTTTGGTTTTTTTTGATATGACAAACGAAAAATGGGGCAAAATTAACGAGAATTATTAACCTAAATAAAAATTTAAAAAAAAATCCCGGTTTTTTAAAAAAAATCAAGTCTTTTTTTCACTTGTGAACCACCCCCGGGATAAATTTTTTTTTATGCCAAATTGAAAATGGTGTAAACCCTTACACAAACAACATTTCTTACTTTTTTTCGAAAAAATAACCGAACTAGGGGTTTTTTCAAGATTTAGAAAATAAAATTGGTCCGAAAAAAAACACCCTGTATGTTTAAAATTTTTGTTTAAAAAAGTATTTAGGAATCATTTAGAAGTAAAATTATCAAATAAAATTCAGGTCGATCCCCTTTAAAAATCGAAAAATTGACAAACCCCAATTTCTTACTTTTGAAACCCCCCTGTATAAAAAAAAAATCATAAAAGAAACCCAAAAATTAGCCATGTACCCAGATTTTTTTATTTTTTTAAAAACTTTTAGGGGCCGAAATAATTTGAGGTGTCCAAGTTTGGTGGGAACCCCGTTTATGTTAAGGCCAAACTGTTTTTCCAGGTAAACAAATATATCCTAGGCAAACTATTTATCCTAAAGGCGTCCGGATAAATAGTTTTATCCAGGCCAAACTAGTTTTTTCCTAAAGCACTTAGGAAAAAACTAGTTTTCGGATTGAAATGTTTATATTTTCGTCCAAACTGTTCGTCCTAGGACAAACTAGTTTATCCTAGGCACAACTGATTTTACAGTAAATTTCAAAGATGCTGACAAAAAGGGAACCCCGTCTCAACTAGTCCCCTGCACAGCACACGGCACATGTGATTCGATGAACTTTTTTTCAGTTACAATTTGTTTTTTTGTGAGTCTTGACCCTGCATCGCAAGTTGTTTTTTTTCCTTTTTATACCTTTTAAAAAAAATTTTTGTTCTATAAATTTTTTGAAATTCCTATTTTGCCTTTTTTTAACCACCTTCCCCATTCAAAGTGTTATGGATCAAATGCAGGGAAACAGTTTTTTTTTGGAAGAATTTTTGGATTAGAATATTTCTAAGAAGGATACACATTAGAAGTATTTGGAAATCATGACACGAGGACTTGCATAAGCGTATTAAAAAAGCCCCCCAAAAGAGCTCAAGAGAATTTGGAGAAAACAAGTAAAAGGGAATCGTCCTTGATAATTCCACCAATAGCCAAAGTAGGAGATAATGTTTTCTGGGGGCCTAACCCAAGTGATAAAGGAAGAGGAACTCAAAAAAATTTCTTTGGTATTGTTCTTCAAGTAACTGATGATGGGCTTTTACAAAATAGGCAGAAACATGGCTCCCCAAGAAGAGTGGAAATGAGAAAGAAAATCCATTACGATCGGCAGCAATTTAAAAAATTGTGGGGGGAGGACAAGAATTTGTCAGGGGGCGTTGTACAAAAAGGGTTCAATGATAAATTCGTAGAAAGGGAAAAAGAAAATCTTGTGCAAATCAAAATGTACTAGAGCAAATACATATTGTAACAACAAATAAAATTCTTTTACGTGCACTTAACTTTTAATTCAATTCATTTTTTTTCAGTTTTGCCCAGGAAAATAACACAAGCTTATTATTTTTTGCATTTACCTTTATTTTAATTAATTTTCTTTTTTTATTAATTGAAAAACATTTGTCCTAGGATAAATATTTTTGTCCTAGGAATACTATTTGGACTGAAATAAAAACAATTTCAATCCGGAAATTTAGTTTATCCTAAGGCGTTAGGATAAATAGTTTGGCCTAGGATAAAAGTTTATCCCGGACGTTTAGGAAAAAACTATTTGTCCTGGATATACTGTTTATTTGAAAAAAATTTTGCTGAAAACATATACATTACATATATTATATACTACTAAAGTTAAAGGCCAGCGATGCTATCGGATGGCCTCGTGTTGACCCAGCAGCTATACGGAAGTATTATGTCACTTTCCATGGGCGACTATGAAAGGAGAGGCAGGAGGCATACTACGGGATGGGCAAGATACAAACACAGAAAACAACGTGTACAGTAGCTGCTGTTTCTTGGCTAAGAAGGAAAAGAAAAAAATAGAACCTGAATTTGAATGGCACTAGATGTCGGTCAAAAGTTCTTCTCCATCCTTAGAAAAAATAAGATTTGAAACATTTTATTCCGTTAGAAATGTTAAAGAAATTTCACGTGACTTATGCAACAGACTGTATGTAATCACATTTCCTCTGTCTTATCTCGAAGCGTTGTCACAAACCATAGGCTAGTCTAGGAGGATAGGACAGATTATACTATTTTATAATATATGTCTACAAGGCTACCTACAATACAAGTATTATACATAAAATAGTGATATGTTGACATGGACAAGGCACAACATAGGGAATAGAAGTTACACCCTCATCAAATAATGGTATATGCAGTTGTGCACGTATGTAGGTAATGTATGAAAGTATAAAATAAATATAGCATTGTTGAAATATCGGGCTCCTATAAGTTCTTTACTGAGTCCCTCATCTTATCTACATAAACAAACATATGATTTTTTTGTGTGTTATACATAATTGTTGGAATGACCCACAGTTTACTCAAAACCAACCTTTTTATTATATTTCCGATGGTTGGGACTCGAACCAACGGTCTATCCATCCGGCTACTCTAATTACTTATACTGCTGTCAGCACACACACACACACAGAATTAGAAGACGAAGTTCTAAGTACATTCGAGGGGAAATTTCGGTCCAAGTTATTTAAAAAAAAAATCTATCCGTCCTTATTTATTAATTCGTGATAATGAAAGGAATAGATTTGACCTTTGGATGGGAAAAAAGTAATTTTTTTTAGAATCATTTGAAAAAAAATCAGTAAAAATAATAAAACTTGCTCATTCAAAAAAATAAAAATACAGGATGACCCAAATACATTAATTTATTAATAAATTTATTATTTAAAATTAACTATACAAACTACAGGGGTGTAAAACAAGGTACCTACGTGATTAATAACAACACTTAGCCTGCTTTTGCTATCATCTGATTAGTACAAAGTAATTTGCGTGAAATAAACGCATTAATTCACGGAGATTAATAACTAATTCCTTACTTACTACCTACTTGACCGTGAGAAATAACCTAAACAAAATATAGCAAACAATAGAGAGTTTGCGCTAGTTTCAGCGTTTACGCAATATTTCAACTTTGAAGTTACGGTTATTGACGAAAACTCCGTTTCTGCACTTGGGCTCAAATTTTTAGAGTCTTATATTTTACGTTAATTCAACGTTTTCACTTAATTTGATAAACACTCATAATTCCGGCTAGTTCCCACAGCGCAGGCAAGAATTCTTTCAGAACATACTTTGCGTGTCTTCTTTCTTAGGTCATGCCTTGTGTTCCTACAAAAAGAGAGGCATCCGTGTTTTTTTATAAATTTGGTTTAAACCGTTTTTGATTTACATTCACGAATAAGTACTGTAATCGGAATAATGGATAGACGCAATAGGCTTTGTTTCGACTGAACTTGTGAGAGAGGGCGACCAGGGGCGGGCTGACGTCAAGAGGTGTTCACTAGAGATCGATTAGGGACCTTTGCCTTTTATATTTCCTCAAAACGGCTAGACAATTCAGTAATAGTAATGATTAAAAGGCCTTGTCACATCATCAATAAAATAATATACAGGGTTATTCCGGTGTCACAAGAACTGCAGGGTGAATTCAATAGATATTCTATGTAAATACCAACAATTTACTAGAGGTAGATTAGTAGTCTGGCTGCTGGACTATACTTTGGAAGGAAATTAGAAAAAAACATTGATAATTGATAGTCCTAGCTAACTGATTCATTAATTCAGACATAAAAAAATCAATGAAAATCTTACATGTCAATAAGATAGATTTGCCTTGTGCAAGCTGGAATCTGCTGTCACAAGTCAATTAGACAAGAGAACATAATATTCAGAGTAATAATAACAATATCGCCTTATTTATACTGTCCGATTAGGACTATTAAAGTCCCATTATTCCAGCAGTAAGCCTAAGACATATTATTATGTGGTAAAAATCCCAAATGGGAGGATAACATGTCATGTCCCAGCTGGATTTCGAACCTACGACCCTTGGAACCTTCGATTTCACAGAGTGCCCGCCTTTACCACTGAGCTACCGGGACAGACACGCCGTAGCGACAAAAAATAATAGTTCCAAGTAATATAATATTTCCTTTATCCATTGATATATCTACAGTCTACACATGAATACATCCTTTAATCTAATAATAATTTTAGTTTGTAAGTATCTCTGATCATATCTAGATAAATACTTTACATACCTTCGATAAATACAAAGTTTTTTTTACAATATTTTAATATTTTGGAAGTTAAGGAACACAATAACAAAATTAATCATGGTAAACAAAAGAAAGGATTAATCAAATGTGACTGGAACTAACCCTGCAGTTCTGTTCAAACACCGGAATTTATAAATAACAATTAAATGGTGAATTCATTAAAACTAGTGCAATATTTATATAGTTAATTAGTGGAGTGGTGAAAGGGTTAAGAATGAATATAATTAATTTCTATTTTACATGAGGAATCCGTCATGGAAGCTATGGGCGAAATTTCCTTCATGAGATGGGATTGGATTATCAGAGATTTTGAAACTAGTAGGTAGATTTATTAGTTTATAAACTAGCAGATTTATTTATAAGTTTATAAACTAATAAATTTATAAACAAGAAGATTTATAAGTTTATAAACTAATAAATTTATAAACCAGTAGATTCATTTATGATACTGACGTACTAATTAGTATCAATAAACCAGTGCTCGTTCTGTCACTGAACTTAAGCAACGTCCAGCGATGTTAGGACTTGGATGGGTGACCATTTAAATTCGAACCTGAATAAATCCTATTCCCACCTAATCTTGGCTTAGTGAGGTTTTGGTAATTTTCAAGCAAATGGAGGGTAAATCTCCATCTAGACAAATTCAAACAAGACGTGACTTAACAAATCAGCAAAAATAGGTACGACTATAATATATGATTGAATTTTGAAGACAATATTTTGTTGGCTGAGTTTCGTCCATAGATTCCAGTACGGCCGAATTCTATCCCCAGTCACCTCCCTCTCTTACAGTACACACACAACGGAGCATTTCATTAGTACAATTCGAACATGAATTTCTCTTTATTGGGTTTTAATTTTGAAAATGAATTTTCGTTGTTCTTTATTAAAACCTCTATAATTGTTCCTTATTTTAGTAATATAATTTAAATTCAAGTAATATATTGAAGTACTTCTCAAACCAATCATAAAATGGGTTAGGAATAGTGAGATTAAAAGTGTCAAAACAAAGAAAGAACAAAATAATTTAAAAGAAACTATCCAAAATTTAGGATATGCACCAAGTACCTATGTTAAAATAAATAGAATACTACATTATTACATAATAGATTTAGTGATAGTCAGTATCTTCATTGATCCAAAGCTTTTTTTATTATTAATAGAAGTGTTTTACCGTATTTTTTACTTTCCTTATCCTTTGATAAGGGAAGTATTGTATTCGTCGAAAATTTGACCTACCCAGTTTTAACATTTCTGGACGAATCATAGCCCCAGGATACCAAAAAAAGTTGTTTTCAGCCATTTGTTTTCAACAATTATTTTAGTTTCATTCCATGTTCATGTTTGCCAAATTCAGCTCAGTTTGCGAAATTCATGTTATCGAATCCATACAACAAAATGCACCCTAACACAAGACCAGGCTCGTCCAAAGGAAGGGGGTGGGGAGATCATAAGCAGCAGAACGTGACAGGGCCGGGCTTATACTAGGGGGTGGTATCGTCGTACTCATCCCCCCTCCCTTTGCCGCCCCTGCCTCGCCCTCTGCCCCTGCCCCCCCCCGCCCCCGTCACCTCCTCCCGTCCGGCAGTCCTATGTTGGACGTGGTCTTCTCCAGGTAGGCCAGGGGCCCCTGTAGGAGGCCCCCCGGCCCCACACCCCCCGGCCCGGGGAACGGCGGCGGCCCCGCGCCTGGCCCACTGCGCGGCCCCCCTGGCCCCATGAACATCATGCCTGGGCCCCCTGGCCCGCCCCCACCCCCAGGGCCCATGCCTGCTTGCTGCTGCTGTAATAATAATAATAATAATAAAAACTCTTTATTGACAAGAATAATATTGACAAAGGGCGTGATTATTGCCTGAGACAATCTCTGCTATAACGAGAGAATGGAATAGAAATGGAAATGCTTGAAATGGAATAGAGAATATAAGACTATAGAGTTTGACAAAGAAACAGTTTTTATAATATGAAGACTTTGTTTTCCAATGATATTATATTCCTGAGAAAAAAGTTTCATGAGACTTTTCATATGGTAAATAGGGGTGATTTTATACCGAGTCAATCATCTTTAGGGTAGATATCACGAATCTCATACTAAAAAATAAAGAATAGTGATTTTGGGCCAAGGTTTCATCCAGTTTAAGGTAGAGTTCCAATGGGTTTTCATAACTCGTTAAGTTTTAGATTTAAGACAATGAAATAATTACCCAAAGAATTTTTTGAATACTACTGTGTCTCAATAGAAAGAGTTTCTATTGGGACACATTAAAATGTAAAGGGACACACTATATAATTGGAACTCACAGGCTCCTTGGTATGTTGACAAGGCACTCATGTTCACATTTATCAAACTCTGATAAGCTGCCTCCGTGGGGGTTTTATTGATGGGTTGCATTTCCATATTGTGAAAATAAATTACCTGCATGTGTTGCATATGCATCTGCTGCTGCATCTGGACTTGCTGCGGCGGCATGTTACCAAGAGGTTGCATCCCAGACCCAGGAACTACAGGAGCCATGGAACCCATCATGCCAGGGAGAGGCCCTGTTACAATACAAAGAAACAAAGTAATCAAACAACATAAATAAATATTCTATACATTCTATAAACAGGGAGTAGACCAGCAGTCTGGCTGGGGGACTATAAACAGGGAGTAGACCAGCAGTCTGGTTGGGGGACTATAAACAGGAGTAGACCAGCATTGGCTTGGTTCTGGGGGCCCTTGTCAATAATTAGCCTCCTTGTAAAGACAGTGGTAGAAGTGCTGAGTCATCCCTCTACTGTCTGGCTACCATTGTTCACGATGACGCCACCCTATGATGATACATGTTTTCTGTTACTAATGGAAAAAAAATCTTGACCCTCTAGCTAGAGTGAGTCTAGACATTAACAATAAAAGCTATAGTTTTCTCTGATAACTAAATAATGAGCATGAGATAAATCCTCACTATGATCCAGCAAAACCCAACCTTGCAGTTGTTTAAGTTGTTACTACATTGTCAGGAAAAATAATAGCTAGCTTGATGTGACCAACAGCCCATCAAGAGATTCTTGGAAAAACGTTATTGGAAATATATCTTGTAATTTTGTGCTACTTACTAATAAAGTTGCTCTAACTAAAATAACACATTTATAATTATCATATTACCTCCCATGCCGGACATGCCAGGGCCAGCTGAAGCAGAGCCACTAGAGGGAGGGGTTGCACCACTTGTGGAGCCACTGGCAGATCCCTGATGTGCTGGTGACTTAGCCCAGCCTTGAAGATCAGATAACAGATTCTGCCAGACAGCTATTTTGTCATAGTGTCGCTTAATGAATTCTTCTTTTCGTGCCAGATCATGACGCAAGTCTACAATATCCTGAATGGAGCAAATTGAAAGAATTCATATAAAAATGTATAGGGTAAGTATATAATAAATAGTTTCAGAATTCAACATCTAGCCAAGTTAGTTAAATAGATACTTCTAACAGCAATGCATAAACAACAACAAAAAACACACCAGCTGGTACCTACTTAGTTGACAAAATCATTAGAAATTATAAAAAAAATTGGCACAGATTAAAAAAAACTAATCATTTTAACCTCTTTGCGCCCAATGTCCTCCTGAGAGGACATTTATTTAGTCCTAAGTGCCCAAGCTAAAAATTTAAACTACCAAGTAGCATAAAATGTTTGTCCTCGGGCGAGGCCACCGGTCTTTTTGTACTACAAAACAAATATTGGTATTGGGCGCGAAGAGGTTAAATTAATATTTTTAGATTACAAGTGTTTTTAACTGTACACCTACCTCTAATTTATGTAAAAAATCCAACAAATATGTTTAATAATAAATTACTTGAATGTTATCATTATATTACCTCTTTCACAATAAGTTCAGGTTTCAGAGCAGATAACAGAAACCTCTTCTGCAAGAAAAATGCTTCCATTTGTCGAGCAAGATCTAAAAATTTCAAAGTAGCTTGATCTATTTCTAATTTGATCTCATCTTTCTCCAATGTAGTTGAAACTTCATCTTCTTTGGTTAGCACTTGCAAACATGACTAGAATGATACAGAGATAAGAAAGTTGATAGTTTGATCAACTAGAATACTGTCTGCGGTTTTTATCTGATACAATCTTTAAAAATCAATACATATGTAGGATTGAGTCTTACTACAGGAACATATTTAAAAGTTGACTTTTCCATAGTTTGAGTTTTACCAGGAGTAAGTTGATTATAAAACAAATCAATGCATTATATGAAATCTTATTTGTAGTTTCACCATTGCAAAATTATATGTAAAAAACACCATTTGAAAATACTTCTTTTTGATACATCATGGTCTCACATACTCATACATGAGGAAACAAAGGAAAATAATAATATAATAATACTCTTCAGTGGAAGGTAACCACCAGGTAGATTAATGCCCAGAGCAATTTCTACCATCTAACTCTGAGAGTCTTATTAGTATGTGGTCACATACTCAATTAAATGAGAAAAAATTCATGTATTGAGTATGATTTGAACCAATGGATTCATGGGCTACCTGAATTACCAGACTAGCACCTTAAACACTTGACTACCAATGCATGGTTAAAAATTCATGTCCTTACATGAAAATACTTACATGAAATGCCTCCTCAAATTCATCAACAATGTTACCATTACCATTTGTAGGGTTGGTCATGGTGGACGCTAATTGTTTTATAACTAACCCTGAAACATAAATAATGAAGAAAACTCAAATTTGAAGTTCTTTGTCTCCATTCACAATAACTATATTTAAGTAGGGTGAGTTAATGAGAAACTTTCATATTTTAGGGTGCATAAACCATCTCACTACCATGCACCAGATAAACCAGAAAAGTGTATATAAAAAAATACATGTTAAATTCATGAAGATTAGCATGTTGTAATTTCCAACACCTTTGTGGTCAAAGGTTGTATGTTATTTTTATTTTCAGGATTAAAATTGATTTTGCTTTTTTGTTTAACCTTACCCGCTCCTTAGGTTTGTTGTTAAAGACAGTTGTACATTATGTTTTTTTTTTGTTTTCAGAAAAAAACTGTACCTATTCTGTCTACCATGTACAGTCACCAAGGTTTGACTTTGGTTCTTTTGTCTCTTGAGGAGTACACTCATTATTATTTGTGAGGGAAAAAAATAGCTATTTGGGAAAAGGTATATATTGTTAAAGGCAACACTAATAGAAAAAATTGATATATATCACAAGTTCAGACCTTAAAAATATGCAATATCTAGACTTAAGTCTACAGCATTTATAACTAAATGTCTATTAATTCCACCCTGAACTTATTAGGCACAGAATTATTGAAAGTAGCAGTAGTAACATAATCTCTGGACCACTAGCAATGGTCCAGAGATCCTGAGTTTGATTCATAGGTTGGGCAAAATTTTCTTATAAAAAAATCTGTTCCCTCTGAAATAAAAAAAAAAAAAAACATGTGAGCTACAACAGTAATGTATACCAAAAAATGAGTTTACTAGAGGTTGTCAAGCTTGTACAGCAATCACTCAAATCCTCAAGAGGTATGAGTGGACCCCAGGCATCTAAATGCAGAACAGAAAACTTCAGCAATGCTGGGGATCAAACTCAGTTTACTATTAGCAAATTATCATACATTTTTTTCTATTGATTACTAAATCCAAATTTTCATTTTTGTTCGAAAGTACAGATTCAAACAAGAACTTTCAATGTGGACTTCAAGTGTTATTACTTATTAACACTTGGACGACTGGGTGTACCACCGGTGGTACACGCATGTTTATATGGAATGGACCGGGTGCACCACCAGTGGTACACGCATGCACTACACCTGTGAATAGCCTAAACATCGCCAGGCCCATGAGAGAACTTACTAAAAACATGCCGGTCGTTTATGTGTTAAAGGATAAATATACTGGCTTGTGAAAATCAAACTGGTTCATAAGATTCTCACTTGGGTACCCGACTTCAGAGCTTTGGGTACCTTGGTATTCTTCAACAGGTAACTGATTAATCAGGTATATTTTAACAAGTACCCAAGTACAGAGGTACTTGATTAACCGGTTTCAATCATCAGCCCTAATACTAACCCAGTAGTCCCAAAACCAAAAATCGGTGATTTTGATGATCTCCAGAAGGCTGGTTGTACTTGTCTACTCGTCGTCTCGTTTATTCTGGTTTTCCCACTGAGATCATGGTTTTCCAATTTTTAAAACCATCAAAAAAATTGATGAGTAATGAAAAATATTACAAGTATCCCTATAGATAAAGGACAATCTTTACAACGAATTACAATACACAATCCACAATCCCTTTTTATTTTATTGTTTATTTTAATGAAAAATTTGAAAATCTTGGAATTTGGCGCTAAGAACTTTCAAAAAGCAGCTTTAAATGTAGGGGTTTTGAAAAAAAACCCTATTAAAAAAAAAAAAAAAATCGTTATGTGGTTATATGTGACTAATTGTTTTCTTTCCATAAACATTTTTGTTTTCAGATAAAAAATATAATTAATTAATTATGTCTTAAGCCGAGATCCCACTGAGTGCAACATGTTAGAGTGCAACGTTTCAAGCTCCATTGAAACTTTGAGACAAAAAGTTGCACTCATTAGGATCCGGCTTTAAGCCAGGATCAAACAGAGTGCAACGTTTTGTTCCATCTCCAATTTTATATGGGAAGTATTGCGAAGCGTTACGAGGAATACGAGGGGTGGGGTTGATCTCATCTGATCCTACCTAAATAATGAGTATAGAGCATGAAACGTTGTGTATATCGTTGCGCAACAACATGTTACACTAAGTGGGATCCTGGCTTTAGGATCTTATCTATATTCTTAGATTATGTTAAAGGTAAGGTAGCATACAAATTGTCTTGTTTTCTTGGTGTTTATGCGGTTTATGGCGTTATCAAGCAAACTGCACTGCAAAAAGCGCGTTCTGTAGTTTGCGTAATTTATCATGAAAAAACATGGAAATAACCCTATAAAGACAAGTTTTAAATTATTCATCTAATAAAAGTTGGTGATTACCTTCAAGATTTAAAGTTCACCACTAGACAAGTGCAGAAGGTAAAATGTGGTTCAATTTTGAAATAAAAAGAAACTTCTAATCCACGTAATACTAGCTTGAACCCAATGTGACATAAATAATCAGTATAAAAACTCACAAGATAAAGCGCGCTTTTAACCTAAAATTTATAAAGTAAACAAACAAAAAAGCAACAGTTAATTTTGAATTATTTATTTTCAAATTTCAACAGTTCGTGGAAATTCTGTGGAATATACTATTATTTTTAAATTTTTAATTCAATCTTTTTTAATTTCCGACACATCCCATGTGGATAAGTATTATACATTTGCTTTTCTTCAGGATCCCATGTTACTCAAGTTTAAACCAGCACAATGTTTCTCTATGTAAGTTGAGTGACTGATTAAAGACATCTGTTATCAATGTAAACAAATTTTGACTAGATCTTAAACACTGATAAAAAGGGTCCCTTTTTCCTCTTCACAGAAGTTATTAATATTAGACTGATGAGTGATGGTTTAGATTTTAGATAGTAATTGTTATCAGATCTGACACCTCCAAAGCCATGACTTAATGAAACCCAGACACCTTAATGAAATGTTTAAAACTTCAGGTACCTTTCTACTTATTTACATCATGTATTACCATCAAAGATTTTGGTGTAATACAGTGTAGGGATATCCGGAATTATGGAGAACCAATATATTATAAAAGGATTTTGGTGTATTACAGTCTCCATCCTAATATATTTTATTGATATATTTTTGGTCTATACCTTAATATGTTTTTAATACCATAGTAAACATTGCATGCAAATAGCTCAGTGGTTAAGCCCCACACCAACCCCCAAGCTAACAAAAAATGTATTTAAAATTTGGTTACAGTTGTTTGTAAGGGATACAAGACCTTCCGGTGCACCCATGTTGACCCAGCACCTAAATGGGAAGTATTGTGTCTCTTTTTGTCCATCAGAGCGAAGGCATACTACAGGATGGGCAGGCTACTGTAGAGAATAATTATGTATGTTTTATTTTCATAATAACTTTTTGATTCCAATGATTGTTAATTTATTTTTTTCCAGGATTATGAAATACAAGAACAGATTGGTAAGGGTGGCTTTGCCACAGTTTTTAGAGCAAAAAACTACAAGAAAAATGAAAATGTTGCTATTAAAGTGGTAAGTATAGCCCACAAAATATTCCTCATAGTTATATAATATGTATATATTACTAGCCAACTCTTCAGACAAAACATTCAGCCCTGCTTTCTAATTGTTGTTTCAATATACAGTGTGTTCATAAAGTCTACAGCTGATTAATTTTTTTAATGATTAAAGTTGGAATTTTAAATGTAGATGTGTTATTGTACTGAACTGCATATTTTAATTTATTTGAAATGTCAAGGGTGTCAACTTTGAAATCTTGAATGAGACTACTCACGTTTTTTTTTATATTTTTGGTTGGGTATATCTTTGTATTTCAAAAGTACCACCTGTTATACAAGGCAACTAACAGTAAAAAAAAACCCTTAACTAGCCTATCTATCTGGCCATTAACCAAAGGTAAAGAGTATAATAATAAAGCTTTAAGTCCTCAAGATGGTTGGTCACATTAATTACTGTGGGCCAGGGCAAGCTGGGAATAGTTGTGTGTAATAATTCTCTAAACTGTTGAAAGAGACAGAACACACTGAGACCAATAGAACAATTTGATGTAGCTCACGTTGCTACTACAAGAACAACACATTACTGTAGAAATACCTCTTTAAAAAAATCAATGAATCATTTAAGAGTACTCTCACACTTTCCTCTGTTCTCACATTGTACTTTAGAATTTATCCAATTCTACTTTTATAGATTAACTGGCAGCTGATGAAGGAGCGCAAGTTTGAGGAGAAAGTGCTACAGGAAATTGAAATTCATTCCAAACTTTACCATCCTAATGTTATCAAGCTGCTTGACCATTTCTCCTACAGTGATAATATCTACCTGGTATTGGAACTGTGTGAAAATGATACAGTAAAGAGATACCTGGATGAAAATGGAAGACTTTCAGAAAGAGAAGGTACTTTAAACTGTTGAGAAAAAAAAATCAAATCTTGATTTTATTTCATATTTTAATTAAAAGAGTCCCCACGTTTTTGAATCTATAACAATTTAAAAGAGTTTTTGGTCTATAATCTATATTCTGGGAATCCTAGTTAATAGATACCAAAAAAATTGGTTTCCACTATTAAAATCTAGTCACTCATGTCTCTCTTTCACTTGAAAGAGAAATCCCAATACATTAAAAAAAGAATAATAATAATAATAAATCATTTGTTTTATTTTTCATTTCTTCTTTGTATACTGAGGACCCATCCTAAGCCATTTTTATTTGGCTTCTAAGATTAATAAAACTAATGTAAGATTAATAATAGTAAATTTGGCACTTTGTGCTGTGTGACATGTAATATCTCTAGGTAGGAAATCCTTAGTTTTTTGACTTGGTGGGGCAAAGCACTACTGCGCTCTTTAATAGATAAACACTCAGATTGGTAGCTATACATAATTATTATGTATAGCTCGCAGGCCCATTCAGGTGGTACCATATTTTATCTAATTTTGTCAATGTTTCAACTAATTTATCACATTACTAGCGGGCTGTCGCCCACTTTGCGGGCCGAGGCATGGCCGTATAGCGGCGAAAGCAAAAAATCCTCTTTCGCCAAGGTTTTGTAGTGGGGATTTCGAAAAATCCCGTCTTATTGCACATCTAGACTATAAGACAAAGCTACCTACCAAATTTCAGCTTCCTAGGACTTATCAGTTCGGAGAAACAGTGATGAATCAGTCAGTGAGTGAAACTCTCTTTTATAAGTATAGATATATTCTCACTTCTCAAAGTACATTAACCTGTTTAGGTCTAGTTAGTTTAGTACCTGAATAAAGTACTCTAAATTAAAAAAAAAATATTTCTCTCTAGCTCGAGATCTTCTGGAGCAAATAGTTCATGGTCTCCTCTATCTTCAGTCCCAGAATATTGTCCATCGAGACATCAAACCTGACAATCTATTGCTGACAAAGGATATGCAAGTGGTAAGACTATTTATAGATTTTTACATTTTTTGTCAAATAAAGTGACACTCAGCGCGCGATTAACTCAGTGGTTAAGCACTCGCTTGTCATGCGGAAGTTCCCGGGTACGATCCTCCAAGCCGCCAAAAAATTATACAATTTGGTTACAGTTGTTTGTAAGGGATACTTTCCTATGCGCTCGTGTTGACCCAGCACCTAATTGGGAAGTATTATGTGACTTCTCGCCCATCAGAGGGGATTCATACTACGGGATTGGCAAGCTACAGCACATATCACAAGCGTCTACAATCGTTTTTTTTTTTAATTGCAAATATTTGTAACATAGTAAATCACACCGGCGCGGCGTTGAATGCGTTAAAATGGAATTTACTACAGGCAAAACCTATGTATTTCCTTTGACTCTTTGTTAAAACTTAGGATTCATTCTTACATGTAGATACTAATGCATGTGTCTAGAAAAAGTAATAATAATAATACTCTTTAGTGGAAGCTAACCACCAGGCGAGGTAAATGCTCAAAGCATTTTCTACCACCATGTGATCACTAATTCAAATTAACGAGGAAAAAATCATGTCCAGAATGTCCAGAAAGATGAATATTTCAAGGTACTCATTCATTCTTGAAAAATTCAATTCTATGAAAAATATTTTGTTATTTTGTTTCAAAGAAATATAATTTACTGTCTCTTGTTTATTTTTTATAGAAAATAGCAGACTTTGGACTGGCAGCTCAGTTGAGTACCCCTGATGACAAACACATGACAATGTGTGGAACACCCAACTATATTTCCCCTGAGGTACCCAAACAATTTATTATATCTTACTTAGCCAACCTCTGTGGCTCAGCGGTTAAGAGCATTGGTTGCTGACCCGGAGATTTCGGGTTCGAATTCTGGCCGGAGCGGAAAATTCTGACCGAGTTTTTCCGGAATGGCATGGAGGTAAAGGTAAAGTGCCCTGAAGTAATGCGAAAGCGGTTCCGGGGCACTAATAAATATCTTCTTTTATTCCCCTTTTTCTATAAAAAATATCTTACTTAATGCTAATGAATGTCAAGCTTTAGATATTTTATAATTAAAAAAATATATAGTGCTTCATTACCTCTAGAATATTGTTTACAACCTCAGTGATTTACAAATTAGTTTCACAATGTGTAATTGTGTTGTATTGGTCCAAAGCACAGAAGTACAATGCTTTGATGTAAGTGAGTTCTCTTTTGAAAGTTCTATATTTATTTACTGTAAAAAACCAATTTCATTCAATTAAACTTTATTTTAAACATCAAAGAGACCTAGATTTCGACATTGTTGTATTAAAATAAATGATAGGTTGGTGAGTTGGTGACTGGCTTAAAGTCTGATGTAATGAAAAGATGACAGGTTTGATGCTTTCCTTTGTTTGAGTTTATTGAAAAACGTTCGTGCTAACTGATAACAAAGTCTAAAACACTAATATTTCCAATCAATTTCCAGGTAGCAACTCGAAGTTCTCATGGTTTGGAAGCAGACTGCTGGGCGCTGGGTTGCATCTTGTATACGCTCCTAGTGGGAAGTCCTCCGTTTGATTCTGGGTCTGCCAAGAACACCGTGACACAAGTTGTGATGAAAAACCCTAAGGTAAGGTACATAGAGGGAAATTGTGAGAGATTTAGGGCGGAATTAATAGACAACATGAATAACTTAAGTCGTTGGTAAGTGTTGGTTTTCCCTATCTTACACAGTACGCAACCCGTGACTTAGCGCCACAGAGGTATTATAAAAACGTCTATTATTCCGCCCTTAGTAAATACTTACCGATTTAGCTTTATTATTATTTTTATTATTATTATTTTATAAACAATTAATACAAATTTTGTCTTGTAATTTTAAAGTAAATACAACGAAACAATAATGTTAAAATATATAAATAAATAAAATATTTTTGAGTAAATTTTGATGAATACCTCAAACAAGATTTTTTTGAGTCTCTTCAGATTCAATTTCATTGCCTCAAAATACATGCAATTCAACAAGTAAATGAAAAAGGTTACGGTTTATTTTTGGTAATGCAGCTACTGTTCGATTGGACGAAAAGTGACAAAAACTACATATTTATTTCATTACTATCGCGTGTATATCATTTCTCATTGGCTCTACCATTACTACAACATAGTGAATTTGAATTAAGTGTGAATGCTCATTGTTCTGAATATGTATTGATTTTATTTTAAATAGAAAAAAATTCACCAAAAGAATCAGTCTCACTCACTCAGTAATGTACATTATCATAACATAATTATAGATTTTATCAAACAATCTTACTGCTAAAAAGTACAAGAGTGAGTACTTGAGTGGAGATTGATGATGACAACATAGGTAGAATTAAGGTTTATATGGGGCAAGGACTCTGAATGTTACACACCTCTCTTTAAATAAATATTCATTAAAAAAAAAAGAAAAAAAGATATATTATTATTTGATAATAAATATTATATTATTATTTGATAATAAATATTATATTATTATTTGATAATAAATATTGTATTATTATTTGATAATAAACATTATATTATTATCTGATTCTGATAAATTCGTAATGTTTTGGTACTAGAATTATTTTTCTTTATCAATATTGTACTTTTTCCACCAGATTCCTGCGCATATATCCCGCCCAGCTAGTGAGCTCATTCAAAACCTCCTACAGAAAGATCCCACCAGAAGGATGAAGCTGAATGATGTGCTTCAACACCCGTTCATGCGCAGCAACACCTCCAGAGGCCGCTCCAGCAGTAGCAGTTCAAGTAGAAAGGTAATCTAATAATGAAAAGAGAAGAAAAAAACTCTTAAGACGTTTTCTTTTGATTTTAAGAAAGGTTAAAATTGAAAATCCTTGGGATATTTTATTTTGTTTTCATAATAAAACTTATTTAATCCCATGTTATAGTGAGATATTTTTAATTTATATTCGAAATTTTGTTGATCTTATTTTTTCTATCTATACCTACTTACGAGCATAAATGCGAAAGTTCTCTTTTTTTCCGTGCTGGTTCGTCCTTGGACGAGGGTTTTGAAATATTCCAAGTGAATTTGAAAAAGTGCTTTTTCACATTAAAATCACAGTGTACCTGTAAATTTCAGATAGCTGAAATTTATATTGTACATTGACCATAGGAGAGGACTTTTCAATATTCCTACTGGAACGCCAGCCACGGGGGTGAATGACAGTAGCAACGCACGGTGTAAACAGCTAGTATATTATAATTTTATAGGTACCATGTTCTAATATGAATTTTGATTTCCTCAAAACTCATTTCTATTTCCTAGAAATCATCAACTCAGGACACTAAAGACAGTGGAATGGGCACCAATTCATTCTCCCGAGACAATTCCCCGCTCATTCCTTACAACTATCATAGATCCCGGTAAGACAAACACATTTTCATCCTTGTTTTAATCAATTCTTAGACAGCAATGGAAATTATTGCCAAAAACGTGTCCTAACTTTAAGGTATAGCCTTGACTAAAAAGAAAAAGATTATAATGCCCGTTCAAAACATCGTGTCAATTAAAAAAAAAAAAAAAAATGGAGCATCCCAGTTATAGACATGATATTTTCATGTAGGTTTTTTTTCGCAATTAAAAATAAATAAGTATACAAGTGAACAATTAAATATAGAATTAAATGAAGATTTAAAAATAAGAGTGTCAATATAAAGCAAGTTAAATTAAGTTATCATATTTGTGTTAATCGCTTTTATGATAGCACAATTACTCAAACTCGCTCTACTAAATCTACGCTGAATCCGGGACTTGAACCACCGACCTCCTGGTTACAAGTCCGCCGCCTTATCAATCAAGCTACTGAGGTCGGAAGAGAATGCCAAAGGCATTATCACCACCCTTGATCAAACTTTGTTTATATTTAATTAATTATATCTTTTGACTGTACCTGTACGATTGTAAATAAAGATTGATCTAAATTGTTGAATAATAATAATAAAAATAGAGTTTCAATATAATATTACCTAAGTCAAAATAATAATAAAGAACAATCAATTAATTTACATTTCTCTCTCTCTCATTTCATGACCAGGTCGATAGACAAGTATGCACCCCCACCCCTCCTCCCCTCCCAGCAGGACAACAACTACAAAATCAAATCTAAATATCGCGAGGACACGTCAGGCTTTGGAGGGCATGGGTTTTTGCCCACGAAATTTGACCGTCAATACTTTGGTCAGGACGAGAATTCGAGTCCCAATGTGGGGGCCCAACTCTATCGACCTAGGTAATTTAGAAAGTGAATCGTTGTAAATGATAGAATAGAATAGAATAGAATAGAATATACCTTGTTTATACTGCCGAGGTAAGACTGAAAAGTCCCTTTACTCCAGCAGTCAAACAGGTCTTATATATTTTATATATAAATGATGCGTGTAGTTCTTCCACAATGAATCAAATCATTCAATTTAAAATTGAATACTTGCTTCATAAGTACCTATAAGTGTACAAAGATAAAATGAATTGAAATTGAAGGTAAATTGAGACTTCTCTTGGGTAATTCTGAATGCAGTAAACTTGGACTTAATAATACCTTGTGTAATTTATTTGCATCAATTGTATATTGAACATGTACAACAGTTGTACATGACCGTCGGAGTCTGTCCTCTACATGTAACTAATGAAATTATGTGCTCGTATATTATAACATGCCATGAACGGATTTTTCCAAGATTATGGTCAGGTTAGTGAATCTTTGTAAACGATGGACATTTTAAAAGGATTTTTAAAACCTTATAATAATAATGGTAGTCACCTGGGTTCGCGCACCAGCCGAGTAGGAGGTTTTTTTCTCTGTACTTGGGTGTCCGGGGTTCACTCATACCTCATACCTTGTGAGGTCAGGAAAAATTAGTCGTTACTTGTATGAGAACTAATAGTGGCGGCATAAGAATTAATAATTAAGTTAGTTTATCCCTTGCTTTACTTTCAATATTCTATTATTTCAATTGCTTCTTCTATGTTATGTTTATCCTGTATTATGTTTTAACCATCATATTGTCAAACCTATGTAAACTATCTCAATTGTAGGATTTTAAATAAATAAATTACGAGCAAGCAATGAGTCACTAGGCAAATGATGTTATAGGAGTTTTGTAATACTGAGTTATGATTTATAATTATTCAAAGAAATCAAAAATGTTATACATTAATATATTTTAATAAGGTCGGGTTCTACGAAAAACACCTAACCTAAAAAACACCTGAAAAACACGAAAAACGTTAGTTCCAAAGGATTCGTCAAGATAGCGCCAGTAGAGTTTTGCTCTAAACTCTACTGTTTTTCAGGTGTTGTTTAGGTTAGGTGTTTTTCGTAGAACCCAACCTTATTATTACAGCATTCTGATTTACGATAAAATACGATAACAACCTAGTGTCTCATCGTGTCGACTTTCCTCGCCACAGGGATCGCTCGCATTCTCCCTACATGATGCCGACTCCCTCGCGCAGCCACACAGAGGAGCCGAGGGGGGGTCCCTCCCCTCCCCCCGGCGTGGCCCTCAACCCAGCCTGCCTGGCGTGGTGCCAGCAGCTGCAGGCGGAACTCAGTGGCGGACAGAGACGCTCCGGCGGCGGCTCGGGTGGCGTCCCCCCCGGGGAGAGGATTGACGTGCCGCCCCTCACTAGTGAGCGCCTGGCCGCCACGAGACATCGGACCAAGACTGCCGTGCTCAGCATACTGGAGGGTGAGACTTTGTTTATTAAAGTTATGACTTTGTTTATTAGTCTGGCTGGGGGACGTTAAACAGGGAGAAGACCAGTGTCTCGCTAGAGGACTATAAACAGATAACAGACTAGCCAACCCTTACAAGCCAGGCTAGCTTGTAGTTTCCTAAGGGTTTAATGGCTTATAAAGAAAAGTCCAAGTCCTCATGATGGTTGATCGCACATAGAAATATGTGGTTCAGGACGAGCCAACTTTGAAATAAAGTTGGCTGGAGACCATCACTCACCCCTCCAGCTAAAGCCAAGCTGGCTACTACAACAACAACTTTGTTTATTATTAGCTGACCTTGTTCTAGGGTTTTTTCAGTGAAACTCTCACAATTAACACTGCGACCTAATTAGATCCATTGTGACCAGTTGATTTTAAATTTGAATTGTTTGTTTTATTGACAATAAATTATTTATACAATATAGTTACCTCTAAAGCTCATTACCGACCTCAGTAGCTCGATCGATAAGGCGGCTGACTTGCAACCCGGAGGTCGGTGGTTCAAGTCCCGGTGTCAGTGTGGATTTAGAAAAGCGATTTTGAGTAGTTGTGATATCACGAAAGTGATTAACACAAGTATGATAACTTCTAAAGCTAATTCTAACTTATATAGTTGGATTTATTGTCCTGATTTGATAGTCAGGATGGGGGTTTTACGCACCATGCGCTGTGAATCGTACCAGTTACCACATTGACGTCACCTAGACTGGGTTGGGCTGTAATGCCAGCCTCACGTGTCCGTAAGGAGCATAGAAAATTATGGCCCAACCGGGAATCGAATCCCCGATTTCTGGACGATGGGCAGTAGTCACAACCGTTACGCAACGGAGGCTGGCAAAAAAAAACCACAGATGAAAAGATAAATGACTGAAAATGTTGTACCACACGTTCACTGACAGAATAATTTAGTTTATCCACCTCATCTTTCTGTCTGAGAAGAAGAATTTAACTATATTCCATGCACTTTTTTCATTGAAGGGGAAAATTTGCTTTGATTCAAACTGTGGTTTGTGTGTTTGACCTCCGAAAGGATTTTGTACCCTCTGAAAAACACCTCCTCATCCTTATAGTTAAGGCCCTGAAACCGTTATGAAACATTACTTCTGGGCCCATTTTTGAGCATATTATCGTTCTTGCTATCACATACAATCGATCTTGGATATAAGAGAACTCAAGGCACCAAATTTTTCCCTTATATCCATGTTATTTTTCCTAATAGAGAGGTAAATTTGACCTAGAAATTTGTCTCTTATATCGAGGTTCTGTTTTCTTTTGTATTGTTGCACTTTTGATTCACCTGTATTTGTAATTTGTAATTTATTTGCATCAATTGATACGAGTATACATGATAGGTACAATATTAAGGTACAATTAATAAATATAATAAGAAGATGAAGGTACATAAAAAGAATAAATATTATCGCTAAATTTAAAAGATTATCGCTGTTTATAAAATGTTCTACACATTATTTTCTTTTCTAGGAAGTGGAGAGGTTTGCATTGAGTTTGTGAAGAAGAGAAGTGGGGAAGAGAGGGTGGTGGAAGTGTGTCGAATATCCAGTGACGGATTGAGGGTGAGTACTGACTGTTATTGCTAGAGGGGGATATAATGACCTGATTAATTTAAATTTTATAACAGGTGGCAGTAAAATATTAAATAAGCCATGATTTATTTTAAAATAAATTCTCACTCTTAATAAATTTTGAACCAGCAAAACACAAATTAACGTTTAATTTAAATTTTATAACAGGTGGCAGTAAAAGATTAAATAAGCCATGATTTTTTTTAAAAATAAATTCTCACTCTTAATAAATTTTGAACCAGCAAAACATAAATTAACGTTTAACAATTTAGAATTTTTTATGAAATTTGTTAGTGTGGACTATTTATTTTACTGTTCAATGTCAGACTTTCGTATCCGTGTCACCCTTATAAAGATGACAGTGCCTGTCCTTCATGTTCTCTGCTTCTTAGGAATATATTGAGGTGTCACTGGTGTCATCCTTGATAGGGTGACAGGAACATGGAGAAACTTGGATATTATGGCCGGATATCAACGTGTAAAACAGTTTGAGTTCATTTTCCCCCCAACATCAGCTACACAGTGTTTAGATAACTTCGCCGTGCACTGGTAGTCTAGTGGTTAACGCGCTAGTCTAGTAATCCAGGTAGTGTAGGGATCCGTTGGTTCGAATCCCACCCAGTGCATGAATTTTCCCTCATTAATTTGAGTTTGTGACCACATAATAACAAGACTCTGAGGGTTAGGTGGTAGAAAATGCTTTGAGCATTAACCTCGCCTGGTGGTTACATTCCACTAAAGAGTATTATTATTATAAGTATCTAATGTATTTCTTCTCTCTCCCAGGTAGCCCTGTACACCCCCGGGGGGCCGGGGGCCCGTGGCGTGCCTGTGTTGGAGGCCCCCCCTCCCCTACCCTCAGGAGGGGCCGACCTCATATTCTCCTACGAGTCCCTCCCGCGGCCCCACTGGAAGAAGTATATGTACGCGGCCCGCTTTGTAGGCCTGGTGAGGGCCAAGACTCCCAAAGTAACGCTGTACAGCGGCCGGGCCAAGTGTATTCTCATGGAGAACGGGCCAGATCCAGACTTCGAGGCAGCCTTCTACAAAGGTAACAACTTTTTTCAACACCATAAAATTCAGTAAAGAAAAATATACAAAATCATGTTTGGTTTTAACAAACAAAATAGTTGAAACTTCCTTTGCACTACAATATTCTAATTACTCTAGCCGTTTGCCCGTGCTTTGCAACGGGACTAAATTTCAAATTTACTAAGGCACGGCCGTACTGCTGGACAGCAATGCCTTTTTGAACTTTTTATAATTTTTCTGGACAAAGCGATAATGGTTTTGGGGGGGTCAATTCGTAGACATTTTTCGCTATCTCTTACCGGTTTGGCTAAACAACTCCGGACAAACAAACAAACATAGGTAGGTAGGTAGTCCTTTTTTCTGTTTTATATAATTATATGTAGAGATGACTGCAATGTTAGGTCGATATTACACCTAACGAGTACTCGGCCGAGATACTCGGTAAGGGCTCCTCATTTTTCTGACAGCTAAATCAGTGCGCCTGGCTGAACAATGAATGAATTTCAAATCAAGTCGTATTTTTTATATGAATAAAACTAATATTTTTCTCTTCTATCGCGATCTGGCTGCAAATATTTTCCATTGTCCGCCATTTTTAAGCAAATAAAATGAATATTTTCTTTTCAATCGCGATCTGGCTGTAAAAAATCAAATAAAACATGGCGGGAAAAAAAAAATATTTGCATGATATAGAAACTAGGCGGCCATTTTTCGTGAAGATTTTTTCACATGAAATTTCGAAATTAACATGAGTTCTTATGGAAGAAGATTTACAAATTTTAAATTTATCCCAATTGAAGAGAAAAATATTCGTTTTATTCACTTGATTCGTTTTTTTTTTTCGATATTTTTATTCCCATTTTTTAAATATTTTTATATTCATATAAAAAAATACGCTTTCACTTATCTTGTTTCAGGAGGTAAACTTACCAAGACAGGTTCCGTCATCAAATACGTAGATCCCAATATGAAAACTTCTAGCTTTGAAATGGACCAGGGAGATGACACTATGGAGAAGAATTGTGATACGCAAGATATGTGGAACCATTTTAAACAGGTGAGGAACATTATGATTCAGAATATGTGGACCAATTTTGAACTAATTTATGACATAATAATATTATTTTGTGAACGAAACTGATTAGACAAGATAAAACTCGATCAATAAGTGTATACTATGTAAACCTATAGTGTATACTATGTAATTGGGTGCGGGCTAACTTTTGTAAAGCCAACACCTGTATTGTACTGCACTCTAAATAAAATATACTTAGACTTATAAGGCGGCGGACTTGTAACGTGATGATGGGTGGTTCGAGTCACAAGTTCAATAAATATTTTAAGTGAGTTTGAGTAATTGGACATCAGACAGTAGTTACCACAGATATGATGACTATTTAAGTCTGTCCCAGTAGCTCAGTGGTAAAGGCGGCACTCTGTGAATCCAAAGACTCCAGAGGTCGTGGGTTCGAATCCAGCTGGGACATGACATGTTATCCTCCCAATTGGGATTTTTACCACATAATAATATGTCTTGGGCTTACTGCTGGAATAATGGGACTTTAATAGTCCTAATCGGGCAGTATAAATAAGGCATTATTATTATTATTTGTCCTCTGTTCCACCTCCCCAGTGCCACCAGTACTGCCTCACTGTGGACAGCACCATGAGTGAGCTAGCCTTCCCCTTCGCTAACGACGCGGTGCGGAACTCCTGCTTTCCCCTCATCCTCGGGAGGAGACCTACCGGCGCCGCTTCCAACACCATATCCTCACCCACACATGGGCTGGTAAGTAACACCATATCCTCACCCACACATGGGCTGGTAAGTAACACCATATTATCACCCACACATGGGCTGGTAAGCAACACCATATCCTCACCCACACATGGGCTGGTAAGTAACACCATATCCTCACCCACACATGGGCTGGTAAGTAACACCATATCCTCACCCACACATGGGCTGGTAAGTAACACCATATCCTCACCCACACATGGGCTGGTAAGTAACACCATATCCTCACCCACACATGGGCTGGTAAGTAACACCATATCCTCACCCACACATGGGCTGGTAAGTAACACCATATCCTCACCCACACATGGGCTGGTAAGTAACACCATATCCTCACCCACACATGGGCTGGTAAGTAACACCATATCCTCACCCACACATGGGCTGGTAAGTAACACCATATCCTCACCCACACATGGGCTGGTAAGTAACACCATATCCTCACCCACACATGGGCTGGTAAGTAACACCATATCCTCACCCACACATGGGCTGGTAAGTAACACCATATCCTCACCCACACATGGGCTGGTAAGTAACACCATATCCTCACCCACACATGGGCTGGTAGGTAACACCATATCCTCACCCACACATGGGCTGGTAAGTAGCACCATATCCTCACCCACACATGGGCTGGTAAGCAACACCATATCCTCACCCACACATGGGCTGGTAGGTAACACCATATCCTCACCCACACATGGGCTGGTAAGTAGCACCATATCCTCACCCACACATGGGCTGGTAAGTAACACCATATCCTCACCCACACATGGGCTGGTAAGTAACACCATATCCTCACCCACACATGGGCTGGTAAGTAACACCATATCCTCACCCACACATGGGCTGGTAAGTAACACCATATCCTCACCCACACATGGGCTGGTAAGTAACACCATATCCTCACCCACACATGGGCTGGTAAGTAGCACCATATCCTCACCCACACATGGGCTGGTAGGTAACACCATATCCTCACCCACACATGGGCTGGTAAGTAACACCATATCCTCACCCACACATGGGCTGGTAAGTAACACCATATCCTCACCCACACATGGGCTGGTAAGTAACACCATATCCTCACCCACACATGGGCTGGTAAGTAACACCATATCCTCACCCACACATGGGCTGGTAAGTAACACCATATCCTCACCCACACATGGGCTGGTAAGCAACACCATATCCTCACCCACACATGGGCTGGTAAGTAACACCATATCCTCACCCACACATGGGCTGGTAAGTAACACCATATCCTCACCCACACATGGGCTGGTAAGTAACACCATATCCTCACCCACACATGGGCTGGTAAGCCACACCATATCCTCACCCACACATGGGCTGGTAAGTAACATCATATCCTCATCCATACATGGTATGTGAGATCTGTTTGTGTGGAGGCCAAGTTCTATTCCCATGGAAGTTATTTTCTTTCATCAGCTAAGAAGCTTTTAACGGAATTGATTAATGGTGGAATTTATAGCTCATTTCAATAAATGCTCATGTACAGATTTAATCATGAATTCAACAAAAAACTGTATACACAATGAAATAGTTAATGCCCAAATATTTTTCTCGAATAAATCTGTCCGTTAGGGACAGTGACAATTTTTTGAACATTGTGTTTATAATAGGCATCCTAATGTGCATTTATTATTTAAACACTTTTATATATCTAAAATTCGATTCCTAGACATATAAAAGTGTTTCAATAATAAAAAGACAGTGCAAATAATGAGTATTTTTATTCATAAGAAATTGAATAAAATGGAAGAGCTGGGTTTTAAATAGTAATTAAATAAAATTGTGTTTCAGTTACCTTCTTTCAACATTTCTTCCGGGACCAGTATGATGTCTCGATATGACAAGCACAGAGGTAACACCGATTCGTGTAGCACCTACCTCGCCAGAGTCGAAGTGCCCAATGTTGGAATAGCACAACAGGTAAGAAACCTATCCAATGTTCTTTTTTTTTAAGTGGGGTTTAACGTCGCTTTCAACTGCCATGGTCATATCACGACGGGGGTTTTACCCTCCATTCGCAGGAAACTCACAAACCTGCTACTCACATTGACCTCACCCAGCCTGAGTGGGGCCGGGAAAAGCCAGCGTCACGAGAATTAGAATTTGAATGGTCACCCATCCAAGTCTTAACCTCGCTATCCAATGTTCGTTTTAATAGAAATGATTCCAACAGTACAGTATATGACAACGCGCACAAGCATATTTGTTGTAAGGTTTAGCAATTTTAGGTGAATTTTCCGCCATCGCAATTTCAAACTTCTCAAAAACGAAACACAAAAAAAAAAAGAAGTTGTGACGTTCTAAATATTGAAGGTGGTGCCTTCGATGCGCGATGCTGTCTAATTTTTTCATACTAAAACCATGACCCACTGAGTGCAACGGTTCATGCTCCACTCTTTCTTTAGGATCAAATGAGATCAAACCCCACTGACTTCGCAACACTTCCCATTTAAAATTCAAAACAGAAGTTAGCGCAACGTTGCCCTACAAAATGTTGCACTCAGTGGGATCCTGGCGTATCTAATCTTATTAGTTAAAACTTCTAACTTACAAGAACCCCACAAATTGATCGTAATTTCCTCTACCTTCTGTCTGTCCCGGTAGCTCAGTGGTAAAGGCGGCACTGTATGAATCCAGAGATTCCAGAGGTCGCGGGTTCGAAACCCAGACGGGACAAGTTATCCTCCCACTTGGGATTTTTACCACATAATAATACGTCCTTGGGCTTACTGCTGGAATAGTGGGACTTAATAGTCTTAATCGGGCAGTATAAATAAGGCGATATTATTATTTCTATTATTACCCTCAGAGTCCGAACGGCGGCATTGTGGTCCGGTACCTGGACGGGTGTCAGCTGTGGATAGCGGGCGAGTCCGACCGGGCCGGCATCGTGTGGACAGCACGCGACGGCACCAGGTCGGAGTACAGCGTGGAGGAGAGACAGCAGCTGACGGCACAGGTGAGGAGGAGGCTGGGCGAGGTCCCGCACATCGCCAAGCTGCTAGCCGAAGCTTACAGCAAGCACTTGGCAGGGATCTAGCCCAGGCTACAGCAAGCACTTGGCAGGGATAGTCACTTGAGATCTAGCCCAGGCCACAGCAAGCACTTGGCAGGGATAGTCACTTGAGATCTAGCCCAGGCTTACAGCAAGCACTTGGCAGGGATAGTCACTTGAGATCTAGCCGAGGCTTACAGCAAGCACTTGGCAGGGATCTAGCCCAGGCTTACAGCAAGCACTTGGCAGGGATAGTCACTTGAGATCTAGCCGAGGCTTACAGCAAGCACTTGGCAGGGATCTAGCCCAGGCTTACAGCAAGCACTTGGCAGGGATCTAGCCCAGGCTTACAGCAAGCACTTGGCAGGGATCTAGCCCAGGCTACAGCATACAGCAAGCACTTGGCAGGGATAGTCACTTGAGATCCAGCCCAGGCTACAGCAAGCACTTGGCAGGGATAGTCACTTGAGATCTAGCCCAGGCTTACAGCAAGCACTTGGCAGGGATAGTCACTTGAGATCTAGCCCAGGCTACAGCAAGCACTTGGCAGGGATAGTCACTTGAGATCTAGCCCCGGCTACAGCAAGCACTTGGCAGGGATCTAGCCCAGGCTACAGCAAGCACTTGGCAGGGATAGTCACTTGAGATCTAGCCCAGGCCACAGCAAGCACTTGGCAGGGATCTAGCCCAGGCTACAGCAAGCACTTGGCAGGGATCTAGCCCAGGCTACAGCAAGCACTTGGCAGGGATAGTCACTTGAGACCTAGCCCAGGCTTACAGCAAGCACTTGGCAGGGATAGTCACTTGAGATCTAGCCCAGGCTACAGCAAGCACTTGGCAGGGATCTAGCCCAGGCTACAGCAAGCACTTGGCAGGGATAGTCACTTGAGATCTAGCCCAGGCTACAGCAAGCACTTGGCAGGGATCTAGCCCAGGCTACAGCAAGCACTTGACAGGGATAGCCACTTGAGATCTAGCCCAGGCTTACAGCAAGCACTTGGCAGGGATAGTCACTTGAGATCTAGCCCAGGCTTACAGCAAGCACTTGGCAGGGATAGTCACTTGAGATCCAGCCCAGGCTACAGCACGCACTTGGCAGGGATAGTCACTTGAGATCTAGCCCAGGCTACAGCAAGCACTTGGCAGGGATAGTCACTTGAGATCTAGCCGAGGCTACAGCAAGCACTTGGCAGGGATAGTCACTTGAGATCTAGCCCAGGCTTACAGCAAGCACTTGGCAGGGATAGTCACTTGAGATCTAGCCCAGGCTACAGCAAGCACTTGACAGGGATAGTCACTTGGGATGAATCTTCCTGAATTGATCATTGCAATTCTCTAAAAGTAAGAATTAGCCTAGGGTATCTTTATTATCGTCTCGTTATTTTAAATCTACTCATGTCGTATTCCAATCAAATCGAATCTTTTAAAGTAGATATAATTTAAAGTTTCAACACCTGATTTTTGAACTACATATGTAAATAGAACTCTTTTCAATGAGAGAGAAATGTTCCCCAAACAGATGTACAACAACAAACACCATGAAACAACACAGACCGGGAAAGAAATGATATAATCAGTTTATCAACCTTCCATTTTTAACAAGATACATAGTTTTAAACGTGTAGAAGAAAATGCACTTATTTATAATTCAATCCCAGTTTTATTCGGAAATGTTTTAAACAATATTTTAATATTACCCATTTTAAAGCAAGCAAAGACAAAATTATCCTCTGGAAAGCTGCTAAGTGACAGAAAGCCTCAGCTAGTATCCTAAACAACATAGATACTACAACTTGTATTCATATCAAAATAAGAATCTCAAATTTATGCTTTTGTTAAATATTTGTGAATAAATTTTTATTTGATACAAAAATACAATATAATATGAAGTGTTTTAAAACTTAAATACATAATATATCAGTACGTCACAACCTTATTCTTAGACATAGAAAATGCAACATTAACAAACTATAAAATTATTTCAATAAAAATGGAAAAAATATAGGTACATACGCTGGAATGATATTTATATCGGGAAATAAGTATAGTTTAAACGTTTAAAATATAGTGAAATCTGTTAAGTAAAACTAATAAATTGGTGGTGCATTTGAAATTGAAGTCAAGAATTGTTTCCGATGTTGTGAATCACCTACGTTAAAACACTTAGACTAATGTATTTTGTAATGATAATGTAAAATAAGATGTTACTATAGTTCGGACGCCTCATATTTTATTTTCAAGAAATAGAAAGCACGTAGGTTTATATAGTTTTAATAGAAAACTGTAAAGTCAAAGTTGTTTTGGATAGTAAACATCAAGGCTCGAATCATGAAACAGGATTAGCTTAACTAATCCTACACATCCCATAACATGCCCTCTAGTGGAAATTTCAACCAATCACAGCGTATTTATACCAGCTGTTAAGTGACAGTGGCTTGGATATTTCATAGATCCTGTTTAATAATTTGGCCCTAAATATAATTTGGATGTAAATGAAGTCGGTTACCAGTAATTTGGTGTAATCGACTATCTATTACTAAAATAGGAAAATTGTTGTGGTAAGAAAGATAAACATGAAGAGACAATACTATCGAACTTGTTCCAAATATACCCGTTAACCAAAAAATTACAAGACAATAAAATCTCTGATTTTGATAAACAAAATATGAATACAATGGTCTGAACACTGTGAACATCTCACTTTTTTTGGAACTGAAAACATTATCTACTTCCTTTTATTGAGGATAGGGAAATAAAAAAGGGTAATTTTTTCTTGTAAACTAAAATTTTGCTAAATACCTGTGACAATTTTATTTTATTCTTTAAAAATCTATCTTTAATTTCTTTCGCTACCTTTTTTTACATGATATGTCAAAAAAAAAAAAAAAATGTTAAATTTCATGATTTTGTGCGTGCATGTTAAATGGTGAGTAATTTTTTTTATTCAAACAAGAAATAACCAACTTCTTCATTTCATTATATTCGATGAAATCTCAGCAAGTTGTAGTTTCTAGATCTTCATTATATTCGATGAAATCTCAGCAAGTTGTAGTTTCTAGATCAGCACCAATTTGAGTTAAACAATAATGTTCAATTTAAAGGCATTGCAAAGCACTATGTTGTGTCGCGAGTCCAAATCTATAGCTAAACCATGGAAATCTCGTAGATACCATTATTTTATGTTTCCTTTTATTTATTTTTCACCAAGATATTCTGTACCATGTCTTTGCGGTACCGAATCTTTGGATCTCTGGAGCTCCAGACATCCCAGTTTTGTTCTATTGGTCTAGCGAGCTTCGTTAGCTGGGCGTTGTCCAGATTTTTTTTTTTTAGTTGTGGCCGTGAGTTCAAATCCTGGCTTAACCATAGAAATCTAGTAGACTTATTTTATTTGTAAGTTGTAAGTATTTTATGATTTCTTTTATTTCTAAGTGCACAGAAAATAATTGAAAGTAATTATGAGGGTGTAACACTCTACCATAGTTGTATGATTTATTTTCAACCATTTATTTTCCCACTACGATTGTATAAAAATAATGTTAATCATTTAATGTAAAAAATAAATACCTACTAGGAGAAAAACTTATTTACTTGTAAATATACTTCGCAATCTTTGTTATGATTTGTAAATGTAAAATTCATTCTTCTTTAGCTAGATTATTTTCCTCTAAAAAATGTAGAGTTCAGAAATCATGTGAGTACAAGTATTATTTATGTATGCTTTTTTTAAAAGCAGGGACTAAATGCCAGAAAAGTTACTTCAGTAAGATGAATAACATTGCTGTCCAATTAAAACATTACCCACATGGTCATCTGATAGGTTGGGAGACACAAAGAAATAAAGAATTGAATAAAAAAAGTCCTGTCAAAAATGACTTCAACTGCAATGCCCATATCTCTTCTATTTATATCATTAATATATTACTGATGTACGTATCTACCTTTTTCTTTCTCTTGTAATGACGGGTTTAAATCTATCAATTGATATTAAACCATAAAAAAAAAAAAAAAATAGAAGTTGATAGTTTTCACGCTCGATGACCTAGGTTTGATCCCCAGCAGCGCAGAAATTTTCTGCTCTGATCTTAAATGTCCGGGGTCCACTAATACCTCGTGAAAAAAATGAAAGCTGTTTGTATGGATAATGATCAGAAATATGGATTGTAGGAAATGATGAAATTAAATGATCCGTAATGGAGAGCTACCTACCATAGTTCTGTCATACTGACCCAATAAAACCACGTACAAGTTGATTTCTGAGAACCCTTTCCAGAAGAGTTCATCTTCTCAGACTTTCTATTGAACCACTCAGATGTCACCATGGAGAAACAAATAATGGCCGCTTTAATGTGACAGGTGCATTGCCCATGAGATATACGTTGAGTTCTCCATTACTTGTATGTCACAACTATTTGATCGGACTAGCCTGTTTCGGGGTGCGGCACCTGTTGTTAACTTATCCGCATTCCCCTCCTTAAGTAAACTGATAATAGTGGTTGCTATTTGCTATATGTGTCTACATAAAAAAAGAAAAAAAGAAAGGGTTCATCGGACTAGCATCTCCATTCTTGACCACCCCATTCTGCTTGTTTCCTATGGTAACGTTTTGTTTTAAGCGACATACAAGTTGATTCTTGAGAATCCTCTGCGGGAGAGTTCATACCGGATTCCGAATATGAAATCTTCGAAACACGGGACTTGAAAAACTCACATGTCACAACTATTTGATCGGACTGGCATCTCCATTCTTGACCACCCCATTCTACTTGTTTCCTATGGTAACGTTTTGTTTTAACCCTGCAAGTCCAAAAACTATTTTTATAGTTTTTCTATTTTTCTACTGCACATGTCAAGTCCTGGCGTTACATATTTGTAACAGTGAACTTTCTGTGGCCATAGGTTGAACCGCCTATTATGAATCACTAAAAAACGTGTTATATGAGTACTATTATATTTTTTTAAATAATAATAAGAAATCTGCTGACACGTGTTTTGTGTTACATATATGTAATGCCAGTACTTGAAGGGTTAAGCGACATACAAGTTGATTCTTGAGAATCCTCTGCGGGAGAGTTCATACCGGATTCCGAATATGAAATCTTGTCACAACTATTTGATCGGACTGGCATCTCCATTCTTGACCACCCCATTCTGCTTGGTGCTGCTGTCTCGAGGCTGGTCTAGGTCCGGCGTGTAGTAGGTCGCGTCTATGTAGTACCGGGTGAAGTCTCCTATGACGGAGCGGTCAGGGATGGAGTGCGACTTGCCGTACATGGCCATCACTCCCTCCAGCTGCAGGCCTGGGTCCTGCATGATGGTGGCTATCTCCTCCCGCACGTCCGAGATGAACTTCTCTGCCACGCCTGGGAACACAGGTAACACAAGCATAATAATAATAATATCGCCTTATTTTTACTGTCCGATTAAGACTACTAAAGTCCCATTATTCCAGCAGTAAGCCCAAGACGTATTATTATGTGGTAAAAATACCAAATGGGAGGATAACTTGTCATGTCCCGGTTGGGTTTCGAACCCACGACCTCTGGAATCTCTGGATTCCCAGAGAGCCGCCTTTACCACTGAGCTACCGGGACATGACAACTATAATAACAATTCCGTGTTCGTGACATCGGCACAGAGAGCCATGGAGGAATACAAACTCGTAATACCTCAAACCTGTTCCGTGAAAACGGCGAACTGTCAGCGCAGGACGGGTAGTCGAATTATGCTAAACATTTTAACAAAGCACCTCTTTATTTATTAGAATGTAATACTTTGAATTTCAGCCAAAATAATTAAGATAATTAGAAGGTAAGGAAAATAGGAAACAATATCCTAGTGATCAAGCCTACGGAGCCTCGACGAAATTTAAGTCGGTGAGTGAAAATTTAAAAAATCCTAGTTTTATATAAAATATTACATAATCCTAGTACAAGACATAAATTACATAATCCTAGTATCTTATAATAAGGAAAGTATTGTATTCGTCGAAAATTTGACCTACCCAGTTTTTCACATTTCTGGACGAATCATAGCCTCAGGATACCAAAAGAATTGTTTTCAGCCATTGATCCGTGCGTCTGTCTGTGTGTGAACAGGTAAGAGCTAGAGACTTGAAATTTAGTGTGCAAATTAATTTTATACACCAGACAAACCACGAAACTTTTGGTTGAAATCGGCCGCAGAATGCGGCCGCAAATATCGGCCGCAAGCGCCGCTTCTATGAATTGGTTAAAGATACAATAAAAGTTTAAGAACAACATTTTCTTAGATTAAAAAAATAATAGGGGTGTATTCTCATTATTTTTTACTTTCCTTATCCTATAATAAGGAAAGTATTGTATTCGTCCAAAATTTGACCTACCCAGTTTTTCACATTTCTGGACGAATCATAGCCTCAGGATACCAAAAAAGTTGTTTTCGGCCATTGGTCCGTGCGTCTGTCTGTCTGTCTGTCTGTCTGTCTGTGTGTGTGTGTGTAAACAGGATATCTCGAGAACGGTAAAAGCTAGAGACTTGAAATTTGGTATGCAAATTAATTTTATACACCAGACGAACCACGAAACTTTTGGTTGAAATCGGCCGCAAGATGCGGCCACAGGGCCGCAAATATTGGCCGCAACCGCCGCTTCTTTGAATTGGTTAAAGATACAAAAAAAGTTAGAGAACAACATTTTCTCGGATTAAAAAAATAATAGGGGTTCACTCCGATCATTTTTTTGATATCTTGAACTTTTTGGAACTCGGCCCCAATTTACCGGTATTTTGGGGGGACCCGCTTGGACTAACTTTTTCATTATTCGCCCTAGATGGGTGTTGCGACATATCAAATCCAATGATTTTGAGGTGCTGATTACGAATTTGGTATTGATATTTATCTATCTGTTACCGTTGAGTCACCAGTGGCAGAATTTGACTTATTTTTGGTGGATAAGGAAAGTCGTGTGATGTTTACACCAGATTTTTTTGATATCTTGAAGTTTTCGGACCTCGGCCTAATTTACCGGTATTTGGGGGGGGGCGCTTTGACTAACTTTTTTATTATTTATCCTAGATGGGGATTGTGACATATCAAATCCAATGATTTTGAGGTGCTGATTACGAATTTGGCTTTGACTTTTAGCTAACTGTTACCTTTGAGTCACCAGTGGCTTTTGGTCCTGTTCCCATTCCTAATATGATAAGGAAAGTCGTGTGATGTTTACACCAGATTTTTGTTGTACTATCTTACCCTCGTGAGTGTGCAGATGAGTGACGCAGAGGTGAATGCCGACCGGGAACTGGAGAGTGTTGATGTTCCAGCCGCGCTTGTTCAGTCCCGAGGAGAGTCTGTAGATGTGGAACACCTCACTGCCGAGGCCAATCACCGAGGTGGCCGGAGTCCCGAAGATGAAGAGCGAGTCTATGGTGCGGAGCTCGCGTTCCATGTACCTGGTGGCCTCCACTATACTGCGGGTGGTGTTCACGTAGCCTGGGACACGGGACGCGGAGAAGTAATTGAATAATTAACGCGCTAGTCTGGTAATCCAGGTAGCGTGGGGATCCGTTGGTTCGAATCCCACCCAGTGCATGAATTTTCCCTCATTAATTTGAGTTTGTGACCACATAATAATAAGACTCTGAGGGTTAGGTGGTAGAAAATGCTTTGAGCATTAACGTCGCCTGGTGGTTACCTTCCACGAAAGAGTGTTATTATTATTATTATTATTAATAATTTTCTTTATTTGAATGTAAAACTAGCCAGGCACGCGCCGGTATAGCTACATAAAGTCCTGCTAGAATTTTAAAAATTTTACCTGCTACTCACATTGACCTCACCCAGCCTGAGTGGGGCCGGGAAAAGCCAGCGTCACGAGAATTAGAATTTGAATGGTCACCCATCCAAGTCTTAACCTCGCTGGATGTCGCTTAACTTCGGTGTTCTGAAGGGAACCGGTGTATTCAACATGCCATCGACGCTGGCTTTAAAATTTTAACTATCCATATTTTAAGTCAAAATTCTAAGAACACATGACATCCAAAGAAGACGTTTGAAGGACGAGTTGACAAGCTTTTTATTTTAATAAAAGGCAAAAATATTTGCGAAATAATATAATAATTATTTGAATGTAACCACCAGGCGAGGTTAATGCTCAAATCGTTTTCTATTGCCTAACCTGTAAGAGTCTTATTATTAAAATATATGGTCTATAACTCAAATAAATGAGGAAAAATTCATGCATTGGGTGGGATTCGAACCAACGTATCCCTACTCTACCTGGGATTACCTGACTATTTTATTTCCAGAACAGACCAAAATAATTTAGGAAGGAGCAAATTAATCCATAAGGTCCGTGGGCAAAGGAAGTGATTCAGGTGTTGGAAAGAAACTCTCTTAAGTAGAGAGTCTCGTTCAAAATATTCAAAGTATTGCAATGGCAAGTCAGAGAGGTACTGCTGTAAGGATTAGTGTGCACGTACTTCCACGTACAAAGTCTCTGAAGTCTTTTATTTGTAAACAATAAATTGAAATATTTAAATTAGCGTTTAAAAATTCTAATGCACTGAAATTTAGTAGGTAACTTTAGAGAGCACTAATAACATATGAAGAAATTCAATATTTTAGGGGGAAATTGAAAATGAACGAAAAATAAAAAGTAAGTCCTATCTAATTTACTCTTTCGTTCAAAGATAATCCACTAAACTGAAGAAAATGAGTGGCGCTTATTGCTTGCAAACAGCTAAAGTTTCTACTCTCTTAACTTAAAAAAATACCTTATTCTACACAATTACCTTTAAAAAAAGGTTTCTTTTCAGATTCTCGTATTTTTTTTTTTTTATATATAACAAGAATGAGTCCACTTTTCGTCCGAATAAATACCCCTGAACATCAATAAAACAAAACCATTTTCAAAAAAAAAAAAAAAAACACCCCTGCACTCACCTTCATAGCCAAAGTACATCATCGCTGCCCAACATGTGGCAATGATCCCCCCGGACCTCGACCCACTCACACTGGGGGACCCGTAATTACCACCCGGCCAGTCGGACGTCACGAAGTACTGGCAATGCTTGTAGGATACATCGCTGTACAGAACCACACTCGAGCCCTGGCATTGTGAAATGTTAAATAAATAAGATTTCAACAACTTTCGTTCAAATCAAAAAGAAATAGAAATATTAAAAATAAATAGAGCGCGCGATTAGCTCAGTGGTTAAACACTCGCTTGCTACGATGAAGGTCCCGGGTTCGATCCCCCGTGCCAACAAAAATTTGTATTCTTATTTCGATTACAATTGTTGGTACGTAATTGGGAAGTATTGTGTCACTTTTCGCCCAGCAGAGGGGAGGCATACTACGGGATGGGTAGGCTACAACACAGACCACAAGCGTCTACAGTAGCTCCTGTTTCATTGCTACGAAATAAAAACGGCTGTGAAACACTCATCTTTTTTTTTCTTTTTTTTTAAAGTAGGTTTGAGGTATTATGAGTTCTCCATGGCTTATTCCTTCATGATTTTACACTTCTTTGACCTCAGTTTCACCTTTTCCTCAGTAAATTTTTTGTAAAACAGATGTTGAAAACTACCAAGACAATGTCGCCACCCTATGATGATACTCAATTACTTATATAAGGGTTGGGAGGAAGAGATTGCCACAGGCAATAACCCCGCCCTTTAGGTAGGACATTAACTTCATTCTTTTTTTTTTTTGTATCTTTGCTTAATCTTATTGTTTTTCTTTAAAATTTCATTCTATTTTACTGTATATATTTTTGTTCTACCTAATAAAGCTTTAAAAAATATATATATATATTCACCTTGGGCGCGAATCCATACTTGTGTGTGTCAGCGGAGATGGAGGTTACCCCGGGCAGGGAAAAGTCGAAGGGAGGAAGAGGATAGCCTGCTGCCCCCATGAATGGAGCAAGGAACCCGCCTAGACAACAATCCACATGAACTGGGATGTTGTACTTCAGACCTAAGAATAAAGTTCACCGGATTAGATAGAATAGATTTTTTTCTTTACTAGACTACCTATATTTACTAGATAAATTACATCATATAAATAAATTTAGAAAAAGTATTGCAATCAGACATCTTTTTAAAAATTGAGACGATAGTATTTCAGGACGAAATAGGCTCTCTCCTAAGTCCAAAATTACAAAAAGTAATACAATCGCTATTATAGAAGATGTAGGAGATTATAATATCGCCTTATTTATACAGCCCAGCTAGAACTAACGAGTCCTATTATATCAGCAACAAGCCAAAAATATTAATTAAGTATTATTATGTGGTTAAAATCTCAAATGAGAGGATAACATGTCATGTCCCGGCTGGGTTTCAAACCCGCGACCACTGTATTACAAGACAGTTGCCTTGACCACAGGGCAACCGGGAAATGGGTGAAAAAATTGTTGTTGTTGGCTAAATGTTGGCTATAGCTGAGACGGTGATGGTCTCCAGTCCAACTTAAGTAGAAAAAATGGCTCGTTCTGAACCACATATTTCTATGTGCGATCAACCATCGTAAGAATTTGTCAATGAACCATTTAACCCTTGGGAAAGTAACTACAAGCGAGCCTGGCTTGTTAGGGTGGGCTAGCCTGTTCTCTGTTTCTAGTGTGGCAAATTTACCTAGCGCAGTAATGGCCTGAATGTCGTCCATAGTTCCATAGGGGAAGTTGGGCACGGACCCCACTAGCATGACAGTGTTGCTGGAGATCGCGGCCTTCATGCGGCCCACATCCACCGTATAGTCGGGGCCCAGGGGAATATGCCGCACCTTCAGGCCGAAGTAGTTGGCGGCCTTGTCGAACGCGGGATGAGCCGTGACGGGGATTAGCATCTCTGGCCGTGTGATACCTGGAATACAATACAATAATAATATCGCTTTATTTATACTGCCCGATTGGGACTATTAAAGTCCCATTATTCCAGCAGTAAGCCCAAGACATATTATTAAGTGGTAAAAATCCCAAATGTGAGGATAACTTGTCATGTCCCGGCTGGGTGTCGAACCCACGACCTCTGGATTCACAGAGTGCCGCCTTTACCACTGAGCTACTGGGACAGCTACAATAAAAAACAATACCCTGTTTATCCTGCAAGAAAGAGACTAAAGAGTCCCTTTACTCTCACAGTCTTTGGTCTTTTGCTGGAAGTCATTTCTATTGAACCATTGTTAACTTGAGCTTAGGAAGTAATACTTATGTAAATTTTATTGATGTAAATAAAGTTCCACACTGTTCAATTAAATTACTATGCTTTTCTATTGCTATATTCCTTTGGTCGAATTTTAAATCCAGAAGAAAAAAATATAGGGTGAAAAGAAAATAGTTTTCACTAGGAGTAAGTCTGATTTCCATGACCTGGATGAGTTTAAAAAAATTGTATTTCATATATCTGAAGTACGAAACAATCATCAGAACAGAGAGATGAACTTTGGTTTTCAGGAAATAAAAGTTTTATCTTGGTAAACCACTATTGGTAGGACGCCAAAATAAAATGTTCTTTTATGTTATTGTATCACAATTTTAGTGGTTAGCGCAGAATTACAGGACGTTTCCTTTTCTTTTTAACTATTGTGTTTTATAACTTTCTTCAAAAAGTATTTTCCCATGGCAATAAGACCCCGAACATTTAAAGTACAGAGCCGAAAAATTCCGACACCACCGGGTATCAAATCCAGGTCACTGTGCGTGCGAGACTATCGCGCTAGCCACTCGGCCATGGTGACTACGTAGGACCATACAAATAAACAGGTAATTCATCAGGGAATGCAATTCAACTGCTGGGTTAAATCTCAAAGGATAGGTACCAAATAAAAGTGTACTTTGTCTTATTATTGTCTTGTAAATAAATAAATAAATGAATATGAAAAAAAAAAAAAAAAATTAGGGAATGCACCTAGCAGGTACGACTTACCTTTCTCCTCTCGCGCGTAGTCCCTGTAGGCCTTGCAAGCCATCATGATGGACTCTGTGCCCCCCGAGGTCATTGACCCGCAAGCCTGCGGTCCCCCTCCAAACATATGGGCGCACATTTTGATCACCTCCGCCTCCATCTTGCACACCCCCGGGAATATGTCCGGGTGCAGCGGGTTGGTGTAGGAGGTGAGTCCGAACACTTGGGTGAGTAGGTCCACCAGATCCTGCTCGTAGTAGTACACGGCACCTGAGGGGAAACCGACCAGTGGAACACGATAAATAAATAGAAACACGCGGACTCCAAGCTTTATAAAACAAGTTTTCTCCTTAGACATACAGAGGGGTAATGCGGCCAGCATTCTTGGTTCATTACCAGATGCTGGTCAGATGAAAGAAATTTTTTATTTATAAAAAAAGTTATCATCTTGTTGATTAAAATATAATAAAACAAAAAAAAAAAATATAATAAATAGAACACGATAGTGCCTCGCTAAAGGACTATAAACAGAAAACAGACTAGCCAACCCTATCAAGCCAGCTTGCATTTAACACAGGGGTTTAGAAAAAGGCCAAGTTCTCATTATGGTTGTAAGCTTATAGAAATGTGATTCAAGTCGAGCCAACTTTCAACTTAATCTGGCTGGGTACTATCACTCCCTCTAGCTGTGGCAGGCTGGTTACAACAACAACAACACAATAGATAGGGTCTCTCTTTGAAAGCTCTCGTTAAGTTTGGGTCATGTTTTAGTTTTAACTGTCTTTATAGGAGTAATTCGGTTTCTTCCAGTTCTAACTAATAATAAAGTTTTTTTCTAAGTAGACCTATACACAGTATACACCGACTAATAAAACCTTATTTAATAAACTATATCAGTGTCCTTTACTCGTTATTTTCATTAAAATATGTTTTTAGATGCGCAGTTTTATACCTCAAATGATGAACTGAAACGGTTTTCGAAACTCCAAAGACCACTTGACTATTCCCATTATCTCAAGCCCAATACCAAATTCAAAAATCATACCATACCTGATCTTGTTATCTATTCAGCCCTTGCAATGAATATTTAGTGAAAAACTTGTCATTTCATTAATTTATTATGAGACCAAAAGAAAGATTATCAATTCTGTAAGGTGGAGAAAAAAAAAACATCTAAAGAAATCACTCCAAGAACTGTGAACTCATTACTCACCTGATACTCTGCCGTGTTTCCAATCGTAATGGCCTCGGGTCAGACAGGAAGTGACTAAATCTAAGATTTCCTGCTTCTTCCGGCCTTGCCCGGGCAATTCCAGGAAGTATTCCAGCCCGGCGTTGCTTTGCTTGATATCATCTTGGAATAGCTTGGCTACTTTGCCTGGGAAACAGAGAGGAGGAACAACTTCAATACATTCTAAACATCAAGAACACTCGTATTGTTGATAAAAAGCTTCAGCTGCGAGGAAGTCGAATATTTTTTAGAAGTTTGCCTTATAAGGATAGAGCGGCCATAAATTATAGTTTTGAATACCTAATTAATAAATAAATATGATTTAAATAAATAAATAAAAAAATCAAGAATTTGTAGTTAACCTGAATCTCCATGTTGTGTTGAGGTTACGTATAACACTTTGGTGGAAGAGTGATATGTACTCCCCCATGGTCATATGGCAGAGATGTTTGGCTGGCTAAGTAGTAAAGCAAAATCTACTATTGAAGGAGGGGAAAAACAGACAGTAAAGGAAAAAGCAAGAATTTTCCCTTAAAATCCCTTACATGTACAGAGACAAGGTGATCTATTGTCTCAGCCAACAACGTTGACAGATTTCTTTGCTTAATGTACCCGCTCTAATATTTGTGTGATTTTTAAGTAGTTATTACATTTGTGTTAATCACTTTCGTGATATCACAACTACTCAAACTCGCTCTACTAAATCTTCGCTGAAACCGGGACTTGAACCACCGACCTCCAGGTTACAAGTCCGCCGCCTTATCGATCAAGCTACTGAGGTCGGTGATTTTTAAGTATATTTTATTTCTTAGCTCTACCCTTGATCAAGTTTCGTTTTTACAAATTCACTTTGTAAATATTCCATTCATATTGTAAATAAAACTTGATTGAATTTGTTTCACATAGCTAATGCTTAGGTTAAGATAATCTTATGCTGAGTACAATCATGATAAGAAACACCTGGATTAATGAGCTACAAGTGTTAATATCATTAAAAGACCTGTAATAAAATATGGCCTCAGTGTTACTTGATCTTACTCACCTGTTTCTTCTTCCAACTTCTTCTTCACATAGGGGATACGCCGTGCCAATTTGAACACTCTCTTCTTCAATTTAGACACCACAGAGTCTGTGTCAAAAGGGTCACTTGGAAACACGGTCTGGTAGATATACACACTGGCCAATACACTGGTGGTCGTCATAGCAACAATCTGCCATGGCTCTTTGTTTACGAACTGAGCGTTCACTGTTGACTTCAAACTGTGGAGGAAACTGGCGAGAATGTCCACCATTTTTCATGAGCTTGAAAGTCTGCCTCTCTTTTGGCTGCTAACCTTTTTTGTGAATGATTTTGGACGGAGGTATTTTTTTTATTTATTTTTAAATCATAAAGAATGCACTCATCAGTTTTTCTGGAATATAATTAAGAAAAAGGAAATATAAATAATCATTAAAACTGCCAATTATACCGAGTGAACGAAAATCCTGGAACGGACTTTTATCTATTAACGACTCAAGATAGAGATTTGAATTTTTTAATGAAGTTCTACCACAAGATTTTTCATTTTTTGGTGTAGTTGGAATTTCTACAGGGTGTCTCAAAAGTAGTGTCACAAGCATCAACTTTCGATTTTTAAATGGAACCCCCTATTTTTTATTTGATATTCGAAATCTACATCAAATTCTACACATAATTGACCCCTCACTCGATTTTTTGATCAAACGAATCTTCGATGAACCTCACAGAATCATGGACTTTTCTTTGATATAAAATTGTTAAAACTCAGAGTATGATAAACCAAATTAGTGTAATTTTTCATGCTAAACCACGTAGGTAGCTTTGGTTTTTCCATATTTTACACGTCTGTTCATTCAGCTCGTAATCAAACTGGTGAATCTCGCTCGAACACTAGCTGTAGGACCGGAGGTGTAAAATGTGGAAGAACCAATTCCACCAAGTGATTTAGCATGAAAAACTACACTGATTTGATGTATTTTACTTTCGGTTCAAACCTTTTTTCCGAAAAAAAAACCCATGATTCCACTGGGTTAAATAAATATCTGTTTGATCAAAGTATCAAGTGAGTAGTCAATTATGTGTAGAGTAAACGTGGATTTCGAATATCAAATAAAAAATAGGGGGTTCCATTTAAAAATTGAAAGTTGATGCCTGTTTCACTAATTTTTAGACACCTTGTAGAAATTCCAATTCCGCCAAAAAATGAAAAATCTTGTGTTGGAACTTCACACACAAATTCAAGTCCCTATGAATCGTTAAAAAGATAAAAATCTGTTCCAGAACTTTTTGTTCACATTGAATAATTCACAAATACTTCCTCATGAATAATTCACATTGTACCTATACTATTTTTACTTAATCACTTGAATCTCCAAAAATCATTAACCGATTCTCTTCAAATTTGTTTAATATTGTAGAATAGCGTTTTTTTACACTATGGATTCTACAAAAGTTCTGTATCGTCAAGTTTAAGACCTTATTGCTGCACTTTTGATCCAAATTTTTGGATTTTCCATAAAGACTAGACTTTATAACATAAAGTACCTGGTAGACGCAGACCTCGAACCATGCAAGGAAAAAGCTTTGTCGCTTGATAGAATACCTCGATGGACAAGCTAGAGACTAAAATCTAGGCGGGAAACCTTGATTATCCACCAAAATACCTCAATTCGTCGCACTAGAAAGCCTTGAGGCTATGACTATGATTTTTTCGATTAATATGATTCGATGGCAAGGGAGGTCGACTCGAGTCAAATTCTGGATATCTGTTAAGGTTTCGGCTGTAGAAGCATTTTAAGAAATTTCCGAATAATTAAAAATTGAAATCAGGAACATCTAAAAGTTCCTACGCGTTCTCCGAAGAACTAGAAGTTCCTGCAACATATTTATCTAGAATTCTAAATATAGAGATGGTACCTATTGTGTATGTTTTTGCATATTAAAAAAAATATATACTTAAATTTTTATATCTCGTGAAAAGTACATCTAATTTTGCTGAAATTTTAAATGTAAATTGGTAATCAAGTTAAAAAGAATTGTTAGTGTTGGAAAAAATAACCCAACTTTCAAAATTAATTGTAGCTATGTAGCTCCTGGCATATTGAAGAACAATATGATGGGAGTATGTGGATATGGCCTGAAAAAAGAGATGAGAATTGTACACAACACATCTACTTTAACACCTGCTCGACCACTTGTATGATAAAACTGTGAAACAAGATTTTATCACTTGAATCAATCCTACACAACAAAGTATGAAATACAAATTAAATTCAATAGATCAAAAACAAAGAAATTGTCAACTATACAAAAAAAATTATATTGCCAACAAAAATTAAATGAATAAAAAATGTGCTGATACTACACCGTTGAAAAGAGGTACAATTTATTACTTCTGATAAATTTCTAATATTAGAAATCAAAAGATAATTGTTTTTTTTTTTTATACTATGTAGAATGCAAATTCAAAAATATTAAGATATTAAGTCTTGGTGAGAAACATTCAGATAAAACTACAGTCCTGTTTGCCAATTCAAAGGACTATTTGCTAGTATTTGCCTTTTTTCCAAATTCTTTAATGTTTAATTGTTTACAACATTTTTAAAATAGAATACCAACTTTAAATATGGGAATTTCTCTGAAGGTAGGTACCTAACTTATTAAAAAATCAAAAAGAGTAAGATAAAAAAAAACAAACAAAAAACACACCCACCTACTTTAGATATACTTACTGCAAAAGTAAATTAGGTATAAACCTAACAACTGTAAAAGTAATTTAAGAATAAATAGTGAAAACAGTAATGAAAAAATGATAACTAACAAAAAAAAACCCAAAATTTACTAAACCTAACACTGGAGTTACTGAACTTGAATGTTTACAGGAAGCTCTCATAAGCATTGGACTGATACTATCTAATAAGCACTTCCAAAAAATTTAACATGGGAATTGATGATATCTACTGAAGCACACACACAGTTGCCTTAGTTAAACACCTTGACAAGCTATCACATATGAACTGATGATACTTACTCTCAACACATTTGAATCATGTCCAAGTCAAACACCTTGGTAAACTATTGAGTGTGGCATAACTAATATTATGCTGAAGTGGTTTTAATTAAATCAAATGAAAATACACAGAGAACACTCTATGATACTGCAGGTGCCTTTATTATGTGTGGATGATATATTTGTGCTATGACATTGTTATGTGAAAATACATGGTGTCTGGATGAGTTACATAATAGGTATGTATATCATAGCTAGTGATTTGTGGAGGCCAAATGATTTTTGCATGACATCAGGGCAGGAATATTTTAGATAATAGAACTATGTCAAGTCAGCTGTTCAGAATATTTTTCATGAGCAAAGAATTCTTTCCTACACATTATCTTCTTTTTCAAACAAAAAAGTACACTGGTGGAATATTTTCAATTACAGAACTAGCTGAAATGCAGCACTTTATTGCTATTATGGTTTATGACATTTAGTTAGGACATAATTATGTGTACATACAGGGTGATTCAGAAAAGTACCGTCAAACGTTAACCACATATTCTATGGGCTAGTAAAGGAGGGGTCAACTCTATAAAAGAAAGTGCGCAAATGCCTCCTAACGGAGGTACACGCCCCTTAAGGTGTTTTTAAACAATCGAAATTTTCATTTTACGGCGTACCTATTTGGGATATCGCAATGTGGTAAAAAAATCACTCTCAATACTAGATAGCACCTTTCTTTTGGCACAAAATTTAACACCATTCCAATGTCAGGGGCGGTCTCAGGAAGGTCAGATGGTAGAAAAAAGGTTCTAACTTTTTAGTCATTGCTTGTAATTGAATTTGGTTTTCACCCTATTAAAACGTCTGTCGTTGTGTACAAAAATGTTTTGAATAATTTTTTTCTCAAACCAACACAAACGCTTGAAAATTGAAATTGAAGATTTTAAAACCGCATTAAGTTTTGAAACCTATGCAACTAGCATACAATTTTAGAACAAGAATTTTCAGCCAATTCATTATTTAACAAAGAAATACACCTGGAATATTTGAACGTGTTCGTCAATCTTTTCGAAGGCGTATGGAGGTCTGCATTGAAGCCAGATGAGCCCATGTGGAACATTTGCTGTAAATCTTATTTCGGCTTAAGCCCTTCAATTTCGATTTTCAAGCGTTTGTGTTGGTTTGAGAAAAAAATTATTCTCAATACTAGATAGCACCTTTCTTTTGGCACAAAATTTAACACCATTCCAATGTCAGGGGCGGTCTCAGGAGGGGTCAGATGGTAGAAAAAAGGTTCTACCTTTTTAGTCGTTGCTTGGTATTGAATTTGGTTTTCACCCTATTAAAACGTCTGTCATTGTCTACAAAAATGTTTTGAATAATTTTTTTCTCAAACCAACACAAACGCTTGAAAATCGAAATTGAAGGGCTTAAGCCGAAATAAGATTTACAGCAAATGTTCCACATGGGCTCATCTGGCTTCAATGCAGACCTCCATACGCCTTCGAAAAGATTGACGAACACGTTCAAATATTCCAGGTGTATTTCTTTGTTAAATAATGAATTGGCTGAAAATTCTTGTTCTAAAATTGTATGCTAGTTGCATAGGTTTCAAAACTTAATGCGGTTTTAAAATCTTCAATTTCAATTTTCAAGCGTTTGTGTTGGTTTGAGAAAAAAATTATTCAAAACATTTTTGTACACAATGACAGACGTTTTAATAGGGTGAAAACCAAATTCAATTACAAGCAATGACTAAAAAGTTAGAACCTTTTTTCTACCATCTGACCTTCCTGAGACCGCCCCTGACATTGGAATGGTGTTAAATTTTGTGCCAAAAGAAAGGTGCTATCTAGTATTGAGAGTAATTTTTTTAACACATTGCAATATCCCAAATAGGTACGCCGTAAAATGAAAATTTCTATTGTTTAAAAACACCTTAAGGGGCGTGTACCTCCGTTAGGAGGCATTTGAGCACTTTCTTTTTTAGAGTTGACCCCTCCTTAACTAGCCCATAGAATATGTGGTTAACGTTTGACGGTACTTTTCTGAATCACCCTGTATATTTATCTATTTCTTTTTTTTTATTGTTTATATTGTTTCTGTATATTTACATTTTTATAGTAATTATTTGTACTGTACATATGACATTTTGTATCTAATAAATTATTTAATAATAATGATATGCCTTTCACTGGGTTACTATTTGATATTTTTAAAAATATACATAATAAAAGTAGAATCTGGTACAAATTTGGACATTTTTGGAGCTCTATTTATTGATTATGAATAAATTAATTAATGTAGAAGGATTTTATATACAATAGAATTCTGCTAACTCAAAATTCAAGGGACAAAGCATCATTTTGAGTTAAGGAGAGTTTCCAGTTATTAGGATTTAGAATAAGGAGCAAGGTTCAACAAGGGCCAAAGAATTCTTTTGAGTTAATGAGATTTTTGACCTAATGGGAAATTGCAAGATCTGCATTTTTTCAAATTATTGCAAAAATACCACCTAACTTTGTTATTGTCCAACTTTTTTTCTCATTGTCATATTGCAAAGAGAAAAAAAGTGGACACTTTGGACTAGTTGAATAATTGCACACTTGAATGAAAAAAAATAAATAATCACATCCAGTAAAAAAGGACAGTGTGAACAGGATCTTACTACACACATTGAAGCATCTATAGGTAGCTAGGTACTCATGTTTCTGCAGGGTTTGACGGGACTCAAGACATACAAGTACAGCATAAGAAAATTTATTCTCTGCAAGGGATTGAACCCAGGTCACTGTGCATGCAAACCTAGTGTGCTTCACCACTTGAGCATGGTGACTACTTGATAGAGATGAAAAAATAAGAGCTAAAAAAATATTGTGTACCTGTAGTGGTATGTGTACCATTACAAGGAAGTATTGTGTCCATAAATGACAATGTATTTTTATGCAAACAAAAATTGACTTCAATCCTTTCAAGAGGCTTTTTAAAAAAGGTAGGATTGGTTTTGTCATATTTTACACAAAGAACAAAGACAATTAAAAAAAGTTGCTTGTTTGATGCATTGTCGAAGGGTTCTTAGGTACCTAGTCATTTTTTAGATGATTTCAGTAATGTAAAAATTAGACAGAAAATTTGTTGCTGCTGTTTTAGTGCAAGAAAAGGTATTTTACACCCACCTTCTAGTGAAACAAGAGATTATTCATTCCTTATCAACAATTTGTGTTATAATCCTGAGAAAATAATACAAAACTATTACCTACATAAGTATTTAACATATTACCTATTATGTAAATTGTAATGGGTGATGAATAGTTATTGATAATTCAACTTACCAGTAATTAGAGATTGGTGTAAAATTAAAAGCTCTTTCAGCAATCTATCTATTAATAATTTATGATTTGCATTTGCTGTTAATTTTTCTAATAATAATATCTTATCTTCTTCTTTAAACCTAAAATAATATTTTATCTTATCACTTCCCACTCTTTTCAGGTTATCAATAGAATTTGAAAAATTCAAAAATATTCGAAATTCAAAAATGTCTCGTTCAGGGTTGCCAGGTGGAGTAATCAAAAAAAATCCCCATTCTACTCGTAAAAAGTCCCATCTTTCGAAAGAAAATAAATAATTATCCTTTATTCCATAATAAAATTATTGTAAATTGTGTGCAGAAATCTATAGCAGTGCCATCGTCGATGGCATGTTGAATACACTCGTTCTGTCATTGAAGTTAAGAAACGTCGAGTGAGATTTAGATTTGTATGGGTGACCATTCAATTTGTCACCAATACAAATATTATAACATTATAATCTCAAACCCAAATATAATGATTTCGCTAATTTGACAGTCCTTCCTTAGCTCAGTGGTAAAGGCGGCACTCTGTGAATCCACAGGTTCCAGAGGTCGTGGGTTCGAAACCCAGCCGGGACATGACAAGTTATCCTCCCATTTGGGATTTTTACCACATAATAATATGTCTTGGGCTTACTGCTGGAATAATGGGACTTAATAGTCCTTATCGGGCAGTATAAATAAGGCGATATTATTATTATTATTATTTGAACCCTATTATGTGTGTGTGTGTGTGTGTGTGGGTATTAGGTGGTGTAGTCCTGTGTGGGTTTTTGGTGTGATGGCTTGGCGAAGAGGGTGCAACCCGCTAGTGTTAAAATATAAGAATGATTTTATCACTCCAAGTTTTCATCTCGGGAAGAGATAGGTGCCATAGTTTATATATTTCTGACGCGGGATGAAAGTATCCCTTTAAAAAATCAGTACATCACCTAGTAAAAAAAAGCCAAGTTTTCATTCTCATAAAACCTGCGGATCTGCGCGCGACCTCTACTTTTTTCTCAAATGCTCGTTACATGCACTGTTGATGAGTGATGAGATAGGTATTGTTCTTTTTACGTAGCTTGTATGATAATAAGTTTGTAAGAAATACCTGTTTTAGAACAGTCAAATGCGATAAACAATATTGATTTTCTGCACTTATCGTAATAAGTGAGAGAAAAAAATTAATTTGCACTTAGATACAGTGTGTGACAAAATGAAAGTCAATAATGAAACCACATGTTCTGGAGAGCAAAAAACAGAAACTCGCCAACCTTTCTTCAAGACACGCCACCAAAGTTATAAAAATGTGGTTTTGAATGTAGGTCCTGAGTTATCCATTGATATCGACGAAATTTTCACAACAGGCTACTGTCATTAGGGTGCTAAATGCTCATTTTAAGTAGTTCCAGACTGGGAAGAATAACCAGAGGCGCAGATATGGGAGGTGTCTTGTGGCAATAGCTTTTTGAATTTCGATGGAAATAAATTTTTAGTAAATAGCCTTTTTATTTAAAAACCTCTTGTCAAAATTATGCGCAAGTTGTGGCTCATCTTCTTTTCCGAGCAATTTTTTTAACATCTCAATTTTAAATAAAATTATTTTGGTCACTTTTCTTCGCTGTACAGAAAAAATACCAAGGAGTTTTTTTTAACACTAATGAGCACTGTTTATGCATATTATTATGAAAATAAATTTTAAGTAACATTAAAATTCGTGGCGGCTGGTGAAAAATGTACCAAAAGTTTTTTTTTTTTATTATTATAGTATAAGACATTTAAATTTAAATTCACTTTAACAAAAAGTCGGGAATCGAACCCAGGACCTCTAAACCAGAACCCTAAGTCGTATTTGTATTCCGATAAGTTTCCTAGGTAGAATTTTAGAACGCCCTCATCATTTTTTCTCTATCTCTTACAATTTCGGCTGTTTAAAATATTTTGTTGCTTTTCCGGGGTTCAGCCGTGATGTCACAGGGGTGCAGAAAAATCACTATAATTTATATGTACAGCCGAAACGGGAATAGATCGAGAAAAATTGATGAGAGCAAACCATCTATATTTTTTACAAATTCGACTTTACCGTATTACAATAAGACTTTAGGTTTTGGAGTTAGAGGTCCAGGTTTGAATCCCGAATTTTTGTTAAAAAATGTCGGAAATCGAACCCAGGACCTCTAAACCCATAACCCGAAGTCTTATTTGTATTTACCGTGCACTGGTAGTCAAGTGGTTAACGCGCTAGTCTGGTAATCCGGTAGCGTAGGGATCCGTTGGTTCGAATCCCACCCAGTGCATGAATTTTTCCTCATTAAATTGAGTTTGTGACCACATAATAATACTCTTAGGGTTAGATGCTAGAAAATGCTTTGAGCATTAACCTCGCCATTAACCTTCCACTAAAGAGTATTATTATTAATAAAAATAGGTTAATGCTCACAGCTATGGTTAAACTGAAGCTATGAGACTTTACACAGAATCTAAAAACCCCCATATTTAAAATATTTGTGATACAAGCATTTTTGTTACACCCTGTATTTATACATACAGGGAGGCCCAGAACTATACGGAAAACAGTCTTCAGGTGACAACTGTGTACTCATAATATAGGAACATTTCCAACTAAAATCATTGCCATTTATGCAGGGGAAACATAAAGTCTCATCCCACTCAAGATATCAAAAAGTCATATACGAGTATGTTCATAATTCGACCATGGAATGAGAAAGGGGCCTAAGTGGAATGAGAAAGGGGCGTAAGTGACATTTTCAAATATTTCAGGAGCAAAAAAAAAAAAACAATTTCTTTTTGTTCCTGCCTTTTATAATTTTGCTGTATTTTGACTGCTTCCATACTCTACTGATTCGAAAAAAAGTTCTTTATAAAGTGATAAACACTTTATTTTGATGAATATATTGATAATCATAAATAAAAAAAACGCGAAGTTTATAAGACGTGAACCATTCAAGAGGAGGTATTGTGTCCATTATTGGCAGTGAAGTTTTGTTGTTGTTGCTTCATATGAAGTTTGAGAAAATTACCTTTTTTTAACTATCTGAATAAGGCTTTTCTAAACCCGAGTACGAAATGATGTTAAAGAAAGCCATTTTTGACAAGAAGCCTAAGTTCTCTGAAATTCTGACATAAATTTATTGCAGTAAATTTAGAGAACGTTGTATTACAGAATAAATATTTTTGGATGAGGCAATGAAACTAATAAAGATAGAATTTCATAACCAAATTAAACACAACTACCATATTTGTAATTCATATTTACATAAAAATTCGTTCAAGAGTTATCTTATCACTAAACGAACAGATCTGCATATCTAAATATCGTCGAGTATAGCTAGACCTCACTTCATTTGGTCAGAAAACAAAACACATGCACTATGTTCCAAAAGTTAATCATATAATTGAATAAAATCTATTAATTATTCTATTAATTTTTAATCACTAATTTTTATTTATTTATAAACAATATTTTTTTCCTTCTTAGTATAAAAATGTACAGTATATTATAGTAGAGGGTACTTGGTTAGGATCTACATCTGGAGGAGATAGGGGAGAACAGTGCAACTAGAGCAAAGACAGTGAAGTGTCTGGGTACTACAGTAGAATACTCACACAAACCATTATAATTATATAATAAAGTCGTAAATCTAGGTAGTAAAGATATTTTTTTTTATAACGAAATCATAGACAGACCAAATTGAACGTATTACACCATGTCGAAATAACCAGAAATGTGGATTTCTTATTGAAAATCCTCAACAAAATAAATACGTCAGATAAGAAACTATCATTCCCATTAGAAGGAACATTCTACTGCCATAGCACCCAGATAATAGATCCAATACAAGCATTGTCCAAAAAGATAAAACAAGAACATAAAATGTCAAAATCACTTTTGTAATATTTAAGTTTAACACATGGGTAAAATATATTATAAACAGCTACCTACCTATCTAGCCTAGCTAATAATTAAATAGAAGACACTTTATTGGCAGAACCAATGAGCGTAAATAAAATGTAGCGTATTCTGTCGAGTCAGTTGGTGAGACATTAACAGGACGCGGGTTCAATGCCCAGTTGAACCATGCAATCGAGTCAGATATAGGAGTAATAACAATAAGTGCCGCATGATCAGGGACTTTATCCTTCCTAACCTTACTTTTGTATGTATCACACAGACTTATTATTTTCTTTTCTTTTTTAACCCATATAACGCGGTGAAATTTTTTGTTTTATTTTTTTGGAGTGATATAAATTGAGTCCTGAATCAAAATAAGTGCTGTCAACTTATCACTCGGACTCAAAACAAAGAGCTTAAGGTGTCGCCAACTAACCTCAACAAGCTGAATTAATTAGAAAAATCCACAACGTAGTACCTTTCACCAGATGGGGCTGACGTCCTTCCAGAAGGACGTCCTTCTGGAAGGACGTCCTTCTGGAAGGACGTCAGCCTCATCTGGGTTAAATACTTTTACTATAATTACGTTATGGTAAATCATAAAGGTTTAGGATCAAAGATACATACATGTTAAAAAGGTGATAATGCAGTCTTATTCGAAGAAAACCCAAAACAAATTCTATCGACGTTAATAAATAGATTCGTAAATGGATTTTCTTGGCTGTATGGAATGGCGTTGCCTACCAATGCCAGAAAAAGAAGAAATGGATTTTCAATAAAAGGAAATCTTTCGCTCTATACTTGAACAATACTTGCTTCTAGGTTAAACTTAAACACATATTTTAACCAATGAAATCTCAGAAAAAGATGTTAATTGAATGGGTGAGTAGAAGAACCAGGAATGTCAAAAATCGACTTTTTTTTCTTTGTAGAATAAGAAAGAATGTACTCTTTTCTATCATCTCTGTGAATATGAAGGAGAAATACCCCTTAAAAGTATATTTTTTTTCGATTTTAAAGTGGGGGAAGCGGAAAAAAAATCTGATGTAAAACATGGAATGTAACAAAATCACTCACCACTTTTGCTAGCGGTATTAGTACCTAGTTGTGAGAATCTTGTCGAATAACAAGGAATGTAAAATTTAATTTTATTATACTCATTAGCATCAGGAAAGCAAAAATAAGACAAATCTTATTTTTGCTTTCCTGAAAAGTCGATTTTTGACATTCCTGGTTCTTCTACTCACCCATTCAATTAATGAGTGGATGATAAATAAACCGTAATTTAGGTCAATAGAGGTCAGCTTTAATTTTCAAATGAGAAACCACACTTTGCGATACATTCAATGTTACTGAAGTAAATCTTGAACGTGCTTTCTATTTTTCACACTAATCACTTTAAGGATACTGATAAATCAGTAAGCCTTTTCATGTTTGACCTAGTACCTGTCAATTTTTCAAGTACATGATTGTGACAAAACAGAAAAACTATTTAGTCCAATATGTAGTCTTTTGAAAGTATATTCTTAGTTTGATACATTTCTACACCTATCACTTATAACATAAAGTAGTAGGTTTCATAAATAATACCTGAATGCCATATAACTAAAAACTCTTTTTCATCAAGGACTTTTTCAGTACAATTATTGTAAGTAGGTGAGTCACAAATCCAGAATCTGCATGATTAGCAATTACAAGCCGCATTTTACTGAGCAGTTGTTAGAAGAGCACCCAACACTTTTTGAAACACCAGCCTCTGTTAAGTTTAGATTTAGTTTTTAAAAAATAGTTGACATGAAGAAGTAACAAAGTCCGAATCAATCATTTTTGGATCTAGGAGCAATACTATCTATTAATTTAACAAAATGTTTCCGCGAAGGTAGAGAAAAACACACGAGCGCGATATAATGCAACTAAAATTGTGGATGAATTTTGACTTGAAACGCGAATATGGACCTTTAGGTCTCATCTTATCTAGAAATATGGTTGTAGGAATTTGACTTCAGTTAGTGGTACCTGAATCCTCTATCTTGTATCTCACTTGTACACTGATCGTGTCTTAACTCCTTTAACATAATTACATAATATGTTATTAAAAAATGAATTCAAAGTTAGTTACAAAACATGGATGGCGTGTTGGACAATTCACCGGTTGAATGACTCACTACTGCTTAGGATCCCGAAAACCGTAGTCAATTAGTCATACTTGATACGAACAAATAACTCGTTGTTTAGGACAATAATGTAGGACTCTTACTTCAAAATTTATCTTTTTCAATAGATAATAGAACTAAAGCTTGGTAAATTAAATGGGTTAGCAAATAGCAAGGGAATAATTTACAACCTGTATAGTACCCAGAATATCTGGAATATAAGCAAAATAACCTATCCTAAGGATGATATTGTGTTGTTAAAAGAAGGTATTTCAAAACTACTAATATTTTTTAAAGAAATCTAAAATTTGACAAAACCAAATACATATGTGAGAACTATATCTTCAAAATAAGATAAATAAATTTATTTCACTTTTGAAATTTGAAAACTGATAAAAACTGGTGTTGGTGATAGAAAGTGCTTGCAAGGGGAGAAATAGGTACTGGTCTTTTTGATATCTGAATACTGAAACAACTTCTGACATTTCTTTAAATCAACTAATTAAAAACCATAAGGAAATTAATATATTTTTAATTCTTACAAATCTCCCCTTCCCTAATAAATCAAATTTTAAATGAAGAACAGAATTCAACAATAACATGCTTGGTTCAGATTCCAAAAAGTGAAGAAAAAATATATTTTTCATTCTTATTTGCTTCAAAATGTGTCATAATATAATCAGATAAATTGACTGCCCTTTCTAATGGGTCCCTAAATATGTACAGGAAAAAAATAACAGAAAATACAATATTACGTTGATTATTATTTTAATACGTTTCCTTGAAGAAAAATTAAATGATTCTTAAGTTTGTTTAGTTTTAAGAATAGTGTATCGATTAAAAAAATAAAGTACATGTTTATTTATAGAAATATTAATAAATCTGAAAGTAGATAAAGAATACCTACACAAAAGAAAACAAAATAAAAAGGTTAAATACAGTGGTCGGGGTAGTGATCGATTCAAAAGAATTCATTCTTGTTAGTGAGCATTCCATGTTACTTGCAATAATTATTTATTAAAGCACTGAACCAATGTACTTGTGGCAAGACATTTCATACCATAAAATATTGTCTATTGCAACTTTTGAACAAATAGTCAATGGAAGAAAATGTCTAACCAACTATACTTTGGTGAACAACCTTACTGCGTGTCAAGCTAGTAGACTTCATGAGGCAACATTCTGAGAACACTTGAGAAGATATATCACTAAAACATAGGACAATCTATTACTAATTTGTTGGAGACAGTTTTTATTTTAGGGTTAATGTTACTGAATGATAGCGAAAATCAACACAGGACCAAGAAAATAAAACTCAACAGAAAAATTAGAATTAAAACAATAATGATAACAAACAATGGTTGGGATGTATAGCATTTTTCTGAAAACTATTTTTAATAAATCATTAGCTTTATGAAATTTAGCAGTGAGACCAGAGCAGAGAGACACGACAAAACGGATATTTTTTCAGTAGATTCTCTTCAAACTGAGTTAAGGGACACACTGGAACTCACACGAAATTCGGAAGAAACAGTAGCAGGATATTGAAGGAAAAGTCTTATAGATGATTTCATCGAAATATATCTATGTATACTCTTACTTTGCAGAATGTGAGTATGCTAGTTGACAAAACTAATTGAAGGCTTCTACGACTATACATAAGTCTCTATGGTATATCATTAAGTTAGAGTATATGCTTCTGTTGTGCCTTCTGTTAGAGTATATGCGTCCTCGTGACTTCTTTGTATGCCTGGTGGTACAACAGAAGCATAATAGTGATACCTATTGGCAAATATTTTTATTTTGAAAATTAAGTAGGTATTTATTTTGTCAAAGGAAAATATTTTTAGATTGAAGAAATAATTTGTAGCTTTAACTTAAATAATTCAAAATAATTTATTGCGATAATTATAATGATACATAGTAGGGATAGTAATTACTTCCGAGCAAATCTATAGATACCCGAAGTGTTGAGTTTTTTTTTACTGTACAGAAACTCAAGAAATTCATCAAATTATCAATAGAGCAACCAACTAGTTGAACGATTAATCAGATTTCTCTGTGTAAAATTAAAACAAAGGGAGGGTAATTAAAACAGAGATAAGCACTTTAGTGTTGGCAATCCTAAACAGTTCTATGAATCAAACAAGAGTTGATGGATAACACACTATGCAAATCAAAGGTTAGCGAAGATCAGTTCATGTATATACAACAGACTTTGATTTCGAGTGAAAAATACATATTTTCTAATATATTTTCTCAAAGATATTTCTACCCTTTTATCTCTTTAGACATCAAAAATAATAAATAACATTTATATTTCAATGTAAGGAATCAATGCCTAATTATTTACAACATTCCATAAATTTACTTGGAAGAGAGATAAAGTCAAACCATTGAATCAATTGAATATATTCATACTTCTACATAAGAAATCAATACGGCATCAATTATAACATGAACCCTCACAAATTACAAGGGGTGGGAGATTAAAAGCAAAACCTTTTATTAAAATGAACATATAGCTAGTGATTTGTATGATATCCTGCTTAAAAATAGGCGTTTAAGAACATTAAGGAAAGCATACAGAAAAAAGAAAACAAGAGTACAGGGAAGATATGTTAAGCTAACGGAGCACACGGCACGAGGGTACCGCACATAATTTACTCATAAATTCGTTCAAAAACTTTCAATTCGCTAAAACAGTTATATCCAAAACACACATGAAGTTAACTTCTAAAATTAATTCTTTTCAAAACAGTTTTGATGAATTCTCTAAGCACCCTATTCTCAACATCGTTTATTTTTCCCAGAACTACCTGTGTCACATATAATGTTGAATTTAAAATTTGCCAAAGGAAAAATGTTTTTTTATCCAACATTATTATTATTCTAGGGTAAAAGAAATCGCCCTTCACGTGCCAGTTGTTATTAATCAATTTGTAACCGTTCATTTCAAACAAAGATCCCGCCGGAAATTCTAACAAGAGGTGATGATACATTCATGAAAACAGACCGACTTCATTACAAATACTACACGACTATAGTACCTGTGATGAGTAAACAATAGAGAGTGAAGGGAGGGGGGGCGGGGGGAGCAAGGGCGAGGAAGCGGGGCGGGGCGCCTCACTGGGCGTAGTGCAGGTCCTGCAGGTCACCGCCCATCATCTCCGCGGAGGCGGCGGCGGGGTCGCCCATGTCTGCTGTGGAGGCAGTGCCGGGGGGCGCCGCGGGGTCAGGGGGGGCGGGCCCCCCGGGGGGCGCAGGGGCCGCCTCCTCGCCCGCTGCGGCCGCCCGCTTGGGCAGCAGCAGACTGTTGAGATTCGGCTGGATGGAGAGCTCCTGCTCGGTGAAGTTGAAGAGGGGGGGCAGGGGGGCGCCGTTGGGCAGCACAGTTCCCGGGGTGCGCAGTTCATCGAAGAAGTCATGGGCGCACGCCTGCCGGGGCAAATAGATACAGAGACAAGTTGTAACTTTTTGTGAAAAATTCATCCATTTACACTAACAAAAAACAACGTTCAATTGGTTTTACCTTTTCAAAACATAATTGAAAAATATATTTTAATAGATAAATGTGTTTCTTAGTGGGTAGCGCAGAATTATAGGACTTTCCTGTATCTTCGATTTCTTAATTGTTTGTCTGTAATTTCGCCACTAGTCGCTGCTCACATTTAAGCAGCTACTCAGTTTGAGTGGATCCCAAACATCCAAAAACAGACCATGCGTGGAATGCGCAGCGCCCTAACCCACATGGCGACGGTGACTACTGAGTCAAATATAAATACAGAGACAAGTTATTTTTTTTTCCTTCAGTTTTGTCGAAAATCCATTAACACTCAAAAGTACACTCGTAAATAAATGAATCGTAAGATTAATCATTTATTATGTTTTAATTTCTGGCATAACATTTTTTAAAAGAAGAAACCAATTTATTGTACAAGATCTAACCTATCTTCAATTATTGATAATATGGACTTTTTTATCAATTGAGAACTAAGGGCCGAATAATAAAAAAAAGGTTTAGATTTAATAAAAGTGAACAAAGGGCCGAATTATAAAAAAACCCATCTTCAATTATTGATAATCTAACCTATCTTCAATTATTGAAAATATGGACTTTTATTATCAATTGAAAAGTGAAGAACTAAGGGCCGAATTATAAAAAAGGTTTAGATTTAATAAAAGTGAACAAAGGGCCGAATTATAAAAAAAGGTTAACACTCGGGCTCTGACTTGCGGGCATGTCTAGCTTAGCTTAAATTTAATCCTGTTTCATGTTATTATTATTAAACAGATTTAATCAAGTTTTATTTACAAAATATAGTATGTACAATTTACAAGAAACAAATTATTAAACAAAACTTGATCAAGGGCGGTGCTAATGACTACGGCATTCTCTTCCAGGCCACCCTTGATAAAAAAAAAAAAAAATAAAGGGCAACAAAAAAAAAAGAAGAAAATTAAAAGGAACAATAAACGAAACAATTGAAAGAATGTACAATGAAAAAAGGCATAGGCAATAACCCCGCCCTTTAGTTAGGACATTTATGTTTTCAAATATTTTCTATTCTTTTTCATTTTTATTGTATATATTGTTTTTTTTTTCATTTTTTCACTGTTCAAATTATTATTTATATGTACATAATGTCCTTTTGTATCTAATAAAGAATTGTATAATAATAATACAAACCTGTGCTGTTTTGGGGACAGCTCATATATTTTTTATATCCTATGGGGTTTGGTGGAAGAGAAAGCCACAGGCTTTAACCTCGCCCCTTGGTTCACTACGTGTTCTTTTATTTTTCATGTCCTATTTGATGAATGTATGTAGTTAACCAATAAAGTGTTATATAATAATAATAATAATAATTACGGAAATTTGGAATTTAATTTTATATTGTAACCAATGTCTAAAAAATATTGTTGATTTTTTATTGTTGGTTGTGTTATACAGATCTGAATAAATATATCTTGGTTATTTATGCCATAATACATGGTTATTTATGCCAAAAGGGATTGGAGGAGGTAATAGAAAGTGGCCCTGGTGGGACTGGGACTGGGACTCACCTGCAGAGGAGAAATCCGAGAGCTGGGCGTGTACTCGAGGAGGCGAGCGATCAGGTCGATGGCGTCGGGCGGGGTCCGAATCCGGAACACCTTGGACCACGGGTGGGACTTGATCTGCGGGAACTTGAACTCGGTGTAGTTGGGGTTCATCTCCCGGATCTGCTCCCGGGTGGGCGTGCCCAGGACCTTGATGATTTCCACGAGCTGGTCGACGCCCGAGTCACCTGAGAGGAACAAGCGGAGGTCAATTTTTTTTTTTAATTTTCCATTTTTTTTTTTTTTTTTAAGGAAGAGTAGGTAAATCTTATATTAATTCACGCCCGAGTCACCTGAGAGGAACAAGCGGAGGTCAATTTTTTTTTTAATTTTCCATTTTTTTTTTTTTTTTTTTTTTTAATCTTATTTATTCACGCCGTTACCTGAGAGGAACAGAAGAGTCATTTTTATTCCATTTTTTTTTTTTAAGGAGAGTAGGTAAATCTTATATTAATTCACGCCCGAGTTACCTGAGAGGAACAAGAAGAGTTCAATTTTTTTTAATTTTCCATTTTTTTTTTTTTTTTAAGGAAGAGTAGGTAAATCTTATATTAATTCACGCCCCTGGGGACAGATTTCCATTTTTTTTTTTAAGAAGAGTAGGTAAATCTATATCACCGATCACCTGAGAGAACAGGAGGTCAATTTTTTTTTTAATTTTCCATTTTTTTTTTTTTTTTTTTTTTTAAGGAAGAGTAGGTAAATCTTATATTAATTCACGCCCGAGTTACCTGAGAGGAACAAGAAGAGTTCAATTTTTTTTAATTTTCCATTTTTTTTTTTTTTTAAGGAAGAGTAGGTAAATCTTATATTAATTCACGCCCGAGTTACCTGAGAGGAACAAGAAGAGTTCAATTTTTTTTAATTTTCCATTTTTTTTTTTTTTTTAAGGAAGAGTAGGTAAATCTTATATTAATTCACGCCCGAGTTACCTGAGAGGAACAAGAAGAGTTCAATTTTTTTTAATTTTCCATTTTTTTTTTTTTTAAGGAAGAGTAGGTAAATCTTATATTAATTCACGCCCGAGTCACCTGAGAGGAACAAGCGGAGGTCAATTTTTTTTTTAATTTTCCATTTTTTTTTTTTTTTTTTTTTTTTTAAGGAAGAGTAGGTAAATCTTATATTAATTCACGCCCGAGTTACCTGAGAGGAACAAGAAGAGTTCAATTTTTTTTAATTTTCCATTTTTTTTTTTTTTTTTAAGGAAGAGTAGGTAAATCTTATATTAATTCACGCCCGAGTTACCTGAGAGAAACAAGAAGAGTTCAATTTTTTATAATTTTCCATTTTTTTTTTTTTTTTAAGGAAGAGTAGGTAAATCTTATATTAATTCACGCCCGAGTTACCTGAGAGGAACAAGAATAGTTCAATTTTTTTTAATTTTCCATTTTTTTTTTTTTTTTAAAGGAAGAGGAGGTAAATCTTATATTAATTCACGCCAGAGTCACCTGAGAGGAACAAGTAGAGTTCAATTTTTTTTTAATTTTCCATTAATTCAAGACGAACACCAAAGACTGCCGCCTGTCTTTGATGAACAGTGTGAGTTTTGTAAGCGGAAATTGGTGCTTAATACCCACTCAAGTCCTCCTCTCCCCCTAAGAACACTTGATCCCGGAACCGTTCATAGAACATTACTTCGGTTGTCAGGTGCTTTAGGATCAACTTTGTAATACCATTACAATTATAATATAATACAGATTTTAAAATGATTTAATGGTAATCATTTTCAAAGTTAAAAAAAAACTGTGTTGAGAAAGGAGATTTTATTATAAGTTTTCAAATGGAGCAGCTCGAACATATTTACATATTCGGCGTATCTGGTTGCTTGAAAAATGAACACTCTTCTTCTTCATTTTGCTTTTCCCAAAGCTACTTGCGGTTGAAACACTGTTTGTCCAAAAATAAATGTGTCTCCGAGCTGTTTGGAGAACTATTAGGGTGTTTGTGTACATTAATCTGCTGGCCTCACGTGTTCGGAGTCTCTCATAAGGAGGGTGGAAAATTGTCGCTCTATTAGGATTAAGGTTGTGCTTCTCAAATGTCATTGAACTTTATTGGACGATTACTGTCCATGTATAATTTCTAAGCAGACCTTAGACAATCAATAATTTTGAAAGCTTCTCACCTGGGAACATGGGCTGGGGGGGTGCTACTCACCTGGGAACATGGGCTGGTGGGGTGCTACTCACCTGGGAACATGGGCTGGTAGGGTGCTTCTCACCTGGGAACATGGGCTGGTGGGCGGCTACTCACCTGGGAACATGGGCTGGTGGGGTGCTACTCACCTGGGAACATGGGCTGGTGGGGTGCTACTCACCTGGGAACATGGGCTGGGGGGGTGCTACTCACCTGGGAACATGGGCTGGTGGGGTGCTACTCACCTGGGAACATGGGCTGGTGGGGTGCTACTCACCTGGGAACATGGGCTGGGGGGGTGCTACTCACCTGGGAACATGGGCTGGGGGGGTGCTACTCACCTGGGAACATGGGTGGGGTGCTACTCACCTGGGAACATGGGCTGGGGTGCTACTCACCTGGGAACATGGGCTGGGGGTGCTACTCACCTGGGAACATGGGCTGGGGGGGTGCTACTCACCTGGGAACATGGGCTGGGGGGGTGCTACTCACCTGGGAACATGGGCTGGGGTGCTACTCACCTGGGAACATGGGGCTGGGGTGCTACTCACCTGGGAACATGGGCTGGTGGGGTGCTACTCACCTGGGAACATGGGCTGGTGGGGTGCTACTCACCTGGGAACATGGGCTGGTGGGGTGCTACTCACCTGGGAACATGGGCTGGGGTGCTACTCACCTGGGAACATGGGCTGGTGGGGTGCTACTCACCTGGGAACATGGGCTGGGGGGGTGCTACTCACCTGGGAACATGGGCTGGGGTGCTACTCACCTGGGTACAAGAGTTGGGTGGAAGAGATTGCCTAAGGCAATAACCCCGCCCTTTAGTTAGGACATATATTATATTTATGTATATATTTATTTTTTCTTCTGTTATATTGTATATGTCCTATTACCTAATAAAGTGTAAATAAATAAAAATAAATAAAATGGGCTGGGGGGGTGCTACTCACCTGGGAACATGGGCTGGTGGGGTGCTACTCACCTGGGAACATGGGCTGGGGTGTTACTCACCTGGGAACATGGGCTGGTGGGGTGCTACTCACCTGGGAACATGGGCTGGGGGGGTGCTACTCACCTGGGAACATGGGCTGGTGGGGTGCTACTCACCTGGGAACATGGGCTGGTGGGGTGCTACTCACCTGGGAACATGGGCTGGGGTGTTACTCACCTGGGAACATGGGCTGGGGTGCTACTCACCTGGGAACATGGGCTGGGGTGCTACTCACCTGGGTACATGGGCTGGGGTGTTACTCACCTGGGAACATGGGCTGGGGTCTACTCACCTGGGAACATGGGCTGGTGGGGTGCTACTCACCTGGGAACATGGGCTGGTGGGGTGCTACTCACCTGGGAACATGGGCTGGGGGGATGCTACTCACCTGGGAACATGGGCTGGTGGGGTGCTACTCACCTGGGAACATGGGCTGGTAGGGTGCTACTTTTTTTTTTTTTTTTCATCTCTGTTTACACGCAACAATAATGCTGCAATTACGTAAACAGGTTTGAGGGACACTGCATACAGATTAAAGACCTATATCCAGGCCCTCCCTACATCTTTGTTTAAATTGTTCTAAAGTGAGATCGAGATCCAAGTTTGCACTGATACAATAATTATTAAATATTATTAGAGAGGAGATAAGTGGTGATTCCAGGTACACAGGAGAATAGTTTCTTGGTATATGAAAATACTGAGTTAGTGGTCGCTCTCTCACCTGGGAACATGGGTTGTCCGAGCAGCAACTCTGCCAGGACACAGCCGGCGCTCCACACGTCTATCTTGGTCGTGTAGTCGATGGCTCCGAAGATGAGCTCAGGGGCGCGGTAGTAGCGCGAGCAGATGTACGACACGTTGGGCTCCCCGCGGACCAGATGCTTGGCCGAGCCGAAGTCACACAGTTTGAGAACCCCTGTCTCCGGGTTGAGAAGCAGGTTCTGTGGCTTGATGTCCCTGTGGCAGATTCCTGAGGAGAAAATGAAGCTAACTTGAGATACTGTCCCGGTAGTCTGTTCCGGTAGCTCAGTGGTTAAGAGGTCTGTTCCGGTAGCTCAGAGGTCGTGAGTTCGAAACCCAACTGGGACATGACATGTTATCCTCCCAGTTGGGATTTTTACAACTTAATAATATGTCTTGGGTTTACTGCTGGAATAATGGGACTTTAATAGTCCTGATCGGGCAGTATAAATAAGGCGATATTATTATCGCCTTATTTATACTGCCTTTTTATTATTATTTATTATTATTATACTTTATTATTATTAGACTCACTTATTTATTATTATTATACTTGAATTTCTAGTCAACCTAGAAGATGTCTCTTTCTATTATGGTTGATTGAAGTACATAGATATTGAGGAACTTTCACTTGACTCATGTGAAAAATAAATGATAAAACTTTAGAGTAAAACCAAATACAATTGACTGATCTGAATTATATATGCTTGGAACTATCCTGGTGGCAGGATTTCTCTACTTTTTTTTGTTATACTTTAATAATAAAAGGGTGGTTCAGAAGAGAATGCGGTGGGCATTAGCACTTGATCAGGTTTTGTTTTAATAATTTCACTTTGTAAATATTCTATGATAGTATAATATATGTTTACTGTAAAAAAACTTGAATTAATGTTTTTAATAATAATCATGGGGACTCACCTAAAACATGAATGTAGGCTAAGCTACGGAACAATTGGTAGATGTACAGCTTAGTGTAGAAGCACGGAAAATTCTGCTTGGATTTGCTGTAGTGTTTGGCCACTTTGTATACAGTTTCCGGCATGAACTCTAGTACAAGGTTAAGAAATACCTGAGAAAAAAAGAAAGATAGGAAAATGGTAAATTTAACAAAATTATTTTAAACAGTGATGGTTTTTTATTTTTTAAACTCATTCAGATGTACTATCTGATATTAAAAAAATAAAAAAATATCATATTTGTGTTAATCACTTTCGTGATATCACAACTACTTAAACTACTGCTTTACTAAATCTACGCTAAAACCGGGACTAGAACCACCGACCTCCAGGTTACAAGTCCGCCGCCTTATCGATCAAGCTACTGAGGTCGGATTACTATTTGATATACACTTGAGAGCAGCAAAAGCGTATCAAACTTTTTCCTCCACCAAATCTGCGATATCTTCGAAATTACTACTTCTATCGAGTCGTGAGATATCTCAAAATGTTGTAAATTTTGTTTTCTACAATTTCATAATTTGATTGTTTAAAAAAACTTACCAGAAGCCGTCAAAATTAAATTTTACTACAGGATGCCCAAAAAGAAGAAAAACATGATTTTTTTTATTTTTAACAAAAGACGTTCTAACCTGAGAAATCAACAAGATTCATTCATAACAATGGTAAATCAGTATTCTGTGTTGCCTCCCCGAGCTTTGATCACAGCATTCATTCGATTTGGTATTGACTGGATCAAAGTAACCACAATTTCTTGGGGCAACCTCTCCCATTCTTCGGTGAGGGCGATTTTGAGCTCTGCTACAGTCTGGGGAGCCAGTATTCTGCCTAGAACACTTCGTTTGAGTTGGTCCTACAGATTTTCAATCGGATTGAGGTCGGCACTAAGAGAGGGCTAGTCCAAAGTGTCAATATTCTCCTCAACCAAGAACTCCCGTACACAGTTACCCGCATGTGGGCGGGCATTGTCGTGCATGAGGAGGAACTGGTGGCCTATAATTTGAGCGAGAGGAACCACATGGTCTGCAGGATGTTATCAATGTATCGCTGACTGTTCAGGCTACCTCCCGCACCGCATGTGATGAAAACCAATTCAGTCTTTCTTTCAGGTGAAATCCCACCCCACACCATACAGGAACCACCGCCGAAACTGACAGTTTCTGTGATGCATTACTCAGCATACCTTTCTCGCGCTCTTCAATGGACTCTTTTCCTTCTGTCATTACCAAACAAACACACCCGGCAATCATCAGTGAAGATAACAGAGCGCTATTGCTCGGGTGTTCAATCCACGTGTTCTATGGCGAATCTGAGTCTCCTTTCCCTGTGCTCTCTGGAGAGTTTGGGTCCAGTTGAAGTTCTCTTTGGTTAAATGCTAGAAGTCTTGAAGTCCTGCAGACCCATGTGGTTCTTCTTGATCAAATTATGGGCGACCAGTTCCTCCTCATGCACGACAATTCCCGCCCACATGCAGGTAACTGTGTACAGGAGTTCTTGGGTGAGGAGAATATTGACACTTTGGACTAGCCCTCTCTTAGTGCCGACCTCAATCTGATTGAAAATCTGTGGGACCAACTTAAACGAAGTGTTCGAGGCAGAATACCAGCTCCCCAGACTGTAGCAGAGCTCAAGATCGCCCTCACCGAAGAATGGGAGAGGTTGCCCCAAGAAATTGTGGTTACTTTGATCCAGTCAATACCAAATCGAATGAATGCTGTGATCAAAGCTCGGGGAGGCAACACAGAATACTGATTTACCATTGTTATGAATGAATCTTGTTGATTTCTCAGGTTAGAACGTCTTTTGTTAAAAATAAAAAAATCATGTTTTTCTTCTTTTTGGACATCCTGTAGTAAAATTTAATTTTGACGGCTTCTGGTAGGTTTTTTACAATCAAATTATGAAATTGTAGAAAACAAAATTTACAACATTTTGAGATATCTCACGACTCGATAGAAGAAGTAATTTCGAAGATATCACAGATTTGGTGGAGGAAAAAGTTTGATTCGCTTTTGCTGCTCTCAAGTGTAGTTGAATTGCAAGTTTTAAATTTTCAATGGAAAAAAATGGGATCAAGTGCGAGTCCCGACGTACGTGGATGGTATTTACCTCGTCTTTTTTGTCCCCGCTTGAATAGAAGAAGTACTTGAGTTTGACAATGTTTGAGTGTTCTAGGCGTCTCATGATCTGCAGCTCACGATTCTTGAACCGCTTATCCTGCAGGACTTTCTTGATGGCGACCAGCTCTCCTGAGTCCAAGAGTTTGGCCTGGTACACAATGCCAAACGAGCCATTGCCAATAACCTGAGGAGGTAATGGTTTTTTTTTATCAACATAAAAATAATTTATATAATTCTTTTGTCAACCTTTGTATAAATGTTTCACATTAATACAACCAAATTTATTATTCTATTCTATAGTTTATTTTCTTTGTTTTTTTAGGATGAAGATTTTATAATGGGGTAAAGAGTTTTTACAAAACTAAAGTTAAGCTCGATTGTAAACTTTGCCATAACTGGACAAAACTCTTGTCTGCACATAAATTTTCGAGACTTGTGTTCTTCGCAAGTTCAATCAATGTTGATTTGAAATAGGAAAACGGGGATCAGTAGCTATCCAATTCTGGATTTGTAACTCTCCAAAACTATCTTTGCTGTAATTTATATTTTTTGGCTTCTGTGGTGACAGTTGTGACTAATTGCCAATAGTCCAGAGTTTGATCCCGGGTTGGGCATAACAACAAATTCTGTTCCCTCCTAATACGTGAGGCTAGCATTTCCGGCCAAACCCAGGCTGGGTGATATTAATAAGGGAAGCTCATATTCCTAGCCAAATGGAGGGTTAAAACCCATATCCTGAATAACTAGAATCAAAAATTTAAAACTAAATAGAATCAACTGGTCACAATAGATCTCATTAGGTTGCAGTGTTAATTGTATGGAGTTTCTACTGAAACCCTACAGGTCAGATAATAATAACAAATAAACAAAAACATCTTGAATATAAAAAGGTTTCATTTCTGTGTTCACTCACATGAGTGATGGCATGATAAATTACTCACATCCGAACGTATTGTATTGGTAAATTCAGGACTTGAATCATTACCATTCTGGTTAGAAATCTTCTGGCATATTGATAGTACTAAGGTATAGTAATATTTTCTGCGGGCTTGAGACAAGCACTAAACCAAAAACATATATTCTCAAGCTCAAAAGACAAACTAAGTTTCTCTTGTTGGGTTGACAAGATGGCTTACCCTAGTATTGGTGTAGGAGACTTCTTGAGGTCTATCTGGCCCCTGACCAGGCGTGGCCACCACAGTGGTCACTTTGTTGCGGGGGGAGAAAGTGCTAATCTTCATGTCCTCCAGGGGAGGATAGTTGGTGTTCTTGTTGCCTGGGGGTGACAAAGAAGCATTTACTGGATGAAACTTTATTTTCCTAAACAAAAATTGGAATCAACACATTAATCTGAATCTTTGATGAGCCACTAAAAGAAAATTTGTGTTATTATGATATTCCAAATAAAAATTTCTATGCTTGAAAATTAATATTTTCATCAACTTCTATTTGCAGACTGATTTTACTTCCGAGAATTTTTTTGTAGGGTGGTAAAGGTAGGATTGTGTTTTTCATAGAAGCCAATGTCATAATTCAATACAATGTATTTTACATTATTATGATTATGACATTTAAAAAAAATGTGATATTTTATCTATAAATAAAAATATATAAAAATCAATTGGTTGTCTGGTTGTCAATGCACTGGTAATTAAGTGGTTAACCAGCTAACCTAGTAATCCAGGTGGCGTAGGGATCCATTGGTTTATATCCCACCCAGTGCATGCATTTTTCATGAATTTGAGCATGTGACCACATAACAATTAGACTCTGAGGGTTAGGCGGTAGAAAATCCTTTGAGCATTAACCTTGCCCGTAGGTTACCTTCAGAGTATTTTTATTATTATTATTATAAAAAATATAAATCAGATTTAAATATTTAATTATTGAAATTACTTAAATGTTCAACCAGAGTGCGTTACAGCTGGGAGCAGAGCAAGAGAGACAAGCATTGAATTTTTTTTGTTGTAATTGAGTAATTTTCATCAAATGACTTTGATAGTCTCTAACTTAAGACCTAAGACTCACATTATAAAAGAAAATCTTTATTATCATTTTTAAGATTTGTCATATTTTTCCAGCCACCATAAATTGCCTCTTGCTATTGCTTGAGAGAGAAAGGGAGATCCTATATAATTCTAGTAATAAAAAACATTTATAGAAAAGATTGTATAGAAAATGTAAATAGGTTACTTTTTTCAAAATTGAGCTGATAACATTTCTGGTCGAAATAGGCTCTCCTGATATCGAAGTGATGAGTTTTTGTTATAAAACTAAGCTCAGTTCATCACAATTAGTAAGCTGGTTAAAGATTTAAAAACAGAAACAAAAATAGCAAAGCAGACAATTTTCATTATTATGGCTTGTAATTACAAGGTAGCTTGCCTTGAAATTACAAGCCATAATCAAATCAACATAACTATTTTAATTTAAGTTGGTTTAAACTGCAAGACAAATTGAACACTATACAATACTTTTTTTATATCGAAGAATTGGTTTGGTATGACAAAAAACTAATGTCTGATACCTAAATGCATTATGATAAAAAGTCAAAAACCAAAATTACCTTCGGCAAAAGATGTTGTTCTGGGTCTTTGATCACTCATTTTTGGGGGGCAAAGACTAAATGAAAAAGTTGCAGCACTTTTATTTTAAAATAAGGTGTAAAAAAAATAAAGCCTCAGAATTTTCCAATCAGAAGAGATGAGTCCTTACTTGAGAGCCCTTAATGTAGATGTATTCACTACTTTACATTCAACAACTCTTGAATGCCAAAGAGAGTCAACTTGATATGAGCTTTAGTGAGGGCAATATTCTTGGCAATTTCTTTTGTTTGAAGATTGTACACTTTAATTTTTTGACCAGTGAAGGCAAGAGCTTGACTCAGAGTTAGTTCAACGTAGGTATTCAGACCAATGTTGACTAGAATCTTGTCAATTGGTGAGTCGTTGGATTTTGCTTGCAGATAATAGTTGCATCCAACGTCCACTTGGGTACTAATGCCATCTAGTTCTCCCTCCTGCAAAGTTTCAACAAGATTTTTGAGTTGGATATACTCAGCAAGCTCACTATTAATATGGTCTAAAGAGATTTCGTAGAGCTTCAGTTTCTCCTTGAGCACATTGTTTATGTAGAATTCAAAGTCTGACACTTTCCTAGACACGTCCAGTGGTTGATTGGACGAGCTTGCATTGCACAAAGACACAACAGATTCGGACTCTGGAATCGCAGATAGAGTGCTCATTATAATTCATAGTAACCAGATGAAACAAGAAAAGAGTGAGAGGTGTAAATGATTGAGTTAGAACTTGGTTAAGTTGAGAAACTTCTGAAACATAGGAACAAAAACACAAGAGAGAGGGGTTCAATAAACGAAATCAAAAGAGATAACAAATTCTTCATAAAAATCAATAAAACTAGGCAACAAATGCTAACAAAAATTTATATAATTTAGAATGGTTGAAGGATTATGAACATGAGAGATATGAATGAAAGTTGCAAAGCCCATTAGAAAAGAATACAAAAAGTTGGCATGTTTCTAAAACAAAAGAAATAAGAGAAGATACCTTAGAAAGTAAAAGAAGATGAAAATATCAGACAAAAGAAGAAATGTGTACAAGTCATTAATAATTATAGAAGAGAGATGGTAGTGAAGTGTGTAGGTGCCTAATATAAATGGGTAGAATTAAAGTATACAGTCAGATGGTTAAAAATGAAATTAAAGAGATGAAATTATGCAAATATTCCTTGATACTATGCTGCTGAATTCAGAACCAAGTGTAACACAATTAATTAATATTTTTAATCAGCCCACTATTACCTCTTAATTTACCTTGTTTCTTCTTTGATTTAAATTTCAAAAAAGCTTTCATGACATGTCTATATCAAGTTTTGTCCAAGGTTAAATTCAACTGCTTACCATAGAGATGAAAAATATGGTTTGCTGCTTTCAATGCAAAACAGGACTAGGTTATGAGTTACACAGTCATATTTTTTATGAACCAGACAAGAAATTAGTAAATGAATACTTATGTCTGCTACACTCTACAGTAGTTGACAGTATTCCTAATACTCTTAACAAAAGGATTTACCAAAATTTAATTTACAAAGAGCACATGTTAGTCATAACCATAGTTACTTCTGATTACTAAACACCATCTTACCTCTGAGAATATCTAAAATTAGATTTTAATTTTCAACAAAAAAAAAATCCACCAATTATTACAACAAAAAATAACTTACTCAGCAACTTTGGTTTTTTAATCTGTTGGTCTTTCTATTATTAAAATTGCTTGCACAAATCTCAGAAACTATTGAACAGATTTCAACAAAAATTTCTACACATACGGAAGATGTCATATTGTAGATGGTCCCATTTTAAATTGATCAACCTCAAACCTGTGGATCCTGGAGATAAAGACCTTGTACATGAACTTTTCACTATTATTTTATTCTTTATATATATTAAGACACCTTGCAGATGCAGCTCTCCAGAACTATATTATATCGCCGCTGCAAACACAAACTGTCGTATCTGCAAATTTTGCCATTTTCAGTTAAGAAGCACACATAGAGTGGTTCGTGCTTGCTGAGAATCTTTGAAACTCACATACGACTAACCTTAAAACATGAATACTTCGGGAAGGAGTTGAGATACAGATACGACAGTTCGTGACGTGAAAAAGGAAGTTTCAAACCACTATGTGCGCTTCCTGAAAATTTGCAGATACGACAGTTTGTGTTTGCAGCGGCGATATATAATATTATCTCAGGGTAGCCCATTCTTTACATCATTCAATTTAATTTAAATTTTTATTTAAAACTGTTTGTGCTACCATGAGGCTAATATTTACTTGCAGTTTTATTAAACTTCTCTTTAATATGTACTTTGTTTTCTTATGGGACTGCTTCTGCAATAAGTGAATGGGTGAGTAGAAGAACCAGGAATGTCAAAAATCGATTTTTTATTCTTCGTAGAATAAGAAGGAATTATTAAACAAGTTGGATCAAGTTTTATTTACAAAATAATGACATAGAATATATACATACATAGATATTAAAATTAAGAAACAAAACTTGATCAAGGGCGGTGCTAACAGGAATGTACTCTTTTCTATCATCTCTGTGAATATGAAGGAGAAATACCCCTTAAAAGTATATATTTTTTTTTTTTTTCGATTTTAAAGTAGGGAAGCGGAAAAAAAATCTGATGTAAAACAAGGAATGTAACAAAATCACTGACCATTTTTGCTAGCGGTATCAGTACCTAGTTGTGAGAATCTTGTCGAATAACAAGGAATGTAAAATTTAATTTTATTATACTCATTAGCATCAGGAAAGCAAAAATAAGACAAATCTTATTTTTGCTTTCCTGAAAAGTCGATTTTTGACATTCCTGGTTCTTCTACTCACCCATTCAAGTGATGTATTTGTTATATTTGGTTTAATGAAGTATAATACAGAACTTTTTGCTTACATCTCATAAAAGGTACCCCTACAGTTTTTTTTTTTTTTTTTTTTTTTTTTATTATTAAAAATTTAGGAGAAAAGGTATTCTACCGCATATAAATTTGAAGAAAATTGGTTGAGAATATTTGGAGGTAAGTGATATTGTAAAAATATGAAAAAAATTGAAATCGAAGCAAAAATTATTTTTTTTTTTTACAAAAACAAACACAATACTTCCGCTTCCTAATATTAGAAATTTCTCAAAAGTAAAAAGCTCAGAATTATTGATAATGGAAAGATGATGTTATGTAATATAGGTAATCCAAGTTTATATGATGTAATCATAAGGAAGGATTTTCAGAGATTATGACCAGTAGTTAAGTGTGAGTACCTCTGTGACAGAAAGCTACCCTGTCTTAATCAGAACATTATATCATATAGAATCATTGGCATTAGGAAAGGCATCCAGCCTTAAAAAAAATTGCCACAATGAACCAAACACAACCCTGAGGTTGAACAATGCCAAGTCCAAAAAGGTTTGGTAAAAGGCAATGTGAAAGGAGAAGAGTTAAGCATGAGAATATATTAGGGCTGATGATTGGAGCTAGGTATCAAGTACCCAGGCACTATTTAAGTAATACTTAGGTACCCATTGAGGAATACTCAGCAATGCAGTTCTTGAATAATTACTCAGGTAGGTACTCAAGAAATGAAATTCTGCCAAAAATGGTGTAAAATAGATAAAGTTTCAGTGCAATGTTTATTTATTGAGCCAAGAGGTAAATTATTTTTTAAATGATAAAGGAATCAGTTCATTTGTGTAATTTCTGCTGCACAGATCTGAAAACCTCTAATATGCATTTAGTTCATTCAATTTAGGTGTATATTATAGGCTCAACAGCAGAAATCCCCATTGAGTGAGAAAAAAACTGCACACAATGCAACTCAAATGCTTAGAGCCAGAATTTTGTTATTTGGAACCCCAAAATAAGGGATCACATTCATGATGTGGTAGAGTAAGAATACCAGATTGCAGACTTTGAGAAATGCTCAAACCTAAATGCTTGCTGTAAGATCTAGGTTAGGTGATCCCTGAGAAGCTAGTAATCTGCTGAAAGCTAGTTTTTTTTTTTAATTTGCCACCTAAAAACTCAAGTACCATTAGAAATATTAAGGGGGTCTCAATTTTTCAACACCATCGGGGGCTGTCCCAAGGGGGTTGGACAACTTTGAAATCTTAAATAGAATCAATCACCCTTAATTCCTTAATGTTATACAATTTGAAAAGTCCACATGACATTCTTAGATCATTATTTTTTTTCTTTAGATTTCTATATTAAACAGGCTTTCACAGTTGGTTATTTTAACACATTTGTTACCAAACGGCCATATGTGGATGTTTTTGTGTTTTTTCTTTGGGACTGAAGACACACATGTGGTTGTTATCAAAATTTTAACGAGGGACCGGACATCCATATATGGCCTTTTTGAGGTAGGTGTTAGTATTAGAACAGATATAGGATTGATTCTTGTACAAATACGATGCCAAATATGCAACAAAAAAATTTTTGGTCCCCAGAATGCAACAGCAACTTTACCGCCTGGTCCCTACGTAAAACTTGAAAAAATTGGCTTGGTAACGAACGTGTTAAATATTAATTTACTTCTACCTTCAATAATGTTTGAATAGGATAGGACATTAAATATGATTATGACTGTAATTTAATGCTAAATTTGAAATATTACTCCCTAAAAGCTTGAAAATACTGTGTGGCAGACCAAACAGAGATTTTATTTTTGCATGGAGCAATTTGGAGTACACATTGAGCATCTTAACACTTAGACGACCGGCATAGTTTATTGTGAATTCTCTTGTGGGACCGGCGATAATACGGCTCTCCGACATTGTGTACCACCAGTGGTACACCCGGTCCATTCCGTACGAACGTGCGTGTACCACCGGTGGTACACCCGGTCGTCTAAGTGTTAATAAGGTAAGTGAAAGATAAATTACTGTCATGCTCTTATATAACTTCTTATCCAATAATAACATTAGATTAAGGTGGAAAATACTAAAAATATTCAACCTTTGGTAGGACCGCAGGCAGTAACCCCGCCCTTTAACACGTTTGTTACCAAGCCAATTTTTTCAAGTTTTACATAGGGACCAGGCTGTAAAGTTGCTGTTGCATCCTGGGGACCAAATTTTGGTCCCCAGGTTTTTTTTTTGCATATTTGGCATCATATTTGTACAAGAATCGATCCTATATCTGTTCTAATACTAACAACCAACCTCCAAAAGGCCATATTATATGGATGTCCAGTCCCTCGTTAAAATTTTGATAACAACCACATGTGTGTTTTCGGTCCCAAAGAAAAACACAAAAACATCCATATATGGCCGTTTGGTAACAAACGTGTTAAGTAGGATATTAAGTTCATTCTCTTTTTTTTTTGTTCTTGTATCTTTGCTTAATCTTTTTGTTTTTCTTTATAATTTCATTGTATTTTATTGTATATATTTTTGTTCTACCTAATAAAGCTTACTATAATAATGATAACCTTGAGAGTTCATAACTCCAGGCCTGTTTTAAGTGGAGATTTCAAATTTGTTAATATAAACTTAAAAAACACTCTGGATGAATTACAATAATGATTACAAAAAGGGTAGTCCTAAAAATGAGACTCCCTAAAACAGGTTCTGCTGAATTATAAAGATATACCTACATGTGCTATTCTGAAATTCAAATGGTTCTTGAAATTTTAGGAATGACAAGTTAAAAAATAAATAAACATTCAATAGATATAAGGGCCCCATTTCTGAACAAATTCTTTAAAAACTTTCATGGAGTGCTCAGAATGATAACAGAAAATGATGAATATTTTATTAAAAGAATCACCTAATTAAGTTATGAGATACTTATTTTTTTTTTTTTAAGCTATGTAGAATAGCTTTAGTGAATGGTCTTAGTTTAGGTGTGTAACAAGCAATATTCTAACCATGCATTAACATTCATTCTAGCAAACCAAAAACCATCTGCCTGTCATCACCAAGGCAACACTCTGGCAAACTTAGAACATCACCCAACAATCATTTGTCAGTGATCTAAAGTGTAGGTAATGTTTCACCTTGTAAAATCAGCCTAACCCTACCTAAACACAAAATTATTTTCATAACATAAATTATATAAAACTTATGATTAAGGTTATATTTTTCTAGAAGTGGCTTCCCTCACATTGAAAGAGGTAATAACAGTGAAACTATAAAATGAGATTTAAAGTCATTTATATTATGAAACATTTGCTTTTCAATAGAAAATTTCTTCTTTCTTAGCATTCTGTAAATTTTTCGTAAGAATTGATTCTCAAATGGCCCTTGAAAAATAACAGGATGTGAACGAGATGCATCTGAAAAGACCCATTGGGCTTGGAAATTCCTATAACATTTTTGTTTTTTCTTTAGACTATGTACAGAACAGGAGAGGTAATTACTAATACTACTATCTACTACATGTTACTGGACATTGGTTTGAGGAGACACAATCAGATGATACCCCAATTAGAACCTAACTATGTTGAGGAATGAGCCTTTTTGATTGAATAATATTTGAAATCAATATTACATCTTTTACCTAAAATGGTGAGATAGGAATTCAAAATAATTAGAAAAAACCAAAAATCCGAAAATAAACTTGAAAATTATTAAATATTAATATTCTAACCTCAAATTTATTTACAAGGCATAGGTAGGGTACATTATCAATTTTGGTGTTACTAAAACATATTATATCTCAGGAATGATGTGAAAAGAATTATTTTCATGTAAAATTTATTGAAAATTGTGTGTGCACTTACATTAGAACTACTCTCAACAGTTTCGAATCAAATTTCAAGCTGGTTAGATAGATTTTAGAAACACTGTCAGACCTAGCAGTTTGATGATTATGATGTAGTTATTGATTGTGAGCACAAAATGATGAGTGAGAAACTTAAAACGAATTATTCTTTTCAATGAGAGGGTTACTTAATAGTAATTGTATCACAAGTGCGAAAAGGCAAGATTATGAAAGTCATAACTTCATTATAGAGACGTAATTACCTTCTCAAGCAAAATTACAAGAAGAAATTTACACTCACAAAACTCACTTTGAAATATAGCTGTAGCCTCCAATTTTTTAGGGACTGCAACACAGTTGAGATAATGGACATGGACTGAATAGTAAGAAATATAATTACTAGTTCAATGCTAAATTTATTTATTTCTAATTTAAAACAAGAAATTATTAAAACAAATTGAAATTATTACGATAAGAAACTAAAAATTAAAGGATTTTCCTTTAAATAAAAATCGACTTCTTTTCTCTAGCAATAGGCAATCCTTTTCAAACAGATGATAAAATTCATAAAATGAAGAACCAAAGAACATGGCTGCTATGAACAATGCAGCCAACAAAATATTTGAAGGGTGTATTTTTTTTCAGGTTGCCGCACTGCTAGCGTGCCAGCCAAGGAGGTCAATTTTGAGAGATTTGTTGAAAGTGAAGCAGAATATTGAGTCCGTAAAGTACGGAAGATTGACTGTTTTTTTTCCCACAAAAATCCCTCTAACAAAATATCCTCGGGGAAGAGTCAGAAAAAATATCCAGCGTAATTCATGATCGTATTATTATTATTATACAACGCTTTATTAGGTATAAATGGACATTATGTACCTACATACAAATAATTAATTTAACAATGAAAAAAATGGAAACAATATATACAATGAAAACGAAAAAGAATAGAAAATATCGTAATACCTAACCTTTAGCGCTCCAGTGAAAAAATATTGGAAAAGCCCATACGGTCCAGTGCATGTCCCACATGCAATCTTAGACGTGCTGCTTCACTTCAGTAAAATATTCATTAGGTAGTTCCTTAAGGTCCAGTGCATGTCCCACCTGCAACTATTAATAACGCTCTTACGGTCCAGTGCATGTCCCCATGCAAGATTTCCCTCCACTTTATTCGATTTCATTATATGTTTTCCTATAATTATCAGCCTATCTCAGGTTTTTTCTAGTTGATTCGTGATATTCCGTAGAATATTTGCGAACAAGTCAAAAATGTCTAAGGCTGGTATGCAGAGACGATTTTGTAATCCCTATAGGGTTCACTGTAGGGTGGTCCCGAGCTTGCTATAGGGAATACTTCGACCTTGACAATTATTTATTAAAGAAACATCTGAATGTACATGCGCAGAGACGCTTTAAACAAACGTCTCTGAATAACAAAATCAGCTGAAGGGACCAATGACCCAGGCATCCCTACAGTGAGGACTCTGCATACCACCCTAAAATGCACTGAGATCATATAACATAGAGGGATCCTTACCTATCTCGAGTTGAACAAATTTATGCGTCCAACTTTGAACAGCTGATGGTCACAAAATCCCGGCTTCTGATTGGTTCAATTTATTTGAATTTTTTGTTTACCTCATGCAGTGGCGGGTACCGAAACATCCTTAATTTTCACGTCACGTACCAAGCCTTTTATTACTACATAATAAGTAGAAAATAATGAAAGTAAAAGAAGAAGCAAAGACAAAAATAACTAATATGTAGGTAAGTATGAAAAAAGTAAAAATATTATTTTAGAAGAATTAGGTAGTTTAGGTACCCGGTCCCTTCACGAGAAAAAAATTACTACAACTCCGGCACTGATTTTGAGATGGTCCCTCTTGGACGCAAATCCTGATACATTGGGTTCTCTCCACTGACATCATATAACATAGAGAGAACCCGATGTATAAAATTTGTTCAACTCGAGATGGGCAAGGATCTCTCTATGTTATATGATCTCAGTGGTTCTCTCTATGTTATAATAATATGATCTCAGTGCTAAAATATAAGTCGGCTGTGTAAACAAACATTGATATCAGTGCAACCTGCGGAAGATTGGTTCAGTGTAGTACCTGTTCTATCGTCTTTATTTTTGTGATAAAAATGTCTAAAAGAAAACTGTATAGTTTTATAAGTGAAGAAGAAGCAGAGGAAATTCGAAATTTACTTTGTGGTAAGTAATTTATTTTCTTTCTATGTTTATTTGAGGGTCACAGATACCTCTGTAAAGTATATCTCTGTCTCTTTCTAGCACACTTGTTGACATGAGTTAGACAAAGAAGGAAGATGTGTGATACTGGGTGGCGTTTTTAGCATTGATTTCACAACCCTCTTCAACACATTGTCTTTTTGTACTTCCACTACCTACCTATTTTTAACAGTGTTTTATACTTAATTATTTACCAATATTTAGCTCCCATATCGTTAAATGGGGAGCTATCGTTCTTTTTACAAAGTCAAAAGTTTGGGTCGTCTACAAACACCCTGTATTCGAGGTCTGTAATTTGAAAGAAAGAATCTACTGAACCGTACCGCTTCGTTTCTTTCCGAAACAGCTGGACCTGATGAGCAAACAAAACAATGCATGTGGGACATGCACTGGACCTTAAGGACTGTTCTAGTAAATTTTATACTGGAGTTTAGCAGCGTTTCCATGGTTGCATGTGGGACATGCACTGGACCGTAAAAGGCTAAGTCTATACAATAAATATAATATAAATATACCTACATGCATAAATTTGAGAGCTCGAGATCCAGTTGAGATCCAATAATATCCAGTGTTTCGACATTTCATAATAACTTCAGTTCATTTATTTGACTGGATCTTCAATCAAATAAGACGACAGCCACGGGAAAAATCCATAACGGCAACAAAGTGCCGGGGATTTTTTTTTTTTTTTTTTTAAGTGGGGTTTAACGTCGCTTTCAACTGCCATGGTCATATCACGACGGGGGTTTTACCCTCCATTCGCAGGAAACTCACAAACCTGCTACTCACATTTACCTCACCCAGCCTGAGTGGGGCCGGGAAAAGCCAGCGTCACGAGAATTAGAATTTGAATGGTCACCCATCCAAGTCTTAACCTCGCTGGATGTCGCTTAACTTCGGTGTTCTGAAGGGAACCGGTGTATTCAACATGCCATCGACGCTGGCTCCGGGGATTTTATTAGTACAATACAAACGTAGATAAAAACTTGTCAATAAGACAAAAGTATATATGAACCAAGTCATGTTACACTTGAACTGATTGGTGCAGACGGACGTATGCGAATTCCTCCGATTTAATGACTATCTAATTGCTCCGGACTCTAATTCCTCCTCGGTTGATTTTGGGTACACGAGGAGTGTATGGTCAATTCCTCCGATTACTGTGGTCAGGTAGATAAACTTTTTCATGTGAATTCCTTCTCTCATTATAGATAAATTTATTTTATTTGAGGAGACTCCTTGTCAGACAAACGGTTGTCAGACTAAATGTTGTGTTTCGTTAACCGGCTAGGATAGCTTGGGTGAGGGGCTTAGGTTAGGTTGAAATTAACTTTACCTAACCCTATCTAACTACAAAATTCCTCTAACACAAAAAATTCACTTACGCATCAAATTCCAATACACAATAATTCCATTTTCATTTATGAATAAAAATATAAACAAGAATTCTTAATAAAAAATGAAAAGTGTTCTAATTTTTAGAGGAGGAATTAGTGTAGACCTTTTTTAACGTATAATTTTTTAGAGAAGGAATTAGCGTATACCTTTAGGATTTCCAATTTCAACATCGGAGCAATTGGTATGAAATCGGAGGAATTGGGGTCCGCCCGTGCAGACTTATCTTTTGTACTTCTTAAGCTGTGTCCCCACCGGTGTTGAAGTGTTGATCGACAAAATGTTGAGCGACATTGCACCGTCCCCACCGGAGTTTTCAATGTGGACGCCTTTTTTTATTCAACATTTTAGTTTTCTCAAGTTGTGGTGTGGTGTGGTGTGGTGTGGTGCATTGATCGTTTCTATAAAAAAATCCCTCTAGTAGTTTTCTGCATTATTATATTTACAATCTTTGTTAATGTTTTTCAAATTTTGCGTGGTTCATTCAAAAACACAAGCTTCCTGAAAGGCTTGCGAATGCAAACCGAAAGCGTGAAGTACGTTCGCTGCACACGTGAAATTAATCAAACATGTTGCTGGATGCAGAAAGACACGATGACCGTTTAGTTTACTTTGCAAAGCAAATACACGCGTATATTTTGATTTTTTTTTTTTTAAGTGGGGTTTAACGTCGCTTTCAACTGCCATGGTCATATCACGACGGGGGTTTTACCCTCCATTCGCAGGAAACTCACAAACCTGCTACTCACATTGACCTCACCTAGCCTGAGTGGGGCCGGGAAAAGCCAGCGTCACGAGAATTAGAATTTGAATGGTCACCCATCCAAGTCTTAACTTCGCTGGATGTCGCTTAACTTCGGTGTTCTGAAGGGAACCGGTGTATTCAACATGCCATCGACGCTGGCATATTTTGATTCACTGGTGCACCGTATAGAAAACTTAACGTTGTACACTTCCTGCAGACTTGCTTAGCAAATTGAAATCAAGTACAGCCAGCCGTCCAGTCGTTCTCTTTGGTTAAGCAACGTCCAGCATGATGAAGACATGGATTGGTGAACGATCTGGTTTAAATTTTAAAATTCATCCATGGTGATCCACAATTCCAAATTGTGCTGGCTAAGGATAGTAAGAGTAGAGTGGATAAAATATGGAATGGATTGCGACCTATACAAAGTTATTAATGTGTTATGTAAAAATGAGATGTTCTGTTCCACACGTACCTATAGGCTAGAGATTTTATCAAAGGGATCTCTATATTTCTCTTTTTACTTCCGAATATCGAGTATGAAGCTTATGTATATCTTTTTTGTATTGGGTATTGCATTTTTTCGTTTTAAAACAAAAATACGCTGATAACATAAAGTTCAGGCCGTAACTTTCAGAATACTTTTTTTTTTTCTTCATTTTTTACATGGCTTCAATAACATGGTCATAAACAGGGAATTTAACCTCCATTCGCTGGAAACTAACAAACCACCCTCTCAAATAAACCTCACCCATCCTAAATGTAACCGGTGGAAGTTTTTAACCTCATCAGTGATCTAATAAACAGGTTTGTTTAACAAAAATACTTATACGGTACGCGGCTGGTTCACGCCTTTGTACAAGTGCAGTAAAAATGGTGCATGCTTACTTTGCAAGGACGATAAATTGACGATAGTAGGAAGACTGATCACAACCTTATTACTTCAAGCGTGCTAAACGTTTACTCAAGCAAGTAGAATTCAAACCTATTCACGTTTACAGGAAGTAGGATTCACTCTCTCTAACTACGCTTGAGCGTGTGTAAAAGCAAGGCTTCCTGCAAGGTTATATGCTATCTGACGTGTATCCTTTATGAGTTAATCGCAAAGTAGGGCCCTTTTTCCGATACAAACCATTTTATGTATTGAGTAAGCATGACTTTGTAAATACCGAATTTAATTGAATAAATGAAAATGGAGTTTTACATTAGTGGGTCGAGTCCGATGAGATTTTCGACATCTTTTACAGCTATAGGTACATTCTCCTGTTACAATCAAGAAAATATTCACTTTACTTTGATAAGAATTTTGAAGCACTCAGAGAGCGCCGAATGGACCCTGAAATTACTGCAAGTCGATGACGACATCTCCATGTATGTAAATCATTTTTAAAAATTTCATCATCAATATGTTTTACGAGTATTATGCATGCAAGTCTTATTATAATTATTGTCTTACCCCCAAATCAGTGTGCTAAAACGCTAAATAGGAAATATAATAATGAAGAACAACATTTTAGTAATATGTAGAATGTCTATAGTATAATATTAGTAGTTTATTATACAGTATGTTTCAGAAAAGGTGGCCACCCCCTCGTAACTTTTGAACGCGACGGAATTTTTCAATTCTGTAAAGTGCTAGGTATAGGAAGTGCCCTATGGCCCATCCTGTGGTCATATTTATTTTTGGCCCCGGTCGGCCCTTCCGGCTTTTAGGCCATATTTTTTCATTTTTCTCGCGAATTTTAAATGGAATGCTATATTTTTTATTCCTGTTAATTAAAGTCCAAGTTAGGTTGAGTATAATGGGCTTTTAAATTTTTCAAAAACCTTATCAGGGCGGAGCTAGTAGGGTGCAAGTTTCAAAATTGTTACACCCTGTATTTCAGCGTTAGTTAGATTTTTTAGTACTTTTTTTATGTTCATAGGTTCAAAATATTGTTTTACACCATATGAAATCAAAAAAATATTCTTGTTTACTTCTAATCAGGGTCATAGTAAGGTTTTTGTAAAAGTACTTTTTTTCTCACGTCAATTTTTCCGTAAATTAATGGTGTTCTCGAAATTGGCATTTTTAGAGGTGAAAGTCTGCAGTGACATATGTTTTTTATGCTTGAAATCGAAAGAAAACTTAACGGAGAAGCGATTAAAATCATAAAAAAAGCCATTTAACCTGCTAGTTTTTTCACGACAGTGTCCGGTAAAGTGGGTGAATTTCGTATTGGATTTTTTTTTTTTTGAGGAAACACAATTGGCATAGAAAATAAATAATATCTAATAAGTGAATATTACTTCAATAAACGTAACTAAATGCGAAATTAAATGAAAATTATTTCTTCTAAATCAGTGCCGGATAATTTTTTTTCTCTCTCTCTTTCTCTCTCTCTCTCTCTTCGCCTCTTTAAAATAATTGAATTGGTTTTATTTTCACCCTCAAGAGTTTGGTACTTGACCTGGTATTTTTTTCTCTTAAATTCCGAGATAATTAGATTTTTATTTAGAGACCTGGTATTCATTACTAGCAACACCAGTATGATTTTATTTTTTAAATTTGGGTTAAATATCGCGTTTCTTCTGCATGGTCATATCATAACGGGGGTGTTACATTCCATTCGCAAGAAACTCACCAACCTCCTAAACACATTTATCTCACCCAGCCTGGGTTAGGCCGGAATTCCAGCATCACGAAGTCTTCTCCTCGCTGGACGTTGCTTAACTTCGGTGATCCTACAAGAATCGTTGCATTCAAAGCGCCATCGGACTGACTCCAGAATAATAATTGTCAATGTGTTTTCTACAGATTTTACCAACTTACCAACTAAAATTGTCTCAAGAGGGGACCCCTAGGCTGACTTTAGAAGCAGCATTATCCGATAATTATTTTTGATACAACTTGAACTTTGAAAAGTAAAAAAAAGAGAGAGAGAAAAAAAAAAAATATCCGGCACTGATTTAGAAGAAATAATTTTCATTTAATTTCGCATTTAGTTACGTTTATTGAAGTAATATTCACTTATTAGATATTATTTATTTTCTATGCCAATTGTGTTTCCTCAAAAAAAAAAAAATCCAATACGAAATTCACCCACTTTACCGGACACTGTCGTGAAAAAACTAGCAGGTTAAATGGCTTTTTTTATGATTTTAATCGCTTCTCCGTTAAGTTTTCTTTCGATTTCAAGCATAAAAAACATATGTCACTGCAGACTTTCACCTCTAAAAATGCCAATTTCGAGAACACCATTAATTTACGGAAAAATTGACGTGAAAAAAAAAGTACTTTTACAAAAAACCTTACTATGACCCTGATTAGAAGTAAACAAGAATATTTTTTTGATTTCATATGGTGTAAAACAATATTTTGAACCTATGAACATAAAAAAAGTACTAAAAAATCTAACTAACGCTGAAATACAGGGTGTAACAATTTTGAAACTTGCACCCTACTAGCTCCGCCCCTGATAAGGTTTTTGAAAAATTTAAAAGCCCATTATACTCAGCCTAACTTGGACTTTAATTAACAGGAATAAAAAATATAGCATTCCATTTAAAATTCGCGAGAAAAATGAAAAAATATGGCCTAAAAGCCGGAAGGGCCGACCGGGGCCAAAAATAAATATGACCACAGGATGGGCCATAGGGCACTTCCTATACCTAGGACTTTACAGAATTGAAAAATTCCGTCGCGTTCAAAAGTTACGAGGGGGTGGCCACCTTTTCTGAAACATACTGTATAATTCAAGTTATATTATTATATAGTAATAATTGAGGAAACAGAAACTGGGTTCAAACATTTTTGAGTCAACAGAGTGGCATGATTCTGGTTCATAGAATTATAGGTATCAAATGAAAGAAAAGTATATCATGTAGATAAGTGTACAAAATTATCATATTTATATAACTAGCATTATATTATATAAAAAAATATGATTACCTGTGTTAGTCATATTGTATTTATTTTTGTTTTGAAACTTTATGTTTTGAAAACTTTCCACTCTTTTTAAACATTTTCAAGTCTTGAAAAATGTTATGAGCGGAACTTGATACGAGTACTTCATTTGATGAAAGTTGACTAGTAAATTATCCTTTAGTAGCATTAGTTGTGATTGTAGTATATTTCAATAAAGAGAATGGTGCTCACAAAAAGTAAGAGTCACACACATCAAGGTACTAGATTCGGAATACTTACAAAATAATAATACCAACTATTTTACTGTCTTAATACCTTACAATTGGAATTTGAGGCCACCGAACTTTAACATGCTCAATGACAAATTTGTAGTTCTTTTTTCATTGCTTTTTATAATAGAGATCTTTCTGCAGAGTTGGTGTTTTGATGAAGATATCATTATTGCTGACATCCCAGCCATTGTAAATCAATGTAATCTCCTAATTACCAAGACACTCTTTTTCGTGTCTTGTTCTACTCCACAAACTATCTTTCATGAAAGATGGATGAGGAATAATATATGTGGTATATCTAATAGTTATACTAATTGTACTCGTATCAATCTCACAAAATAAAACAGTGTCAGTATCCTTCTTAGATTCAGTATATAATACTATTATTAATGAAGAGACCAGAGCAGATCTTGAAAAAATAAAACATTTCATCATAGGTACACCTTTCATGTAATGTATTGAATGATAAAAATGTAGTGAAAATAAAATAAAAATATTCGGTTTTACTATCTAAAATTAAATACTGGAAGTGTAAATTGTATATAAACGTAGCTTAAAACGAAATCAATAACTATTATCTGTAAAAAAATATATTGTCATGTGAGTATGCTGTATGAAAAAAAGATCTATTGTAAATAATAAATATGAGAAAAAGAAAATCACTGAAAAACAAACATGAAAAGTTACAGAAAAAATATTGTAGTTTTGTGTCAAATAGGTACTTATTACAAAAAGTCCTAACTCCTCTTTGAAAACCTGAGTAATTGCATGTTATAGGATTTAAATGTCCAAGATTAAGATTTTTTTTACTACTAAAAAAGTAACCTTGTTGGGTCTCATGATCTCATGAGAAACAAATAACAAAACTCTTCTGCATCGCATGATTAGTTTTAAGGAACGATGTGATTTCCTCAGGTAGTAATAAGTAAATTTAAAACTGTAAAATGCCCTCTTGTTGGAATAAAAGAACAAGGATATTTACATGGGATTATAATGCAAAATATAATACGAAGGATTTTCTAGCCTAAAAAATCTTCCAAAATTTCCACACAAAATCAAATGGCCGTTTGTTTTTGGGGAAAATTTGGATGATCCAGTGATAAAATTGCCAAATAGTACAAACTTACGTGAATCTTGCACTCATATCTTTGGAATGGAAGACAAGAGAATCACGCCATGTATCTGTTGACAAAGTATAAAAATAACTCGATGCCTATTGTAACTTAAAATATAAAATAAATGAAAAGTTGCTGTTTATTTTCACTTAAACATTAAAGACGGTGTACCTATGAATCATGTAAGACACATTTAACGAATGGACATTGACACTGATACGTACATATTATATTATTAGGTATATCTTGTTTCAAAAATTGTTTGTGTTTTTTTTTATATGATTTTTAATTTACCTACATTTTCAACATTAGAGACGTTCTGAACGAAAAAATACCATACCAAATCAATAAAAGCAGGTTTGCATCAAATAAAATATGACTATCGATGATTAATCAATTGAAACTCGCGTATGTGCCTCATTTTTAGTGATAAAAATTGGTAATCATAATCATAACGTATGTGCATACATTGAAATGACAAGTAAGGTTTAAACTTTTAGTAAAGTATGTATTTTTCCAATGGGAAATGGACTGAAATTAATATAGCTACCAATACTTGGTATAAGGTATCCAAATAGAATACAAAACACCCAACAATATATTTAGTAGAGATTAAAAAAAAAACTAAGCAAAGAAATGAACCTTTTTTAATAAATTCATTCATTTGTGTTCACACATAAGAACCAACCAACCTCACCCATGTGGAAAAGGTTGACGAATGCCAACCCCAAGTAAGTTTGGGAAGAGGCAAAGTGAAAAAAGAAAATTAACTGTGTTTGCTTTTTTAACTAAAGATATCTTTATTAAAGCACCTAATTTAAAAAAGGAAATTGTAAGAGGTGTAATTGATGTTGTTTGACAACATTATAATAATATTTTTAAATCATAATATTTTTTCAACTCTTTATGATTGATTATTACGACCTCTCAATAATAAGAGAACCCAAAATGAAAGTAAATAATATAATAATATAACCAAATTATTTAATTTTGAAGTAGTCATACCAAACATATAATTTTAAAAACTCAAATTTTCCAAAATTAATTTATAGCTCCTTAAATTTAAGTTAATAGATAATAATATAAGTTTAGTAATTATTTCTAGACTTACATTTTAATTTAAAAGTAAATTTTCAATTCAATTTTATTTCTTCTTTCTTAATATAATATTTTTATTTTCAAATTTTGCTTACAAAAAAGAAAATCATTTCTTTTTAAATAAAGAAATATACAGAATTTAAGGCAGATTTTGGTTATTTTTTACACACAATACACTTTTCAAGGAAAGTTAAGTATCATAACAGACATATAGTAATAGGTCCATTATGAAAAACAACTTCCAATCTAAAAGGAGAAAATATAAGTTAGAACATCAACGAAATTTTGAAAAATAAATGATAAAATAATAATTTTAGGTGCGCTATTAATTTTAAATTTTGATATAAAAGTAACTTAAAAAATGTTAGACCAAACGAGGAAGAATTTGAAAATTATAAATGTTTGGAAAACACTTTAGTAATAATAATATAAAATTATCATTGTAATGAAGACCTTAATTTTAGAATTTTGAAGAGAAAATTTGCCAAATTTTTTTGCCAAAAAACATCGCCAAGACATCAATAAAATGTAATGGAACCAAATTTTACTACATGAAATTAAATATATAAGTATGTGAAGCCAAAATTATCTCAAAACAATAAAAAAATATTAGAAGGGGAATATTGTGGTTTGTTTGTGTGCAAATCAAATTTTATAAACCTGCAAAATCTATGTTGAAGAAATCCAAAATCTTTTTAAATTGTATCTTCTTGTAATCAATGAGGCGGAACTATAAATTTATAACTGTAATGAATTCTAAATATTTGACTAATAAAAAATAAGAAAGAAAAATACATTAAATTTTACAGTAACAGAGGTAATGAAACATTTTTGTTGTTGTTATTAAAACACTACCATGTGAAAACATGATATTATGATAGGGGATGAGAGTGTAAACGTTAAAGTATTTTGTTAGTATTATTCTCTCCCCAGAGATGCCTAGGTTCTTAGTGGGTGGAAATCCCACTCCCCATATTTTTCTTATATATTTTTTTTTTATTATTACCAGTGTTGGTGAATAACAGTAGGTATATTATTTAAATTTCAGATTTTTTTTTTCATTTGGGTTCGCTTTCAACTGCATGGTCGTATCAAAATGGGGGTGTTATCCTTCATTTGCAGGAAACTCACAAATCAGATTTGTTTGATAAATAAAATGTCCACTTTTTCTTGGTCAATGGATTTTTTTTTGTATCTCGATTTATACAAAAATTACATGTAACAATACTTCATTTTAGTTTACCATTAATTTTATAATTTAGCGACATTTAACGTTTACATCTCCCATTTTGATTGGAAAAAACAACACTAATCGACCTAATGGTATTGAATCGAATTTGAAAAATTAAATAAAATCTGATATTTGAGTTTGATGATTAGCTAGGGGAAAAAGAGTAAAATATTATAAACAAACCTGTTTACACAACATAAATGCCGAGAGGAGATAGTAACTATACTGTGAGTAAAACCAATTTGTAAAGAAATGAGATAAATTGAAATGATACAGACGGTACACATTGATGAGTGTATAATATAATTATTTTCTTGGTTTAGTCGTGGAAAATCTAATGAATTTGATGGCCAAAAATGAATCTTACATGCACTTTACTTAATAAAATGACGTTATACATATGCAACTTTAAAATCAATACTTTTACGTAAATTTGACTATTTTTTACGAGAAACAAAGCTGTACAGTTGTACAGAAATCAATCAAGGTATTAAAAATCATTTCGAAATGGTCCAGGTATAGTGAAATAAGTGCAAGATAAAAACTCAATTAAAGCCTTCCAACATCTATAATTTTCCAAGATATTTCAGTTTTATTAAAAGGTTAAACCTACCTCAAATTAAAGAAAATAGAAGAACAATTTTGCATTTTAGTGAAAGGTACTCTTATACAACATATACTATGATAATTATCGGTTTGATGAAATAAATAGGTTTGGGAAGAAAAAATAAATAGATCAGCCCGTCATTATTTCCATAACATCATTGCGCCAAAAATGATTGAATAAATAAGAATTTGTAAAAGTTTGATAAAATAGCGGTTTTGACAGAAAAAATATTCTAGTAAGAATTTATTTTAATAGTTTCTAAAAAAAAACTACGGGAAAAAAAAAAGATTATTACGGTTCCATATTTATAATATGGTATCTGTAAAAAATATTGAATAATGGAGTAGAGTTGTAGTATAAATTTAATGTGTTTGGAATAGTAAGACAATAGAATAATTATGATGTATTTTTCTAGGATAATATGTATTGAATATCACTGAATGTAATTTTATGCCGTGATGCAGTCTGTATTCAATATCATTCTATAATTTCACATATTTATATCGTGGTTACGGCGCTAGACTTGTAATGTAAACAATCTAGCCCATGGTAAGCATGGTTCCGTGATGTGTGGTTTGGATCCCACTCAATGCTTGAATTTTTTTCTCATTTATTTGAGCATGTGACCACGTAGGTAGTTATTGTTATTGGGTAATGGTCGCGTGTCTATCTATATTTCTGTATCTTTATTAATATTTTTTAAATTAAATTAAAAAATGATATAATATTATGTAGTCTTGGATTACATTATATGGATATGGAGCCTAAAAAATGCTGCATGTTACTAGGTAAAGGACTGTTTTGGAACCTGTATAAACACTGTGCAGTGAATAGGATTGTATTGAGTCTTTGGAATACTACTCGTATTTTGTTGCTTAGGATAGGTTGTATGTACGTATAATTATAGTATTTGGGAAAACATATTTGTTGTTTTGATATTAATGTATAGAGCCAGTTGAAAAGTCATAATTTTATTATATTGCCTGGGATGGATTTGTATGGAGTCTGTAAGAATATTGTATTCTGCTTAGGAAGGATTATTGTTGATAATCTAAGAATTTTAAATGTATCTATTCTGTAAGGTTTTGTTTGTTGGAATTATGTTGGTTGGAAATGGGTTTAATGGATTCTGTAAGAGTATTGTATGTTGGTTGGAATGGGGTTGTATGGAGCCAGTAGGAATGTTGTGTGTTGCTTTAAATGGGGTTTTATGGAGCCTGTAGGAATCTTGTATGCTGTTTGGAATGGGGTTGTATGGAGCTTGTTGGAATGTCATAATTATGTTGTTTGGGAATGGAGCCTGTAGGAATGTTGTATGTTGGTTGGAATGAGATTGTAGAACAGTCTGTAAGAATGTTGTATGTTGCTTTAAATGGGGTTTCATGAAGTCTGTGGGAATCTTGTATACTGATTGGAATTGTGTTGCATGGAGCCTGTATGAATGATATAATTATGTTAATTGGAAATGTGTTCAATGGTACCTGTAGGAACGTTGTATGTTGCTTGGAATGGATTTGTATGAAGCCAGTAGGAATTTTGTGTGTCAATTAAAATGGGATTGAATAGATCCTGTAGGAATTTCATAATGTGCTTGTAATTTATTGAGTCTGTAGGAATGTTGGTTGGGGTGGTGTTTAATGAAGCCTGTAGGAATACTGTACGTATGGTATTTTGCTTAGGTTGGGGTTTAATGGAGCCTGTAGGAGTCTTATAAGTTGTTTGGAAACCTTTTGTATGGAGCCTGTAGGAAAGTTGTTTGTTGCTTGGGATGGGGTGTATGGAGCCTGTAAAAATATATGTTTTATGTTGTTTGATATGGGGTTGTATGGTAACTGTGGGAATGTTGTGTTTTGCCTGGGATGGGGTTGTAAAGAGCCTGTAGGAATATTGTATGTTGTTTGGAACGGGTTGTATGGAATATGGAGCCTGTAAATATTGTTTGTTACTTAGCATGGGGTACATGTAGTATGGAGCCTGTAAACATTTTGTATGTTGCTTGGAATGGGGTTGTATGCAGACTCTAGGAATGTTGTATGTTAATTGGGATGGGGTTTAATGGAGCCTGTAGGAATCTTGTATGTTGCTTGGAATAGGGTTGCATGGATGGAGCCTGTAGAAATGTTGTAAGTTGTTTGATATGGGGTCGTATGGTAACTGTAGGAATGTTGTGTTGTGCTTTGGATGGGTTTTTCTAGAGCCTGTAGGAATGTTGTATGTTACTTGGGATATGGTTTGATGGAGCCTGTAGGAATTTTGTATGTTGCTTGGAATGGGGTTGTATGGATTTAGCCTGTAGAAATGTTGTATGTTGTTTGATATGGGGTTGTATGGTAACTGTAGGAATGTTGTGTTTTACTTTGGATGGGGTTGTATGGAGCCTGTAGGAATATTGTATGTTGCTTGGAACGGGTTGTATGGAGTATGGAGCCTGTAAAAAAATTGTATGTTGCTTGGAATGGGGTTGTATGGAGCCTGTAAAATATTGTTTGTTGCTTAGCATGGGGTACATGGAGTATGGAGCCTGTAAATGTTTTATATGTTGCTTGGTATGGGGTTGTATATAGCCTGTAAAATATTGTTTGTTGCTTAGCATAGGGTATAAGGAGTATGGAGCCTGTAAACATTTTGTATGTTGCTTGGAATCGGGTTGTATGGAGTCTGGAAGAATATTTTATGTTGCTTGGAATGGGGTTGTCTGGGGCCTGTAAGAATATTTTATGTTGCTTTCAATGGTGTTTAATGGAGCCTGTAGGAATCTTGTATGTTACTTAGAATGGTTTTTTTTAGGATCCTGTAAGGATCTTGTGTTGCTAGGAATGGGGTTGTACATAGTCTGTAGGAATGTTTTATTTTGCTTGATATGAGATGGTCTGAAGCTTGTAGGAATATCGAATGTTGCTTGAGTTTATAGGCATTTTGTGTGGAATGTGATTATATGGAACCTATGGGAATAATTTATTTTGCTTAGAATGGAGTGTATGCACTATGAAACTTGTAAAAATGTTGTATCTTGCTTTGAATGGGGTTGTATGGAGCCTGTAGGAATGCTTATTTGTAGCTTGGAATGGGGTTAAATGGAGCATATTATGTTAATAATTTATGTTGCTTGGAATGGGGCTATATGGAGCCTGTAGGAATGTTATATGTTGCTAGCAATGTGTTTCTACATAGCCTGTTTTAGGCTTTAAGCTGTCAGGGATGGATTTGTGTAGAGCCTGTTTGGGCTTATACTGTGTGTGCTTGAATGTATTAAGTAATTAGAAGTGTTGCTTAATATCGTTGCGTATGAGCCTGTAGGGATGCTTTTTGGTACTTAGAATGAGTTTCTATGTAGTATGAAGTAATGTTGCGTGTTACTTGAAATGGGTTTCTATAGACCTGGAATTTTTGCTTAACTCATTCTTTAATAGAGCTTTTAAAAATGCAATTTGTTGATTGGTATGGGATTGTATAAGTATTTTCTGTAGAACTTCGTTGCAGCTTGGACTGGCGTTGTATACTAGAGTCTGTAGGAAATATTAGTGGAATGGGATCAGTTGAGCTGTTGCGTGTTGATTGGAAAGTGGTTGTATAAAATCTGTAGGAATGTTGTGACTAATTAATTAAATTGAAATGTTGTTTTATGGAATCAGTAGAAAAGTTGCAAGTTGTTATAAATAGGGTTGTATAGAGCCTGTTAAAATATTGCGTATTGATTGAGTGAGGGTTGTATGGGATTAGTAGAAACGTTGCGTGTTGGATGTAATGTGGTTGTGTAAAGTCTTTGAGAATGTTGCGTATTGATAGCAATGGGTGTGTATGGAATATGTTGAAAATAAATGCCTATTGATTAGAATGTATGAAATCTAAAGAAATAACGAACGTTTTATGGAGTCTGCAAATAATTTGGGTGTAAACTGGAATGGGTTTGTATGGAAATTGTAGATTTTTTTTTTTTTTTTTGAACTATTAAGTTGTTTATTTTATTTAAAAACATACAATTTACAAAATATAAAAAAAAATTCCACCATGCTAGAGGAATAGGGCATTGTGCTCATTACACATGCAGCATTGCTTTTCTCGGAATGGGTTTGTATTCAGCCTATGGGTATAAATGTGGTTGTATGGAACATGTGAGAATATTGTGTGTTCATGGGAATGGGGTCGTATGGAGTCTCTTAATTTTTGTGTATTGTTTGAAACGGAGTTATGGAGCCTGTGGAATTGTTGCGTGATTATTAAAATGCGCTTGTATGGAGCCAATTGATATGTTGGGTGTTATATGGAATGGGGTTGTATGGAACTGTGGAAATGATGTGTTGATTTGAATGGGTTTTTATGAAATGATGTGAGTTGATTGGAATAGGGTTGTATGGACCAGCCTAAGGGAATATTGGATGTTGAATGGAATGGGGTTGTATAGGTAGAGCCTGTCAGAATATTGCGTATTGAATTAAATGGAGTTATATGGACTAGACTAAGGGAATGTTGGATGTTGATTGGAATAGGGTTGTATAACGCCTTTTTGAAATATAAATTGATTGGAATAGTATTGTTGGAAGCCTGTGAGAATGTTGCAAGTTGATGAAAATTAATTTTTATGGTGTTTGTGGAGATAATGTTAGTTGATTGGAATGGTATTGTATAGAATCTATAGGAATGTTGCATGTTGATGAAAATGGAGTTGTATGGAATGAAGTTGCATGAAATATGGTTTTGATTGGAATGGGGTTGTATGAAATATGTAGGAATAATGTGTGTTGGTTGATTGTTGTGGAGTCTGTAGGATTGTATAGAGCCTGTAGAAAGTATGGTTTTATTGGAATAGGATTGTTTGGAGCCTGTAAGAATATTGTGTGTTGATTGGAATTAATTTGTATGGAATATCTTTTTGATTGGAATGGGATTGCATGGAACATGTTGTAAATATGTATTGATTTGTATAGGATTGTATGGAGCCTGTAGAAAATATGTATTGATTGGAATAGGATTGTTTGGAGCATTTAGGAAATATATGTTGATTGGAATAGGATTGTTTGAAGCCTGTAGGAAATATGTGTTGATTGGAATAGGATTGTTTGGAGCCTGTAGGAAATATATGTTGATTGGAATAGGATTGTTTGGAGTCTGTAGGAAATATGTGTTGATTAGAATAGGATTGCTTGGAGCCTGTAGAAATGATGTGCGTTAATTGGAGTGGGGTTGCGTGGAAACTGTAGGAATTACTTGTGTTTTTGGAATGGGGTTGTGTAAATTCTATAGGAAATATATGTTGATTGGAATAGTCTTGTATGAAACTTTTGGTGATGATATTTTTTATTTGGCATACTGTTATTGGAGCCTGTACGAATCGCATAATGTTGCTTGAAGTGGTGTTTTATGAAGTTTTTATAATCGCTGCGAGTTTTTATGATATTGCAAGAGAATAGGAGTTATGAATAAAATCGATGTTGCTTGATTTAAATGGATCCTACTGAAATATTGTTGTTTTGGGTTTTGAGATCAATCGATCATGCTAAATATTTTAGAAAGAGTTTTTTTTTTTTTGTTTTTTTTTTTTTTTTTTTTTTTTTTTGTAGGAATTGATTTGTATTGAAACTGAATAAATTCTTTGGGTTACATGGTGGATCTGTTAGATTTAAATTTTCTGAATCGTGTGCTTGAGATAATTTTGTAGGCAGCTTAGGATCAGTTTGTATGAATCGTGCATGAGTTTATGAATTGCAAAGGTGTTGATTTGTTTATATTTATGGAGTCTGAGGGAAATATGTGTGCATATTATGTATCAAGTTAAATACAGTCTAAAGAAATTGAGTGAGAGGATGTAACTGAGATTTACATTTTTAGTAACTGTTTTCTATGCAAGCCAAAAGAATAATGTATTTAGATAGACATCGATTTGTATATTTGGTTACAAGCTAATGGAATGCTGTGAAAGGTTCTATGGTTTGGTTAAAGGCTAATGAAATGCTGTGAAAGGTTCTAAAAATCCCAACAGATGGTTGGGATTTTTAGATATATATTGTATTTTTAGATATGTAAAGAGTCTGTATAGAGATATTGTGTCATTGCTTAGAGCTTGAAGTTTTAGAAACAGTGCAAAGCTGATCTTAGTGAGCGTATGTACCTTTTATTTTTTTAGATTCAATTAAAAATCATTTTTATGTATTAGTAGGTAATAGGTAGTTATGTTTAAATTTTTCATTCATGTAAAGGATATTAATATGTTGTAGAGTACCTACTCCTAACACTACTTAGAGTTTTGCATCGTTATCTTGTGTGTAGGTTTAATATTTGACTGTGATAGCACAAAAAGTATACAATGTAGTTATCTTGAGATCACCTATAATATGGATTTCAAGTTTATCAAATCTTCAATTAAAATTAACATTGATTTTAGGTTTTGGGTGGAATATTGCACAAAGAAAAAACAAACAACAACAAAAAAGGTCCTACAAGTATTCTAAAGGTTTGGTAGATATGTATACAATAGGTAATGGTCTGATTTAAAGACAAGAAAATGTACCAAATGATGTAATGATATACATAGTTACATACTCATTAATATAAATAATAAAATAAGTAACAAAGTAAATACGTAGGTAATTTAGGTTATTCTGGTAATGATGGGAGTATTTGAATAAATTAAAAAAATCAGCAATAACTGTTACTTACATATTTTTGATGCACATCAAAATAACAGGAGATAGGATTTTACAGTCAAATGGGACATACGAAATGCCTAATACCATTACCAATGTTCATTGTTTATATTTATACTCATGTATTTAGGAAATCTTAGAATACTAGTATGATTTAGTAAAATGAATATGACTTGTAAAATAATTTAAACTAGGATCTAAATCATAAAAATAAAATAAAACACTAGAAAGATTTGAAAAAATACTTAGCATTGTATCGCTGATGTATTTACTATAGGTATGTATATCATCAAAGAATATAATTGGTGTGGAAATACTCGTAGTCTTCTTTCAATGAAAGTTTGCTGTAAATGGAAGCAAAATAATGGTTCTATAACCACACCATTCCTATGTAAATAAAAACCTGCAGTGCAAATGGATTAATATTTATTATATTTATCTTCAAAAGTTAAATCAGATGAGTAGGTAATGGTACTTAAACCTGCCTATCAAATTATACAACCGCTCTTATGTTTCACAGTGACATACCTAAGAAATCTACTAGCAGGTAAAGTGGATAATAAACGAGAGTATTCATAGTTTTGTTTCTAGATTAGATAAATAGACTTTTTTCTTCAATGGAAGTGTATTTTTTTTTTTTTTTTAAATCATCAGCTTTTACGTCATTATAAAATAAAATGAAAATGGTCTTAAACTAATAAAATAGGTATTTATTAAAACTATGTATTTTTTAAATGAAGAAAATTGTACAGAGAATGTCCTTGCGTTGATTTTTGACAAAATACAAAACCACTCAAATAGAAAGAATCGAACTGTTGATCAACAAGGGATATCAATGCCGTATGAACTATTGACAGTATTGACAAGTTTATATCCAACCTATAAGCACTTCTTTCACACAACTTTAGAAAGAGAAAAAATCATACAAGTAATCTCTATTATTATGACAGTGATAAGTTATTCTATCAGACCAATTATTTATCAGTTAGCATAGCAACAAAATAGCAACAGTGCGAATCTTTCTCAATTTACTCTCAGGCTCCTTTCTCTAGAAAATTACAAAATATTGTTAATTTTTTTGACGATATTTTAATAAAATTATGCAAAAGAAAGAGTATAGAAATATCCACACAAAAAAATTGTGAAATACAAAGGCTGAATCATTTTAAGCCACAGTCACTCAGCAATCGATTTTCTCGGCCCCTGCTAGAATTACAAAAAATCTATTCTGAGATCAGTAGCATATGTCATAGGGGGACATCTTATTTTGAATTTTGAAAATCTGCTAATGTTGACCTTCAAGGTCAAATGAAGGCCAACTTCAGAATCTGAAATAGATCGATCTAAATTTATTGTATTGCACATTAATATTTTCCATATAATTTTGATCTTATTAAACAATTCACAACACATTTTCACTTACTTCCCCCCGCCCCGATTTTTCAAGGTCAACTTTTTGTTATCAACTGGATAATATCCATGTGACGTATAAAATTAAAGGTCTTGTAATGCCGAGTTAAAATCACATTTCACTTTACCTTTTTCCCGGTTATCCATAACAAGTAGGTACCGTAATTCAAGACTAATGATTACACCCAATTTTATTGTTCATCACATTCAACACGACCAGACCTTTCAAGAAAGACAGATGAAAAAAACAAAATTGACCTTTTAAAAAAATGGGGGAAAACGTGTAAAGTGAAAGTGAGTTATGAATAGTAATTAAAATAAAAAAATACAGAAAATCTGAATATGGAATAAAATTCAAGTCGATCCATTTAAGATTCTGAAATTGACCTAGAAGGTCTTGGCAGATTCACAAAGGTCACCATTAGATGTCTCCTATGAATTATGAAAATGATCTCTGAATAAATTTTCGAGATTTCAAACAGAGGCCGAGAAAATCGACTGCACCACTTAAAATGACTCACCCTGTATAAGACTGAAATTCGCATCCTCTCATTAATGTGTAATGTACGAGTATTACATGAGACCTATAAATTATCTATAATCCATCTTTTTGAAATTATGTGTAACATAATATACTAAGATGGATAATCGTCGTCTCACGAATAAGAATACTATGAAAGATAATGCTAAAAAAAACTAAAAAAATAATAAGGGCATATGAATAGAGAACGACTGCCAAACTATCCAAGTAGGTACCATAATAAAAATAATAGTTATATTACTTCCATAGCTATACTAGTGTAAAAAATGTTAGGAACATGAAAATTTAAGACAAAATACTTTGTGATTTTTCATAGAGACGTATCTGAAGAGCTATTTAAGACATGCGGTTTGTAGACCTAATTCAGAGTTTTTTCTTCTTGGTAATACCTACTTCGAGATGTATTGTAGTGTTTGCTGCGAATTTTTTGCAATATTGACCGAGGTAGTATGATTACGTAAATTTTACTTTCAAAAATAGATTGTACAAATGTACATATTACAATCTTGGCTAATCAATTTCTATCGGAAAAAGTACGAGTATATTATAGTTACCTACATATACACCGATAGTAATAGTGCGTTCAAAGTCAGGAAAATAAAATAATTTTAAAGCCTTCCATTTTCATTACGTTTATAACACATAAAAAAATTGAATCACTCTTTCTGAACATGTAGGACCACAAGAATAACGTAGATTGTTTTAAAAATTTAGACTTACACTGCCTTCCTAGGTCATACTAATACAAAGTCCTATTACATCAGTTGTGTTTTTTTTATTTTATTATTATACTCTTTACAGAAAGAATGAGTTTCATCTTTTTGGGTAGTTTTGAATAACACGGTTCTTCATTCAAGTTTTACTTCTCATCAAGCAGTTTTTGCATTATTATCTATACTACATTTATTATTTAGGTGATTTTATCTCGATATTCAAATTATGGAAGCTAGTTTAAGATTCTGAATATATTTACGAACGATTACTACCCATGCCACTACTAAAATGTTTGCACCTTCTCCGTTTCCACTTAAATCGCAATGCAAGTCATTCATTGCAATGCTGTGGTTTCATTGCATATACTATGGACGATTCTTCAATTCCAAATAAAATTACTCAATAGCCTCTATCAAAAGAATGTGTAAAAGCAACTCAAATAAAATATAAACTGAAAACAATAAAATAAAGAAAATGGCAAAACAAAATATTTTTATATGTAATTTAATAGCATTCGTTTATTACTTTTGCAATTTACAAGTTTTCAAATTAGTAATTTTTATAATACAAATTAATATAGGTAGTTATAATTGTGAACTATGTATAAATTTTATTATTTATATAGGTGTACATAGTGTAGGGTGTCCAGTTTTTTGTTAAGTAGGAGTTTTGCTCGTGATTCAGTGGTAATACTTTGATATCAATTTATTAAAGTTGACCAACTGTAATTTTTCCAGATACTCGAGTCTTTACAAAAAGTTGTATATATTGAAAAACACCTAAACAAAAAACTGACTGATTTTGTGACTAGCAAACTCACCACTTTTCAGCAAACAAAAACTAATTTTACATTTCATTGTGAGATAATCATTTTTTGTATTTATGATATTGAAAAACTGTGAGATGAATGTGCAATAAATGTGATAAAAGTATTAACAAGAAAAGCAATTGTGATTATTTGAACATTGTTCTTTTTTTATCTTTCTATTAAAGGCGAAAAACAACTGTCCAAGAAATACACATTATTTACAAGGTCTTTATTTTAACCTGTGGTTATATTGTACCTATCAAATATAGGACTAAATAAATGAATGTATCACTGTTATTTGTTTTAAATCATGTTCGAATCTATCCAGAAACTTATATAATTATATTCTTCTCATACAAAGTATTTTTTTTTACAGTAAGGATGAAGAAACATAAGAATAGTTATCAAAAAGCCAATATATAACCTGAAAAGCAGAAGAGGAAAGAGACTAGTAGCTAACTCAATAAACTAATAAAATAATATAATGAAATAAAATAAAATGAAACAAAATAAACAATAAAATGTAGGCTATCAAGTAATCTAACGAACGCAAACATGACCTTCTGAGATGAGAAAACAAGTTGATGGGAATAAATAGGTACAATATCGCGTGAGAAAAGAAATAATTAAAGATTAATTTTTCAAAATATCTTTCCAATGAAATATTTTACAAATAGATGCTTTTAAGTTTAAATAGATAATAGTTCCTAATTTGATCTGAAAGTACAAGATAGCTGTTTAAATTTAATCATTAGTCTGTTGCAAAGATTGCATTTCAGCACAAATTATTGATAATTTAGGCATTAGTAAACGTACATACACAATGAGTATTGTTATTTTTTGTTATGTATTATACATACTCATAACAACAAAATGTCAATAAAAATAAACTTTTTATAAGAGAAATATTTCAAGGAGAGTATGCAACTGGGAGATATCCTTTTGAATTCCGTCTTATTATACTCTTGTCAAAATATTTCAAAAAGTTCTTTTGGGAACTTTGACAGCTGGCTGTAACCACACACGTCCAAAAAGTCAATTTTTTAAGCCATTTATCTAGTAATATATATTTATATTTTTTTATTGATCTATATATACTGAAATATTTCAAAGAGAAAAAGACCTTCTTCAGCCTTTTTAAAATTATAAACAATAGAAACCAAGTCTCAATTTAAAACTATAAACAAAATAGAACTTTGTAAAGTTTTGTAAATTTTGTAGAGAAATATTATCTTCCATAATTTGAGGAACTATGAGAAAATATTTCTAAACACATTTATTAAAGAGACAGTTTCAGTGTTGGAATTTCTTTTCAGCTGCAATGAAAAAGGTAACTTTTTCTCTAAAAATATTACATATAAGGTTAATTTAATTTTATGTATCTGGGTGGGATTATCAAAGTTAACATCTATCACCTGCTTAGGTAATTGATTTAGATTTCAGATCTGTCTACATCAGTTGAATTTATTGTGACAAATAACTGTTTTCTTATTTAATAATAAGACTTATTTCTTTATAATCAATTATTTATTTACTTTGAACATCTTCATGATAGAATTTGGTTGAAAACTGGAATATAGTGAAGATACTAATTTTGAACCTTCATTTTCTCATTTTTTGATAACTTCGTTTCATTCTCAGATAGGTCATGTTATTGCAAGCTTAGGAAAATATTGAAAGAATGTTTTCTTTTTCTTTCATCTATGTGAACTGATAGTTGTAAACTGATGTATTATAAATTTATAAATAACTAATTTTCTACCTAATGTTTTAGTGACTATAATCGTGTGGCTGGAATCCGTCCAATTATGTAAGTATAATATATTTCTTTTTACATATTTCGTATGAAATTTCTACATGAACTCTGCAGAATCAGAATACCTTTTACTGGCATGTTCAACAATGTGCAAAACTACCCAAAAAATATGAACATATTTTTAATATTATTATTACTAAAGGGAAATTAAAATACCAAAATGTAAGTACTAAAAATAAACATAAAATGAATTTTATACCAATTCTTTTTTCTTCTTTAAATTTTGACAAAATAAATACAATAATAAAATAAATATAATAATAGCCAGACAATAAATTTTGAGTAATTATACAAAACAAATAATATATAACAATTTTTCTTTTCCTATAATTATAATACGATTTTCAACTCGAAATTATATTTACACAAAAAGTAACTAAACAGAATTAAATTTAGAGCTGTACATATTTTTGACATTGAAAGTACAAACGTAAACAAATGGTAAAGTAATAAAGAAAAGATTAAACGCGAAATTTTGTCTAAAATAAATAGAAAAAATGAGATAAGTTCAGAACTAGAATTTAACATATTTTTCTGATATTAGTACATGGTTTGTACTCAATGTATTTTCTCTTTATGTTCATAGAACCTTAATCCAAGGAAAGATATGTACAGATACAAATCCACAATATTTCGGTCTTTCAAAGTTATAAGAACCTCTTGGACAATATAAACTTGAGGTACTTATACTATAAAAAAATGAATAATAATAATCAATTTATTGTACTGACATTGCCCTCTACTCTACAAAACTTTCTCAAAAAATCCGATAGGTGGGATGGGCGGTAGATTCCAAGTCAGTGGATTTAATAAAATAGATAGTTGACCAATACAATAATGTGAAAATCAGACTTAATGCTAAAAGCTCTCTCTTTGTTTGAATACACAGAGCCACTGATAACACAATATAAATTATGAAGTAGCCATTGTTTTTACATTACTATGTAATCATGTAGTAATTATGACATAGTATTCTTTTACAATCATATTTCTTGGATGTAGAAAATATTGAAAAATACGACAAGTTCACTAAATGAGCTTACGGCAACGGAGTAGATTTACTTCATCTGCTGATTTGATGAAATTCAAAAGTTGCTAACATTCATAGGGAAAATCCAATATTTCCAATGGTTATACTTGTTGAATGGAATTAGAGTGTTGCAAGTAGCAAAAAGCTGCCTGCTGTTTAAACACAGCGCCGTCTCTTTATTCTAATTGCTCTAAAAAATTTGGACTTTTGAAATACTCAGGTACGGGGTCATCCATTCGCGAGATGATCTTGTAAATGGATTTCTTCCAAGAAGGCTCTTGGTCTTTACCGTCCTGGATAGCTTTGAAGAATTCGCGCAGGGTTTGCTCGATGACAAAGCGGAAGTTGGTTGGCACCTATAGGAGGAAGACAAAGGTTTGATTAGTTCAATCACTTTTGTATACAGCAAATTTATTGTTCACATGGTTTGTTTCATACAAGAAATTATTTATAGACTGGAGGACTTTACCATTGTAATAATTACTACTTACTTGAAAAAAAATCTTGAATAAAATTATTGACTTTTTTGGAGTAAAAGTTACAATTTCTTGCATCGTTGGAAATAATTATACACAAAGAGTAAAAGTTAAATGAGGTTACTTAGGAAAAAAGTTCTGGAGCAGATTTGTGTATGTACCTATAATAATTAGTTGTCAAACCTTTTATTGTCCATATAAAACTTTTCCCGAATTTCTATCCATGCTATTCTTTAATTATAACTTTTCGAAAAAGAACGTTCCCTACATTGTAAACTTTCCTTCTTGTATAATAGATCTACTTTTAATTTTGAACTGCACTCAACTAATTATCTAAACCTACCGAACTATCTACCTTGTAATATTTTTTCCAATATATCTACCTACATGTCTAAGGATATTCTTACAATCAAAGAAAACTAATTAAAACTTTACAGTAATTCAAAAAAGTTTTATGTTAAAAAAAATCAACCAGACTAAGTTGCTTCTCATTATCTTCTTTCCCATATACTATATCTCGCTTTCTTTTGAATGTCTTTTTTCGTAGAGAGAGAGAAAGAGAAAGAGAGACGGAGAAATAATGGATTTTGAGAGATAACATAAGTACTAATTAAAATAAAATAAAAAATAGAAAGAGCCTGGATCAAGAAAAGCCTTGAATATTACCTAACTGTCGGTCTTCATGAATGTTTCCTCTACACTTACAGATGTGCATCTACATAATATAATATAAGTATGTATATTTAAAAATGTGTAAACAATTTTAGCAAATTATAGTATTTATCTCATAATGAAAACTTTCTTTCATTTCCATTATAATAATTATGTACTCATATATGCCATATTAAAGTCCATAATTATACTAAGCCTACGTATAGTATGCCTACATCGTGTCTTTTGAAGAAGTTCCTACTTGGAAGTCACATTTTTACACAAAAGAAAATCTTCTCAAGAACTGACTGCGTCAGAATATTCTCGTTGGGTATCTTCTTTTTTTTATTTCTTTAGAAAATAAAGCTTTTCCCACTGCTCTTAGAATCCTCTACATCTCGATCTTGATGAAAAATCTCTTTTTTTGACTACTTCTAATGTGAAATCAGTACTTCTAGCTCTGATGTTCTCCAGAATCTCCAGGTATATGGTAGAAATACATATTGCTTTTCAAAATACATTGATTACAAGAAATTTCCTAAAACTATATTTGAAGCTCTAATTTTCTTGAATATAGTTTCAATGGCAAGTTATTGTATTTAATTTAAAATCGATACGTAGATATTAGAATATTAACTTAATTACAAAATTCTAAGGGCATAGGTATACATCAAGAAACAAAATCGCACCTGTGGTCCGCATACCTCAATATGATTGTTTCGGTTGTAGTGGAGGTTGAGCACGCGGTAGATTTCGCAGTCCCCGCTCACATGCAGATCTTCAGCGTGCAGAACGCCCTCGCTGACCGCCTGGCGGGCGTACTTCTCCATCTGGATGTAGTAGAACTCCCTGGAGAATAGAAAACAAAATATCACTAAACTGGGAGAGGCAATGGTTTCAATGAAAATCATGGAAACAATACAATTCAACATAGCAATAATGTTATGTGTGACAAACCAAACGGGAGAACCAATACTTTTTTATGTGAACACTGACAAAAATCTGAAATGGAGGTATAGATAATTATAAGCACCCACTAAAATCGAAAATGGAGGAGTAAAATATAATTTATGGTAACAAGTTTATGGCACATTGCATAGATGTGTGAAATCTTAACAGGCGTCCATACAATTGACTGAAAATTAACTGGTTTAGATTCATTTTTGCTAAAGTCCAGGTTCATGAAGCCCACCTGATGAAGGAAAATTATTAAAGTTTTTATGTAAATACCTATATTCAACATAACTAAATAGCTCTCTATAAGATCTTTCAAGCTCAATCATCACAATAAAAAATCCAACTACTTTTATTACCACAGCACTGGTACTGAGTTCATCTTTATTTCATCAAAACCATGACAATATATAACTTATGAATAATTAGCCTAACATCACAAATGAGAGAACAAGATAAAAAGTATCAGTGGCGCAACTACAGTAAAATAAAAAAGTGGAATCAGTGTAGGATTGAGCAATAGTGTTCATTGAAACGGTCTTTGTTACATCAATTTTACATTGTTGCAGCCTTCAAAATGTATCACTTGATTTTACACTTCCTAAATCTACACAAGTATCTATCTTTGTTTTATTTAACATAATTTTTAATAATTAACATCTTATTGTATGCCCGATATACTTAATAATTACTCGTACTTTTTATATAGGGGTAAGGGTCCGTTTACAGAGTTACCATTTATTAAAAATCCTGGGAATTTAATGTAAAAAATATTCTTCTTCGACACTGAGAGATAGGTATTGTACGCGAGGTACAAAGCTGTAATTGAAAAAGAGAAGAAGGAAAAAAATTATCCAGAATCCGCCTGCTTCATCTCCAGGGAGAATTTCATACATCTGCTACAAAGGATTTCGCCTACAGGGTGTTGCTATGATATATTCGGGTCCATCCCTTCTGGAATGTAATAAAGGCTTGGAGGATAGTAATGCGATAGATGATTTATTTGGGATAGAAGTTATAGAGAGGATGGTTTTGGCAAAGTTTTGGGAAATATTGAAGTTTTTGAGAAGAGAAATTTAATTGTTTTAATGGAAGTTGGTAAAAGTTTGTATATTGACCAGAGTAAAAAATTACATTTTCAAGTAGTGTAGTACGTTGTTAATTCGGATAGCGCGTAATTGGATAGGGAATATACGATGGGCAATATCTAGAAAGCATTTCTCTAGGGATTTACTTACAACTCCCTTTCCTTCAAATTCTACTTCCTCCCTCTACCCTTCCATTTCTATGTACCTGAGTACCTCCTATTCTCTTATCCAGTAAATTTCTGCAGTGATTCCATCTTCATTGTCCTCTCCTCAATATACCCTAACCTGTGCAAAAATCTTCTTTCATCTTTTTTTTTGCAAATAGGTCTCCTCTTCACTCTTTCTATCTCTTTCCTTCATGATTAATTTAATAATGATATAAAATACAACATTGTTATTTCTGCTATGTACCTACTCTTCTGATGTTATCATTCTCTCCTCTCCGCTTTTTCACTACCGTTTGTCTCTACAAAAGCTCATACATATAATACTCTTATATTGTGTTCCAAGCTTCATAATTAGGTACCTTTCAGTCATCTGACATGGGCGCAATCAAAATTTGATTTTTGGAATTTATTTAAAAATTTGTAACAAAAATTATGTAATTCAACGTTATACATATTTCAAACATGAAAACCAAAAAGTAGATATGAGGTGAACTTAACGTCAAAACAAAGAGGCATATTCTTTCAAAATGCTTCATCAAACTTTCTTCCGGAAATTATTGACCCTTTTACGTAGGACTAAGGTAGTCATAATTTCTTTTATAGATTTTTAACTTTTACGAGTAATAATAATTTCCTGGACTGTCTGTCAATTTTCAAAGCAAGTTTTTATTCTTCTTTAAAAACATGAAAAGTACTTGGAAGTTGGTTTTTGAACGGTTTCTTTTTGGTAATCGTAATCAGAGTTTTTGCTTTTTGTAGTTAAACACAAACTTTCATCACTCTATTGAAAGAAAAGATGTATTGTACAAAGGATGTAAATTTCTTTTTCATTATTCTTAAAGGATCTTTCAATCAGTGAGCGCATTGAATTAAAAAGCATAGATATTTACAATCTACTTAAAAAATAAAGAGAGAAAATCTATTAAAAAAATGGTAAATGTCAAAGTAAAACGGGTTGATAAATCACTAATCGGCTGATTGGTGTGTTTATCAGTGACATGATTAATGACAGTGGCAATACAAATAGTATTGGATGTTCATCGTTAACTAATTAATATTAGGCGTTTATTAAATAAAATCATTTGATTAGTGTGACAGTTGATAAGCGCAGCCTCAAAGTCAAATGAAAAGTCAATATCCTCATTCAGCTATTGTGCTGAAAGAATACTGTAAATTATAGAACAGATAGGTAACAGTAAATTATGGGACAGATGTGTAACAAGTGATTCAGTCACTTTGGTACCACATTTTCTTGTAACAAATTATAGGGGCATGTGATGGAAAGTTAAGAATACTCAATTAGACTACAATGTCACCAAGCAGTGACCTTTTTCCACGTATCTGTATAGTTTCATGAGTACCAGTGTTGTAGGGAATGCTACTTTCACGGTGGATGATATTTCTCTTTCAATTGCTCCACTTGAGCATCAACTCGCTTTTAAAATGAGTATGTAGTATTATGTAATTTAAAATTGGGTTTTCAACAAAGAGTAGATATAATTCAAGTCAAAATTCAAGATACATGTTACTAGATAATTTTTCATCTAAGTAAAAGTATCTCCCATCTACTCGACTGCTAATTTTGTTTTCTTCCTATGCACCTCACATCAGATGCGGGTGCCAAGTATTTCAATATTATCTATAGTAACGCTATCATTAAAGGTGCTTAGTGATCCGAGGCCACCTGCAGAACCAATATCTTGGCTAACCCCAATCAACTGACGGGCTAGGTATCTTATTGCACTATACAACTATACATTGACTGCACAATTGACCTACTTTGGTGATTCTGTTTTCAAAGAATAAAAATGAGAGAGGGAAACTAGGAAATTGTGTTAGCGTTTCATTTACTTGCAATCTTTTTGCACAAAAAAATAATAATAAAAACTTTGTAAATACAGAAGATGTTTCTACAAGACCCCTGAAAATTTTTAACATAAAAATGATGTCAATAATTTTATTAAAAAAAGAAAACTTTCACTTCATACTTACTCTCGATTGAGAATATCAAAAAATGTAACAACTTTATCCCACAAGTTTTCTTCTACTTAAAAAAAATGCTAATTGATAACTACCTAATAAATATTGAAATTATTGAGGAAAAACATGTTTCACCCCTGACAAAATATTGGTAGCATTGAAAATTTGAGTTGTCTCTTGACTTGCTGATAATTTGAGTTGTCTCTCAGTAATAAGTTTTCAAAATAGTTGCCCTTAAAACAGCCAACATCGAAATTGAAAGTTCATGTTTTTTATTTATTGTATATCACCATTATCACCAAAAAATGTAATATTTTCCTATAGTCAATTATAAATAGGTATCTATTTTAGAATTGGTCTCTATTTAATTAGTATACCTACATAGTAAAACAACACAACACTACACCACGACAAGGAATCCAGAACATTGCTTCTAATTTCTGAGTGTTCTGAGGGTTTAATACCCCATCAATATTATAGAAGGAAAAAAATCGTTGGAAACGCTGTCCGGGTTCTGTAACCGGGTTCTTTTTTAAGAAAGTAGACAAAAAGTATCTATGAACAATGGAATTATTTCCTATTAACTTCATCAATTAATGAGAAAGCTTCGAGCTTCTTCAAAAAAAGTAGCCACGTTTTTTTCTTCCCTACCTTCAGAAAACCCTTTACTGAAATTCTCGACTTTTTCTTATTATTGACTGACGTAAAGAGAGCCTTTGATATGCTTTTTTCATGTTTTATTTCTAAAAAATCCACTTGTAATATTCCTTACATCTAAGAGAGAGAGAAAAAATAACTAGGATTTTTCCTCTTTGCGGAAAACTTTTTAATTAACGCTGGCAGCTCTATGTTTTCCTCAGAATTTTCATACTTAGGTATATAAGACGATTGAAAGCAAGGAGACAGTAGTGTAGCCACTAGTGTATATCAAACAGTCGAGTGTATAAGTTATACAAACAAAACACTGGCAAAACACAGAGATAGTACCTACCTAGTGTAAGTAAGTAGATATGATGAAAATAATATTAAATAAGGTACCCGGCCCATTTATCGCCATGCCTAATTTCGCCATCCCACCTTATCTCAGTAGATATTTAAAATTGGCGCCATTCATTATGAGAATCTTGTGTAATTATCTTTAAATGTTTACTCGTTGTTTTCAAAACAACTGTGAGTGCCCCTGAAAAAATAAAAAAAATCATTTTCATTTTCAACAAGGGCTTTTATAATATTGCAAGGTAAGCAAATTTGAATTAATTCAGTTTATTGGTTACTACTTGCATGTGAGTGTCTTTAATTGTTTCTTTTGGGTTTACTCTTTATTATTAATCTGTGCTTTAAGGTTTACTCTTTATTATTAATCTGTCCTAAATTCGCCACCTAGGTGGCGATATTAGGACTGTACCAGTGTACCCTAATATTGCCAAAGTTTGAGGTCTGAGAAAAAATGTTTCCTTCGGTTTCAGGATTAATTTTGCTTTAAAAAATCTTTGGATTTAAGAAACAACTAAATATTCTAGGTGTTACTTTAATTCTTACAGAAAAAACTATAACACAAAAAAATTTAAAAATGAAAGAAGCTTAAAGTGGCGATAAATGGGCCGGATACCTTATATTATGTGGGTAAGTAATGAGAGTTTTGACGCCTCCACAAAGTGTAGATAATTAGAGCATAACAATTTTTCTAAATAATGATTAATGTCCAAACATTTAACTCATAGTAAAATAGTTTGAAATAGGCATACAACGATGTGTCACTCTATCCTAATCAATCTCATAAAATAATGTAGGTGCTCGAAAAATAGGAGTGTCTGCTTTTTATTCATCCTATTCAGCAAAGTTTTAGAAGAGTTTCACATTCTAGTCAGCAAAATTCTATTTTCCATGTACCTATGTTTGTCTCTTAAAAAAGACAATAATACCTGCACAACTCTAATACATGCTCTTGAGTCTTGCGGTTGACTTTTTATATAATGAACGGTGGTAAGGTTGTTATTGTTAATATTATGAAGAGTGCCATAACGACAATACGAAGAGACATAATACTCAAGTTGAAAAACAACAAAACATATCCATCACTATAGCTATGAGTATCTCCATCTTCCTATGCCACATGTTTTGTGCCTCAACACACTTTTCCCAGATTCCAACTTGTACTTACGTTTGTGGATATTGAAAAAATTCTCGTTGAAAAAAAGAACCGAGGGAAATATAGTGATAACGAATGGCACTATTGGAGTTAGACACAGTCGAGGACAGGAAGAATAAAAGAAAAGTAACCATAAGTGCAAAACCTGCATACTCAGAATCAATAGAGAACGGATCTCGTTGTGTACAAAGGCTAAGGTGTGAACCGTTGTCAACATTAGCACCTCTTGTTATTGTTCAGTGAAAAAATTCAATTGTTCCCCATCACTTGTGTATCCATTCACTCCATGGTGTTATCCATATGCATTACATGTGCAGAGAAGACTTGTACTTATGTGATGAGCCCTGATTAACGTATGTTGCAAAAGACTTTCTCCCTTGTTTGCCAAAGCATAATATAGACAGAGTAATGATCATGTAGAGTTCGATCTGTAGGACGGTTAGACAACAGATCTCATGGTACCTACTCATTGTGTTTATGTTTGCAAAGATGTTTTCATAGGATGTATGTAGTTTGTGTGATGATATATCTATTACCTACATACGAGGAACGTACAGTTTGTGAGTAATGTTCATACATGGGTTTTCATTTGTTTTTGAGAAGGTGTAATTACAAGTGTAGTCATCAATACAGAAGCTGAATAAAATCTAGATGACAACAGTAATATGGAAATACATGCCAATAAGGACTTTATTGAAGAGATATTTTCTTTTATTAGATTTATTAGTAAAAGAACTGTGGGTAATTGAAATTATGTAGAAAAAAATTGAGAAAGTGAACAAATATTCAAATCCATATGTTTTTATATTATGTGTATGAAGGCAGAAGCTGTTGCAATAATGTCACTAATTAAGCCCCATAGAACGACACACTACCTACCGACGTTGATTTGTTGAGAAAAAATTTAACAACGTACATAAAATATCGAGAGAGAATTATCCATGGTATTGCAAAGTTTGAATCATTGTATAAGTTGATCTCAATTGACACTCTTGAGAAATTAGATAGGTAGAAACATTGTGAAGTCACTGAGTGAGAGGAGGAGAGCTTATTATTTATCAATCTGTGGTGCATCACACTTGAAATGGATGAGAATAACAAAAGCAAGAAATGTGTAGAAATACAGATATTCATGTCTTTTCTATCATAAAATATTATGGTGTTTTACATTAGTTATATTTATTCCAAGGTGTGTTTTGTAAGCACATATTGACTTATTGAGAGGTAGATAAAAAAGCAGATATTTGTAAAGAGGTTCAGATCACATTAAAACATATTACAACCACCGATAATTATTTAATTGTAGCATGAAAAATGGTAATATGAGTGTACCATATTTGAAACCGATACTTTCAGCTTACATAGCTAAAAGAAGCAAGCATATACCATTATATGCTTACATCTGCTGATATAAAAGTGTTATTAGTAAGAATGAAAAGAAAATAATTACCTATAAATCAGAAAAAAGAGTTTGGAAACAAAGAAGGAAACACTCACCGGAAATTGGAGAACCACTTGACAAGTTGGGCCGTGTTGTTCTTGTTGAACTTGATGTCAGGGAAGTACATCTTGAGCACCGCCGATGACGGGTATCGAACCCAGAAGAACATGAGCTTGGCCTTCCTCAGGTGCATCGGGGTCAACGTTGCAGAGTGTGGTAAGGTTAAGGAAGAAGGCGAGTCTGTTGGTTGGGGGACAGGACGAGATATGTCTCGTGTTATAATACAGTTGGGAATTTTCGGGTGATACAAAAATAATAAAAGTAATAATTGAAAATGTAAAGTAATGTAAAATAGAAAATAAAAGATAAAATAATTCATTTTCTAATAGCATGTAAATAGAAAGAGATTCATTTTCTATTAAGAATACCTAACAATTTCCCTCTACTAGTGAGAAGAAGAAAAGTAATAAAAAAACAACTGAATGAAAAGAAAAAAAAAAAAGAAAAAGAAAACGAAGACATGAATGACTTCCACAGATAGGTAGAGGTACTCTTTTTAAATTTAAGTTATCATCCACCACCATTCCTTGTACCGCTGTCTTTTTGTTTCCTTTAGAGTCATACTGTTAGAAGTGTAATGTTTCTTACTCTCAAATCGTAGGCAAGATAAAACCCAATATAAAAAAAACACATGATTTCCTCTTTTCATTCCACTTTGCTTCCTTTCGCCCTCTTCTTTGCTAGAAAATATCTTAACAAAGCACACGATTTTCTAAGTCTTCTTCAACATAGTCTAACTTGGCAACCTAGATATATGTCATTCTCTACGTGAGGATATCAGATATTGTTTTACTTATTTGATTAGAGATATCAATCCTATGGCCAAAGCTCCAATGTTATTTGCTGTTTTCCTTTCAACACCCTTCCTTAATCCAGTTTCGTGGCCACACTATCACCGTCTTACTATCCCTATTATCCTCGCTAATACTTTCTACGTGTGTTCCTCTGAGCCCTTTCCACTCGGCAAATAGAAACCCTACATTATCACGAAGCTTTGATAAATGTCTATACGTTTTATGTAAGGCTATGCATGATAAGTATAAGGGACATGTAATAGTAGATACCTCATTTATACATGTCACTGTACTTTATTAAAGTATTACAACTCCTCAAAAGATAATATGTGTAGTCACTTAAATCAAACATTTATACTCTCGGTAAATTTTGAGGAAAAGAAAATCAAACTTTATAAATAAGTAAAAGTTCTTCACAGTAAATCTGTCGAGAACTGTATTGTAAGTCCCTTACAATACTAATATTCTCATAAAGCTAGACATTGCTAACTCCTAAGCTTATTGGAAGAACGTCTTAAAAGAAAATCCCCAATCTCAATTGAAAGCTCCCAAACAAGAGAAAGATAAGAAAGAGGGCGGTCTGATGTTAAGAAAGCTCAAGTGTTTCCTTCCCCCTGTCAAGTTTTCTTTGGAAGTTTTGTAAGACTTCTTTCCCATTCGTTTCTCCTTGGGTGTTTTCTTACTGGCTTTTCTCTTAATTTCGTTAGAGGAGGGTCTTGAAAATGAATTCTTATTGGAAGAATTCTCATTCCCAATTTTTTTATGAAACTATGCTTGATTTTTTTACTATCTCATGTAAGTTTGACTTACTCATATCTAAACTGAATGGTTTTGTCATGTATTTTTTTGTGGAATTGTAATCAGAATTTCAAGTGCAAATTTATTGGTACGAAAACTATTTGAAAAAGGTAAGCTATGTATATAAACCACCTATCTATAAAAGTTTCTCTACTAGTAGAATAGGGAGGGACTCATAGGTTATTATTCATGTAAGCAAATGCAAAGGGTTTTGGTATCAAAGCCTTCAAGAATTATAAACGAAGGATAATGATACTGAAATTTTGATAGTAAACTAATATTGTAACTAGTGTAAGCTCCTTATTTCATGTTCGCAATTGGTGTAATCGACTTATAACAACGAAAATCAAGGTTTACCTTCCTTCCTAAATCAACACGACGTTATTAACAATTTACTATCCTTACTAGAGTTAGAAGATACCTATTCTCGTATTGTTCATTATGTACCAACATATGTATAATAAATATAATACCAATAATAAAATTTCTGTGTCCTTAACATATAATAATATTGTCTATAGGTACTTGTCAAATACATAAGTACCTATCTGATTTTTAATTCTCTTTGGTGGTTGTTCATAAAGGATATAGTAGGTGACATACCATCGTACGCTTCATTTCCGAACTCGTCTGACACCATGTCCATGCTGTCCCCTCCACCTCGCATGTTGGAGAAGTCAGGAGAGCCTCCATGAGCCGCCGCCAGGAGTGCCGGATGTAGCATGGTTGGGTGGGGAGGTAGTGGAGGCGAGTCTCTTAGGTCATTGAACCCAGGAGGACTAGAGGCGCCCAGGTGATGGGGGTTCTGCCCCGGGTGAGCGTTGTAGAAGGGACTGTAGGGAGAGAATACTTGGGACTCGTGGAGGCTGGGGTTGGGAATAGCCACAGAGGTCGGTAGGGACACAGGTAACATGGGGGGTGGTGGGGGAGCGGGGTGATAGGTGGGTCGCTGCGGTGATTCAGAACCCGTGTTACTATTCTGGTTGCTGTTCATCGGGTTGCTATTCATTTGACTAGAGTTACCCCCGTGAGGATTGTTGCTACTGCTGTTGCTATGTTGACTCATCAAGCTACTCAGATTGAACTTGTTCAGATCCATAGCTGAGGGAGGGGTAGGACCTCTCATATTGTCTTGTGCCAGGATACGACTCACGGTTCTGGGGGTTATCCTTGTGTCCGTTACCTTGTGTCTCTTCTTCTTCGGCTGAACGACTAAACTCAAAGCTTCATTTTGCTCTGGGGCATTGCGTTCTCTCTCTTCTCTTACGTCACGCTCGGAGAAGGGGTTCGGATGATGGAGTCCTCCCATGGAGTAGATGGCGGCTGCCGCGGCTGCTGCTGCTGAGTTCATACTGCTTGTGGGAGTCTTGGGGGCTTGGAACATGGGAGATGGACGAATCTGAGGCAGGTTCATTGTATTAATGTTGTTTTCGGGGTTGTTATTATTGTTAGGATGATGGGGAGGTAGAGGTAGTGATGGGAAAGCTGCTGTGTTCATCCTGGGAGGTTCCCGATGATTAGAACTATTACTGGAGCTTCTCTCCCGCTCAGAAGTAGCACCACTGTTCCCTCGGTCAATGACCTTGGTCCTCTGGGATTTACGGTCCAACAGTTGAGACGCAAGCAACAGGTCTTTGTTCAACTGTTCCGCCGCTGCTGATGCTTCCGACTGTTTACCCATCATTCTCCTCTGCTGAATAAATCTCGCTATTATAGAATCTATTAAATTCGACAGTGAAGAAGTAATCTCAGACTTCAAGACGTCAGCAAGATTTTCTAATTCTACAGGACCAGCAATAGGATGAAGAGCACTATTTCTTAACATGGACAGTCTTTCGTTGAATTCATTCTTATGATTCATGTTGGGATGAGGTGATTGCCTCGGTTGTGATGGATTGTTTGGTTCATTTTGATTTCTTTGGGGATGATTTGGAGGGGGAGGTCCAGGATGGTGCTCTACTGAATTTCGTTGTTGCTGATGGTGATGTTCAGCCGCCAGTGCTGCCTCTTTTGCCATACGAGCTTCTTGTTCCATGAATCGAACGCCAAGATACATAGCTGCTGCGTTACTGAGTGCATGTGGTGCCATGGCAGGGTGAGGATGGTGGTGGGGGTGATGATGAGGAGGCATGGGGATACCCTGGGGGTGCTGTTCCTGCAGAACTTGTTGTTGAAGAAGTGACAGAGCGCCGTTAAAGTTAGGAGGCAAGGGTAGACCATGAGGATTCATGTGTGGACCATTTTGTTGCTGTTGATGTAACTTAGCAGAGATCATTTTAGAAATAGCCGGAGACATCATTGGCTGTGACATGGGTGTAGAGTTTGGTGTAGATGGTGTTTCTTTTACAGGGGTTGTAGCTGGTGTAGACACTTCAGGTTTAACAGGAACATTATTATTGTCTTGCTCTACATCACTTGTTACTTCTTCAACTTCCTGTGGCTCTACAGTTTCTGTCTCCATCTTAGTACATAATCGAACATACTTCTGTTGCATTGCGGCTAATTGCTCTTGCATGGATCTTAGCTGATTTTTTAAAGCATTTTTTTCGACAACTTTTTGTCGAATATCTTCTGGTCCTAAATCTTCATCTTCATCTTCCTCTAATAACATATTAAGATTCGGACTGATATTATTGTTATTCAAACTAGCATACCTCTCAGATAAACTGTTGTCATGCTGCTGAGGGTGGTAAAGTTTTCTTTTTTTACATCCGTTCACTTGAGTTGGTAACGATGGACTAGACCTCATTGTAGAAACGATATTTTCAACTCGTGCTCTTTTTAATTCAACCTGGTCACTTTTATCATTAGAATTTGAGTCTTTGTTGTCAGGGTCGTCCAATTCCTTCTTAATATCAGAACTACTGGAGTGAACGGAATGCTCAGAGTCAGATCCTTCACCGTCATTTAGAATTTCCTCATCTAGAGAATTAACTTTATCACTTACATCGTTTTGGTTTTCTTCTGGATTTGACACGTTATCAGCATCGTCTTGCAAGTCATTCATTCCTGAATCACCATTCATCATGTTGTGCTTATCACTATCACTGTTATCAACTCCATTCGAAATGTTTGTATTTTTAAGTTCATTATTATTGTTATTATTTATACAATTATTGTTATCAGGAGAGTTAGGTTCGGTACCGTTAGTATTTACACCGCGGAATTCTTGCTCCAGAGCAAGCAATTCTTTTTTTCTACCTTGTAAAATATCTCTGAGCATGTTATGATGTGCTGCAATGTCGCCGGGTGGAGGACTGACATCTTCATCTAATCCTCTGCGGAGAACTTGAGCTTCGTAGTTGTTGGGGTCTACACTGTTTGGGTCCATAGTCATCATATTGTCGGCCGGGATATTTGCTTCACTTCCAGTTTTAACTTGACGACCGAGAAGCTCGTTTAGCATTTTGTTGGGCCCAAAGCCCTGACCGAAAAATCCAAAATGTTGTTGATTTTGACTAAAAAAAGCACCGTAGATTCCACTGTTAATAAAATTCGGACGCGAACTAAAATTCGGAATTGACGAGTAGCTGTTGCGAGGTTCACCCGCATCCACGCGCTGTCGAGAACGTTTTGCTTTCTTAGAGAGTTTATCGTTGTATAATCCAAACCCGTCGCTCTCCTCCTCTGATGACATCATATGAGAGCCCGGTTTTGATTGGCTCAGAGCGGGATGTAGGGGAGGGTAACAGCCGGCTGCAGGCTGTCCTGGTCCCCCTTCTACTCGACCATAGTGCTGAGACCTGCAAGGTAAAACAGAACAACTGTTAGATCACCGTGCAATATGACTCGTGCTCAACCTTAAGAAAAGAGGGGAGAATCAAGAATCACACCTGCCTTGTAGTAAACGAGTAGCTATGTTTTCTTTATGAATCAAGAAAAAAAACTTGGGGTGTTCATTAATTGCCTTGCATCCTAGTAGGTACATGTAATTTATTTCTTACAAATTGATTAAGTGCCTCAGCCCGGCATATGGTTGGATGAAGATTTATACCTCGAGGTATAAATCAAGCTTATTTAATAATTACCTACTGACACTGGAACAAAAAATCGACACATTAAAAGAAAGAAAATAATATTCAGGGAATCTCTTGGTTATTTTTAGTATTTTCGAGCAGTTCAGTGCTTTCATTCTCAAAAATTCTTTCTTGATAAATTTAACAAAGGAAATGACCACAAATCCGCTTTACATTGTACTTTTTTAAATATAAAAAAACTCAATATTTTTCAAAATAAAAAAGAAGTACTTAAGTATGAACCAGAAAAAAGAAAGGGATTAGAAAAAGAAAAATAAACTGAAAACTTAGCCAATATTGAAAGTTCTTTTTATCTATCAAAAGATTCTTGTCAATACAATGAAAAGTGGCATAACTACGGAAGTATTATAATAAGTTTTAGACGTAATAAGTATCTATTTCCAGTAAAAAAATAATATGAGCAAATTCCTGCTTTTACATTGAGCAGATTGGACCAATAATGCCTGTAATACAGGGAGTCGTAGTTGTTCTGATCTAAGAAGTGGTTAAATTTTTAAAAATAAAAATTAGGAAGTCGATCAGTACCTTGATCATTGGATCGGTGGTTTTTGAGTTTGAAGAAAGGAGGATATAATTAATATGTAATATCTACACTAATTTTTGATGAACACAAACATTACAACATTGATAACTAAACTAAATGAGGCAAATTCAAGCATCAAGCAACCGACAACACATCTAATTTCTACTATCTTTTTTTTTCTTTTTTTTTTTAAGTGGGGTTTAACGTCGCTTTCAACTGCCATGGTCATATCACGACGGGGGTTTTACCCTCCATTCGCAGGAAACTCACAAACCTGCTACTCACATTGACCTCACCCAGCCTGAGTGGGCCGGGAAAAGCCAGCGTCACGAGAATTAGAATTTGAATGGTCACCCATCCAAGTCTTAACCTCGCTGGATGTCGCTTAACTTCGGTGTTCTGAAGGGAACCGGTGTATTCAACATGCCATCGACGCTGGCTTCTACTATCTTTAATTTAAAGAAAAGTGAAATCTGTGTTCTTTGCAATGGGTATGGGTTCTTTGTAAAGTATTCTTACTTAGAAGTAGGTTTTACAGTGAACCTAATTTGACGAATCGGCTATGTATGAGTTCGGTGCGGAAAATAAAAAAATGTATGAGTTCGGTGCCGCCTAAAAAAGGTCATGTATGAATTCGGTGCCGCCTAAAAAAGGTCATGTATGAATTCGGTGCCCTGGTACTTGCCCTGATGAACAGGTAATTATAGTATTTTTTTTATTTAAAGGCATGGCCTTCAATTAATAAACCGAGGCATGGCCTTCATTGTATTTTACCTAACCCTAACTATAAATTGTATTTTACCTAACCCTACTATAAACCCAAGGCATGGCCTTCATTGTATTTTACCTAACCCTACTATATAAACCCAAGGCATGGCCTTCATTGTATTTTACCTAACCCTACTATAAACCCAAGGCATGGCCTTCATTGTATTTTACCTAACCCTACTATTAACCCTAGGCATGGCCTTCAAGGAGGAAATGGACAGCCTTGCTGAATGTAACTGTCTACAACATAATCTACTAACTTAATAACAGCAGGATGACTGTTAACAAACAACAGAGTACATTATAAAAAAACAATCAATTTATAAGTCATTAGGACCGCACCGAACTCATACATGACCTTTTTTAGGCGGCACCGAATTCATACATGCGAAAAAGGTGCGGGTAATCTTCGCACCGAACTCACCTATTGCCGACGAATCTACCGTGCTCATTTCTTTTAAAGAAACAAATGATTTGATGTAGATTTAAAAAATTGGTGGATACGCCAAAATAACCGCTCTTCTTCTTCTCAATTTCACAGAAAATGCTATGATCGAATTTCTGCTACAAATAACATGCTGCGTTTCAGTTATTTTTAACTTTCTCATTTTGAATCGTTGTGAAGAATATGATTATAAGTATACTGTGTATAATTAAACTGTCTCGTTTATCCATGCAATACAATCAATACTTCTACTATCTATATCTATTTGGTACCTCAATATAAATAAAATTTAAATAGCATTCGACACCAAGTGTGTATGGCCACTGTGAATTGAGAGTTATTTTTACATAATAATAATTATTTCAATTTCAATTATCTCATGTGCAAAATTATTTCCTCTCTTAATTAATCTTAGTTTCTGTGTTTGAGGAAGGAACACAATTGGCACTTGGTTAAATTAATTCATTCGTCAGAATTTCTTCTTCACACGATTTAAGAATTAATCGCTTCCTTTTTAGCGCTGATATTATTTGTAATAGTTGATACAATATTACAATTTGATATTTTTATTATGACCATGATCACGTGAGTGCGATTCTTATTAAAAGTGATAAATAAGTATAGGATAAATATAAGAGAATTATGAAGATTGATGTAATTTCATGCGTTTATTTTCATCAAATAAAATAATTCAACGTGAAAGAGGTACTGCACAAATTCACATACTTTATAGATATTACATAAAATAATGAATTCTACTGTCAATTCTAATAATAATTACACTCAAAATTAAAATAGAAGCTCAGAAATTACACAGACCTAATATTTACACATGCATATTGCATACTGTAAGTACAATAATTAATAATAATGAGTTCATATAGTGCCCCACCCCAACTTCTTCGTTGTACCCCTCTATGAAAGTTGCTTAGTAGTTTCTTGTGTCATTATTTCAGACACGATGCTTATCGAACCGCGACCCTTGCATTGTGCGGTCAAGATCAGAACCGGAAGAATATGTTGATTGCCGCTTTCCGTGTGATCAATGGGAAAGTCGTGTAGAGGCTTCCGGAACTTTTACACTACAGATAGGTTCTGGGGTTATGGTACTTTACATATACGCTCCCAGATGTTTGTACATGGGTAGTCACTACATATTAATAACTACGCAATCTACGCATAGAGAAACCTGTATGAGTCATGTGGAAGGTACCCTGACTTCTACTTACTGAGAGAGGCAGGTACCAATACCAACAAGTTGAACATATATTATCTTTCATCTACTAGGTACTAAAAGTCGAGAAAAGTTCTCATAATGTGTAAATAAAATTACCATATTGTCTGTCCGTAAGTATTTATTTGTTTTTACTTCATTTTAAATTACTCTGGTGCAGGCTGCACGGCAGCGGAGGTATTAGAGTAACTATAATAAACTATTTGGAGGTGAAATATCAAAGCATTTGACGATATTTTCTTCAAAACAACAGAAATTTTAGTCGTATATCTGCCATGGAATGATTCAAGTAGTTGGTCCATGTAACGCGATATCTCATGACAGAGCAGAAAAAAGTCAATTCTACCGGTGATTGAACCCAAGACTTCTGGTCCTATTTACTTTTGTATTGAAACTGATACAAAAACCAGAAGGTATCCAACCAAAACTTCAGGTGTTGAAAAGTAACTGCAGTTGTCCATATAAGACTCTCATTAAGAAAACGCAATGAAGCCTCAAATATAAACAAAAGTGTTAAATTTATTCCAACATACTTAGTCACAAGAAATAGGTAGACAATAGGAACTACAATATTTCCTTGTTGGTCTTGTTACGACCTTCTGCTCATAAAGTGAAACCAACTTTTGTAGAAAGTGAAGAAAGTCATAGATCAGAAACTAAACTAAACAATTAACCTCCGAGACTTGTTATAGACTGTAGACAAGGATGCAGTCTTGAAATGAAGGAATCATGACTTTGCGAAACCACCCGTATTGATAAGCAACCAATGGGCTGTGGCCCGTGCTTTGACCGGGCCTTCCGACGGGTGACGGGGTGTCTGGGCCTATTTCCTGTGATTCACCAGTCACGCGTCCGATGACTGTAACTTTAAGCGTGACAAATCTCACGACACGCGTTCTCCTAACGCCAAGACCCACAGAGGAAGGTAGTCTAGCGTCACACCTGAAAACATCATACTTTATTTGTTTTGCCCCGAGTGAGGAGTTGTTCTTTTGAGCAGAAAATTACGACAAGATTATAATGAAATATCATTGTTTTGTAATTTACAGTTTATTGTTTCCATAGAAAATGTAATTGAAGCCGTAATAATGTTGCTTCATTCATTATACAGTGACAGAAAGAAGATCCCATACTATAACCTATTATATTTTGAATATGTATTATTCTAATACAATTCTGTAAGAGTTTTTAAAGGATCTAAAACTGAGTGATATGATAAAAATCCCTAAAACAACATTGTACACTTTTACACGAAAATAGCACGAAAAATTCTATGAAGTAAAAATTATAATGCATATAGAAGTCTTATACATTGCTCCTATATATGTACCATGTTATATCAAATAGTAGAAGCTAATGAGTAATACCTCTTTTTTAAAAAAGGAGGTATTACTCATTAGCTTATTCGATGTAGACAGTTTTCTCGCCCGTCTCTTAGGTGTCACTGGAGCGCACTCTACTGTTTTTCGCCCCCCGGTAAGGCCCCACACATCTCAGTCTAAAAGCAATTAACGGTGAGTACGTCCCCGCGTCCTGATTGAAATCCCGTCTCTTTCCATGCCGGCGACGAATCAAAAGTCTTCCTTCTAATTGTTTCAACCTAGCTAGCGGAAGTCTTTTATCAAAACATACACGAAATTAGTCGTGATTAGAGAGATTAAAGTGTTAACACAAGACTTCCGAAACGTTAATAGATATTATGATGAAGGCCTAACAAGGGGGATACTCCGATGTGGGTGACGAAAAGACAATCGCGTGAGAGAGAATTGATGCGTCAAGAAATTACGATATTGTTTAAATAAGACAATTAATTCTGTTCTGATGTCCTCTTCTCATCCATCTATCTCAATTTTGAAAATATTATTAGCTGAGAAACTATCTAATGAGGAAGAAGAGAATCAGGGCCGGACAAAGGAACTTTGGACTACCGGTCATTCGGAATTGGTGATTAGAAATAAGTATCGAGAGAAATCTAAAGACCCAGATGGACAAAATTTATCAGAATTTAATATTCTGAATAATTTATTCATACAACTGGTAGGACTATAGATATTGGAAGTACCTACGTACTTTTTTCTTCTTCCACCAATTGTAAAAATTGAATTTGAACTCATCAGAGAATAATGAATATATTATAGTATTTTTCGGTCTTGGTATCAGTAGAATGAGCTGGATAGTAGTTCCAGGATGTTCCAGGATGATACTATCGGGATCTTAACTTTTTAAAAGAAAAGAAATTTTGAATGTACCTACTATCTTAGTAACATTTATTACGAATGACAAATATGACGCTCATATTGCCAATGGAGAGCATAAAGTATAAAGATCTTTGCAACTCTGGGATAAGCCATGCCTGGTTTTCTTCATGTATGATATCTACGTGAGTTGTAAGCTACTCTCATATCTCCTGTTGATATGGATGTAGCTTATACTAGAACAATGCATGGCTTATACGACTATATGTAATTTAATATAGTGTACGTCAGCTTAGAGTAATACACTTGCCGTCGCTCTACGGGGCAATTTATTAACGGCTTGTGCAACAAGCGAGAGAGAGAGCCTGAGAATTTCTTGTGGCCGAACATGAAGTTCTCACAGTGCAATTGATAGGACAGATAGGTCCATTTGGTGCACACCTTAATATAACCAATTGAGACTCTTGCAACTTAATTGTATTGAAACTTGGACGTCACCAAGAGAATACTATACTATGTATTATATATTATGTACATATTTACATGTTTGTAAACTATATAGTGCCATGAGGTCCATGTGAAGTCTGGAACCTATGACGTCAAACAGGGACTAGAAGGAACATGATGGATTTGCTTTTCGATACAACAGAGCGTGGTCTATACATCTATCCTAGGTATGGTCTTTCATGAGTTTCCTTTTTGCCTTTGAAGATAAACTTTTATCTAGAAAATTGTCTTAAGATATAATTTCCAGTTTTCTTCTTCTTCAAAAAAAAAAAAAAAAAAAAAAAAAATACATTGATTTTTCACTCTCTTGAAATGAATAGTGGGTATACCTACGCATATTATGTAAGAAACCAAGTATCTTCTGTCATTGAATCATTGGTATTGGTGTAAGGCTGGCGGCTACTAAAACTCTTTGTCACAGTGACTTTAAGTAAATCTTTTGTGACATCTAAGCTTCTAATGTCTTTTAGGTTTTAAAATCAGCCTTTAGAATTGTTTCAGTCAAGTGTGAGAGGCTGCTCCACAATCCAAATTCACCAGAAAAAGTGTTTTGCTCTCTCTGGGGCTTCTTTACAGATACGGCATTTTGGGTCTTGAGCATCAAAGGCCCAGTCAATGCATCATCATTTTCTACGTAATCGTCAGCTCTTGCAAAATCCGCAATCGTTTGGATTTGTTCCAATTTCATTTGCAAGAACACACATCAGAAAACATCGAGGTCTGTCTGAAATGTTCTTTTTTCAAAAAGTTCCTCAATTCTCTTGTAAACTTTTGTTTCCAAAGTCTCCACATTTGAAACTAATTCAGTAGATCCGCATTAAAATCTCAACTTCCTTCTTGTATGTGTCTTTGTTTTTATGATTTCGTTTTTTAATGTCTCGCGAGAACTTTTGTTGTAATTTTTTATTCCCTTGTAATGCAATATTGTTGGCGTGTAATGGCATTTTTAAAATTTATCTAATCTGGCAACTTTAATGTTCTGTTTTTTTCTTTCTCTCAAGTAGTCATCGTTATTTCTGTGTCATTTGCCCTGGCCCTGCCATAGCGAAGTGTTGGGAAATTTAACAACTTATGCCTTGAATTAGTTTTTTTTATTACTGTAAAAGAAGAGTTTGTCAAATTTAATACGTATGTTAAGACAGATGTTATATTTTTCCTTCTTGAAATCATACACGACTCATCTCCATAACTTAAGCTTAATTTTACATTTTCCTCTTATTGACGTTTTTACTTTAGATTTATTGCTAGCAATAAATATCAAAGACATGTTCCTCTTCCTTCGTGTTATGTTTGTGTGGATACCTACAGTCCCAAGTACACGAGGAGAGAGGATTGAGAAAAGAAAATATTTTTAAAATAAATGGATCATCCCAATTCTCAAAGAAATCAGTCGGATGAAAAAAATCTAGAAAGGGTTTGTGGTACAGTTGCTAAAATGAGCCCTCACAAAAGAAACAGTTAGGTCCTGATCTCATTTCCTGGGTAATTAATCAAAGAAATTCTAGTAGCGGACGCGTTAGAATTATTATCACCGTTAATGTGTTTTTCATTATATTGAAATTCAGGTTCATGTATATAATTATATACATTCATAAATGTATATTATACTAACAAATTTACGTTAAAATCATGGGTATTTTAAAACATGACTAGATTTTTACATTCTTACAGACTCATTTTATTAACTTTTTTATATATAAAAAATACAAAGTATAAATTTAATAACGAACTTATTAAAGAACCTGGGTTCTTTTTGGTGTTGGAAAATTAAACAAAACCATACGTATTATTATCTCCAGAAAATCTCTTGATCACTTACGTATATCAATTACAGAGTTTCCAATCTCATCATCGACTTCTCATTTAAGGTGCTCAGATGAGGTGCAGACACATTAATAATTAAGCTCAAAATTATAATTCGATTAGTGCTGAAAATTATGGAGGATTAAAACATAATACCCATGCAAAGATTTCACGAAGAAATTGAATGTGGTAAAAAAAAAATGCAAGCGCAGGCAAATTCTGATGTGGCGGAGGGAACAGGGAACTTATCCCGTTATTATTTTGTAGGATTTTTATTTTTATTTACGTCTCTCTTTTTCTAAATGCAAATAAAGGCGGCAGAAAACAAGGTGGATTGTGTACGTATACTTACTATGTAGTTGGGTGATAGAACAGATCACTATCAGGTCATTTACTGTGACCGTTTAATATTCAAGTGAAGCAAAAAATTCATATTTATGCTTTTCAATAACGTGGTTCAGAAACCTTAAATGGTTACGAAATAATATTTTTGTATTTATTATAATTATGTGCGCCATTGTTATTTGTAGAGATAGAAAGGACGGAAGGAATTTATTTAATTTCATTTAACAGTTTTTTCCTTGAAAACCCCTTTGAAGTAAGTACAATAGGTATCTGTTGTACTTTTAGGGGGTGTTGATGGAACTGATTATCAGAGCTCGTCTTTAAATCCGTCCACAAGAGCCTCAAGAAATTCTTGCACACAACAAATCACAAGTATTTTAATATTTTTCACCACACAACGCATAAATAATAAACTCATACTATAATTCAATTAATATTCCAGCAGTACAATGTCTGCTGCAGTCTGAAGCTTCAGGTAGACGGGGATGAAACTTTCAGCGAGAATTTTTCTCTGAATGTATGATTAAGTCTGCTTATCTAAAAAGTCTTGATTGGCAAGCCTCAGAGGTACAACAGTGTAAGATTTGCTCGTTTCTACAATTCAGTGGGGACAACCGAATCTGACGTTACACTTAAGCACTATGAAATTCACTTTTAAATTAAAAAAAAAAAAAAAAAATAGGAAACCTAAAAACTTAGATGTTTAGAAGGGATAAGAAAGTACATAATATTATGGTCAATGAAGGCAATTGATGGAGATGCCTGAACAACCAAATTTAGAAAATACATTGCTAATTTGAACTAGGTTACTTTGAAAGCTGAAATTCTAAATTCAATTTTTAAACACTTTATTTAGTAACATATTCTTTACTTTTGTACTTAATAATTTAATTTGTGTCCTTCCTATTTTCAAATCTTCACTTCAACGAATAAAATGACAGACATTCAACGAATTTCGACTTTCAAAAGCCGTCACCGTTATCCTTGGATTATTTTTTCGAATTGCAGTCTACAAAAACTTCAACAGAATTCTCCTCTGAATGAGCTTCCCTCCTGAGGAAATTTCATTATGTGCAAGCCAAAACCACTTCAGCTGCAGTTTTCTTACTTGCAAGGCAGGAAAAAAAAAGAAAATTCTTTTCAGGCATAAAAAAATGTGCATCAAGACCTTTTCCTCCATCTCTGCCCCATTCGTGTCCCCTTCCTCCCCTCTGTACCCCTGTTCAGCCTCCCACTTCCACTCCTCATCCATACTGTCCTCTCCACTTCTCAAATTAATCCTCCCCTATTCCATTCTCCTCCTCCATTCCTCACTATTTCCAACCGTTTCCGTCTTATTCTCCTTCCTTAAGAAATTTTATCTCGCCTGGCATTCACAACTCTTCTTAAAGAGTCATGCCTTTATAGGCATCTTACGAACATCTTTGGTCTGATTTTATTAATTATAAATAAGTCATTGGACTTTCAACGCATCACTTCTCGTAAAAGTTTTTGACGTTGTATCAGATTCTGATCTGTGATTGGACATGAAGGATTGAAGCACATTGAGTGAAACAAGTTTGAATCCAACATAGGACTCATGTGTTTAAAATTAGGACAATGACGTCACAATAAATATATTAAACATTTGTATAAGGACTTTTCAACAAAAAATATGAAGATAGGTTAGGGAATAATCCACCCTCAAGAGAAAAAAAAACGGCTGAACCATTGTCAAACTGTTGATTATCGGATAATTTGCTCAGAGAGGGATAGGTGAAAGGATCTAAGAGGGTGAGCTTTTCATTTTCTATCTTCAAGGGGATGACGATTTCACGAAAGTTTTAAAGCTGTGAGAATAAAGTTTCTTTTGCATGTGGGACGATAAATAATGTATGCCAATGATCACTCAAGTTTCTAGCGACATATTGAGGGGTTATTGAGATTTGATTTCTAACTGTTCAAACAGTTAAAAGCTCAAGTGGAGACGTGAAATTGAATAACAACCCCGCCATGCTGAAATAATTCTAAAAGAAGTGAAAACCTGCACAATACATGAAATATGTATAATTGTATAGCTAAATAAATAACTGTATAATAATAAACGATATAAGAAAAATAAGAGTCAATTTTTATCAGGAATACATCAGGGTGTCAAACTGGACGACATGCAAGTTTTTCCAAATTTCTAGATCATTCATGGCTTATCATTATTTTAGTTAATGAAATTATCATTTCTAAATAATTAATCAACTGTCCTAATCGTTACAATAAAAAGTTATTTACGTCAACAGCTCGACTTATGTCTTTATTTACTATTTATTTTTATTTATTGTCTTTACATCAAGGCAGAGTACTACTGAACAACGAAACCGTATGGAGAGAATCGAAATCCGGATTTCATAATGAACATCCGGCCTGGGTCCAGGGACTCGGAGATCCGTATGGGAAATGACCTGGATTGAGAACCACGCACCAGTGGTGGAGCTATAGCTTGAGGTGAACCTGAGCACGACCTCAGTTAGTTGTACTCGAGATGAAATATGATATTGCTTAGGTACAAAGCAATCAAAATAACCAATGTTCCCATAAAAATTAGTTGTCTTTCTAGATCCAAAGAGGTCTTTATCTTGCAGCGAAGTCCCTTTAAAAAAAAATATAGCTAAGTTTCCAAGATTATAATTATATTCGGTCATTTATATGGGTTCGAAGTAGCTGCAACTATAAAAGAAATATTCTTTATTTTATTATTTATAAGGACTCAGGATTTAATCAAATTTTAATTTAAATATGGGATAACTCAATATGTCCAGGTGATATTGTTTGTGAAAGTCCCTTGAAGTCCCCCCTAGTCACCACACCACTGGTGTGATGGAACTTGAGGTGTAGTCCACCGGTAAGTGTATACACTCGGACCAACCAATAGAATACTTGTGGCCCGACATCCTGTTATACCGGAAGATCATTTCTAGTACTGTTCCTCTGTTGCTGGGAGTTTTTGAATTAGAATTTGCGGATTCAAGGCTGAGCGCTCCCCGAGAATTTTCTCTCTCGTAGATTATATCTGTACATCTAGGAGCTAGAGGTATCTATGTGTCACTATCTGCCCGTGAGATAATGATTGTATGAGATTTTTGTTACATGTCATGTCCAGAGTGTGCATGCAATTTGTATCCATACCTAATTACGTACAATGAGATTTCTGACAACAGAGATACAGAAATGGTTCTACAACTGAACAGGTACCCAGTTCATGTGAAATAATCTGATCAAACAAAGTCGACGAAACATTTTATCCTTGTGGTAAAAGGCGGGAAAAGTAATCAACAAGAAGGTGCATTTTATAATTGCATAGGAAACCAGTTTTCTTTGAAAACAACCTGAACGCTATAATCTTATTGACCCAGTCTCCAAGTCAAGCAATACATCCGGATCTGTGACGTCAAAACCTCTACTTTTCAACACGAAAAAAACGTGAACCCCCTCTAAAATTTTCTTCTTAGGAAAAGAGGGAGATGACAAAAGTTTTAAGAAGGGGGATGAATTGGATAAGTAGACGACCTTTTGTTAACGAAATTAAACACTCGGCACACATGTCTCTCAATAAAAAATGTTTTTTAAGCCAAATGCCGAGAAGTCTAGCTAAAAAAAGATGTATTGAAAAGATGTCAGAGATTTTTGAGAGAAGAGGAGGGGTTTTTTTTTAAGTTGAGAAAGCTGTAGGCAAGCTGAAACTTTGCGTATGATAATGAGGACACGTGAGTTGTAGACTAGAAGGGTGAGGATAAAGGATGAGAATCGTCACAAAGAAATATAGATGCAATGAGTTCTGTAAATTTCTTTTGAGCTTCAAAATTGATTATTATTTACAATTTCACTATTAAAAAAAAAAAAAATACAAAACTGGATGGTACTTTCAAAAGTTATATAAAATATTCAATCTTCGATATCAGATAAAGATATAAGCGACTAAGGTTGCCCAGCTTGGGAGCTTTGAGCAAAGCTCCTCAGACAATTGACCTTCAGAATAAAGTACATGCAAAATACACTAACTTTAGAGTTCAGATACTTTTAACGTGAGAATATCAAAAGTTCATTAAAAAATAAGTCAAAGAAAAGTCAGACGATTTTCTTTTTAATTACATTGAAGTTTTCTCCTAGCGGAATTCATCACGGAAAGGCAAACTTCACGTCCGTGGTAAGTCTTCCTAATGAACACTAACGAAGAAACTTTCGACTTGCCCCGTCAGAGGAAACGCCTTTCCTGAGTTTTTTCTTCGTCAAACTTTTAATTGAGTGCATGAAAACTGAAAGACAGGAGGAAAAATAGATGGATCCTTCACTTCATAAGAATATTAAAAATTATCTCCGAAAACAGGGTAGAAATTGAGGGTAGCTTGTAAAATGAAAATTGAGTAAAATTGGAATTTAATCTCGATTTTTTTTTTCAGATAAAAACTCGAGATGAATAAAATTGTAATATACAACAGTAAAATAGCTCAAATAATAAATTAATAGTAAAAGTTATTATTCAATGGGACTTTTCCGTATTAATAAAAAAAAAAAAAAAAAAAAAAAAACATCAATTTTTGAAACGAGTTACATCGATGCTAAAATTTTGCAATTCAAAAGCTTGCAAAATATTGTTGGAGGTATTTGTGACCCACGTCAAGAGAGTTTACCATGATAATAATTATTATATGACAATCAACTTTTTGAATTGCATAAACCAGTGAAATAAAACGTTTACTAAATAGGAGAGACAGAGCAAGACGAAAATTCGTCAGGTCGGGTTCCAGTTTGTACTTTGAGTATTTCCGTGTAGCCCGTAACAAAGCCAAACAAGCGATCCGAAATGCGAAAATTCGTCACACACATGCTCTGTTTCCTCCTGATCTCCCTATTAACGAATTTCACAAAAACGTCAAAAAAATCCGTCCAAAGATCAAGGAAGACCCCCCTGATGCAGATGTGAACAGTCTTGTGGACTTCTTCTCTCTCACTCCGCAACCTGACCCACAAGCAATGGAAACCGCATCACATCATTACTCTTCTCTGCCTCCGCCAGATATACCTAAGTTCAAATTCGAAGAATTCACCTACTCAGATCTGGTTAGACACTTGAAAAAAGGAAATCCTTCTTCTATGGGCTATGACCAGATTCCCCTGAATTATTTAACACGTATGTTGCACATAGTGTCCCCCATCATACTTCACATTTTCAACTGCTCCATTCATCTTAAAATATTTCCCGCTGTCTGGAAAAGAGGACTGATTCGACCGATTCCCAAAACAAAAAACCCCTCTGGACCTTCCGAATACAGGCCAATCAGTCTTCTTTGCTCCTTATCTAAGGTTTTGGAGCGTATGATTCATCATCAAGTAACAAAATATATCAATACTCACAATCTTTTGAGTCCCTTTCAGTCAGGATTCCGGTCTGGTCATAGTACTTGTTCAGCATTGTTAAAAGTTACAAATGACATACAGCTCTCTAGGGACAACAAAATGGCTACCGTCCTCGTTCTATTCGACTTTTCAAAGGCCTTCGACCTCGTTTCCCATCGTCTGCTGCTCTCAAAGATGCAAAACATCTTTGGTTTTGACCCCGACGTCATTGCATGGTTCAGATCATACCTTACTGAACGATTTCAATGTGTGTTGGGAGTCGACCAAAAAAAATCTAAATGGATGCCCGTGGTTTCAGGGGTTCCTCAGGGCTCTGTTTTAGGACCCCTACTGTTCTCGTTATTCATCAACGATATTCCTTCTTGTTTCTCGTCATCTCGCTTTCATCTATACGCCGATGACTTACAAATCTATTACTCCTTCGATCCTTCCGAGACAGCCGAGGCAGCCCAAGTCATCAATAATGAAATCAGTAATCTCGTTACCTGGTCGAAAAACAACGGTCTTAAAATCAACTCTTCAAAAACCAAGGTACTTCTAATCAGTAGCCATCACACTCTTCGGCGCATTTCTGTTCCATCTCCATTCATTCAGGTAGATGGAGACGATATAGAGGTTGTCGAATCAGCCAAAAACCTTGGTATTATGTTTGACCGCACCCTCAGCTGGAAATTTGAAGTAAATAACATCAGGAAAAAAGTCTTTGGGGCACTCTGGTCTTTAGGTCGTCTTAAAAAATATCTCTCGTTAAACACTAAGAAGCTTCTAATTAAATTCCACGTCTTGCCACTTTTCGAATACTGTGCCCCACTTCTCCTGGGAATTACTCAGGTAGAAGCGAATAGATTACAACGGGCACAAAATGCTTGTGTCCGTTTTATTTTCAACGCTAGGCGTCGGGATCACATAACTCCTTACTTTAACCGTCTTCAATGGTCTAAAGTCGAGGACAGGAGAAAACTCCTCACTCTATTCCTACTCTACAAAATTATATATTCAAATTCTCCTTCATATCTGTTCGAAAAATATTGCTTCCGCTCCAACATCAGGTCTCGAGAAACAAGGTCTCATCATCTCCTCCTTGAAATCCCATCCTGTAGAACAGAAGCATATCACAAGGAATTCCTGTCATCCTCAATTGCCCTTTGGAACTCCATTCCGACCCCCATCCTCAACTGTAAATCTTTCTTTCGTTTTAGATCTTCCCTTATTGAAGCTGTTGGCAAAAAAACAATCCCCCTCTAATCCTTATTATCCTTCCTCCTCCCTTAATGACTACCGTACCTGGTGTGAATGTGTGAATGAATGTGATTTTTTTTTTTTTTTTTTTTTTTTTAATTATTACTACTATTGTTACACTATCTTCTACTATTATTTCCATTTTTTGTTTTCTATTATCTTTACTCTAATTTTATTTTATATATATTGTATTTATACTCAAATAAATAAAGAGGTGCTTTGTTAAACTGTTGGCATAATGGGACTACCTGTCTTGCGCTGACAGTCTAAATAAAGCACTACTTAAAAAAAAAAAAAAAAACCAGAGTACTAGAGTTAAAATAATAAAACATTGAAGAGCTTTGTTCTAAATGCCTACTGAGAATGAAATTCTGAGGTTTTTCGAGTATCGAATTTTTTTGTTGTGCCTATTGTTTTGAACAAGTTTGCAAAATGTGCTTGAATTATTGGAGAAAATATGCACATCAGGGATTTTGTGAATCCTTCACAATTCAATTGAAGCGTGCCTACTATTAGAAGAAAAAAAAACATGTTTTCATGGATCACGATGAACTGAATTGTACCAATAATAATCAAGGAAGGCATGATAAAAGTAATACATCGTTTTAATCAAGTTGCAGTCATCTCAAATATCTTTCTATTTTAGCTGCAAATTTTGTAAGAGGTATTCTAGATATCGAATTTACAAATTCAAATTGAATCAAGAACTTGTGGTTCTTCTTGAAAGGGAAAGAAATCTGGGTGAGATCTTTAATACATGAAAGACGATATTCATTCATTGCAAATTGCAAAATCATTATTTTACAGATAATTTAACTTGACATATCGAGGTTGATTCAGAAACTGGGTTAAAAGATCATGTCATACCATATTTATCATGTATGTAGTTTTATATACTCCAAACTTCACGAATTCAAACCAACTCCTAGCATGTGTTAAATAAAAGTTTAAAAATAGGACGAAAATGTGCGTAGGAAAAATAATACCACAAAAATAAATAATACGAGTAATTATTATGAAGATGCATTGTAGATTATAAGGTTCGAAAGGTTGCATACTTCTCATTTAATCAGAAACTCAAGGATGGTAAAAGAACGTGACAAAGGTCTTCATTATGTCAACAGACAGCAGAAGTTACTCACTTTCATCATAGGAAGAACTAGGGGAAGAGATAGGAAAAGATAAAAAGAAGATTGAGGAGGAAGAAAAGGAAGTGGAGGAGAGAATTGAACTCGACTTGAGATGGTATGGTGTCTTCACCTCCCAAGCAGTTGACATCTCGGAAGTGACACAAGAAAGAAGGCGCCCGGGTTACAAGGAAGAGGACACTTGAGGCACTCCAGCCTGGCTTGTCTTAACACGTCGCCATGCCAGGGAGGATGTGCCAGCTTCCTTTCAAACATATTCTTGTCTTTGTACTTTAGGTACCTCTATGTCTTGCTCTTGTGGCCCAGTGCGCTTTGCGATATCCTTTGTTCTCAAAGTTTCTTTTGTTGTAAGAGTTACAGTGTGAGATTGGTTGTGAACTTTGTGAATGCCTCAACATTAGATGAAAATCTATAACATTTAAATTCTTATGGTCATTGATACAACTTACAAGTGTTTACTTCAAAACTTTGAAACCAGTAGGTCTAATTATAAATCTCAAGATTTATTTTATTTTTAAAAAATTCACGGAGAAATCTCCAATATACAAGTATACATTAGTAGGTACAATATGACTCACTAGCTGAATCGAGTTTTTTCTAATCAATTGTAATTAATTTATTTTGTCTAATTGATGGTTAAAAAAAGCTCTTGCTCATTCTTGAAACAGCATATTCTTTATCTATGTTATAACTCTAGGTTAAACTGTCTCGTGTAGTCTGAAACACCCTAAATCGTCGGCTTGGTTGCTGGCAACTTATTAGACACAGAACAGAGGAGCTATTTACACTTCTTCTGTCTAACTTTCTTTGAATATGAGATAGTGGAGATGGGAGTTCTTTATTTTTTTCTTTGATGCGTGGTGGGAGCTGAGATGAGAGAGAATTGAGAAATATTAGACTTGCATTGTGTGCAGTGGCGATGCTCTCAGATCTGAAGAAAGCCATTCTCTATCTGAACCACCAAATACAGAAAGCAAATACGAGAAGCAGATAAAATTTTGTTTCCTTACTTTCCTTGTGTACTGATGAGATGCTCTTATAAGTAAATGCAATATAGCTTTAGCAACTAATTGCTGTTACTTTCTTTGTACTGATGAGATGCTCTTATAAATAAATGCAATATAACTTTAGCAACTAATTGCTGTTACTTTCTTTGTACTGATGAGATGCTCTTATAAATAAATGCAAAATAACTTTAGCAACTAATTGCTGTTACTTTCTTTGCACTGATGAGATGCTCTTATAAGTAAATACAATATAACTTTATATAGCAACTAATTACTGTTACTTTCTTCGTACTGATGAGATGCTCTTATAAGTAAATGCAATATAGCTTTAGCAACTAATTGCTGTTAAACTATGTCAGTAATCATAAAGTATCCCACACATCTATGATTGATGTTTTACCTAATATAAATTTAATTTGTTGTTGACTGAATAAACGTGACAAATTCAAACTCATAGTCAAGATTTCTAGAATAAACCCACTGCCACAACTATCTACTTAAAACTGAACTAATGCAGTTGGTTGCAAGTTGCAGCATAGTAACGATTCAACAATATGACATGGTTTGTAGAAAACTGCTGTCAGCTTATTGATAAGGTGGGAGGGGTGGAAAAAACGGTTTTCCAAGCAGAGAACTCGCCCTCAGAGTTCAGACTAGCAATGAGAAACAATGAAGAAAATATGTTCTCTTAACGCCCAGATGTTGGTTTCGTTCCACGCGACTGATTCCAGGTTTCAAGTAAAGAGCAGGTAAGGAGTGAAGTAGTTTTTCCGTTGGTGAAATACAGGGCCGGAGGCCAAAAAAAAACTTTTTTGTATTGTTTAGAAATGTCTATTAAAGTTAAAATTTGGTCAGAAAAGATTATTACAGAAATGGACCAATCAGCCTATCAACAGAACCTTTTTATTTATTATAATAATAATACTCTTTATTTGACATTAAAGGAAGAAACCACAATAAATGTAAAAAAAGGATTCATTATTGCCCATGGCAATCTCTGCCATCCAACCCTTATATTTGTAAGATAGGTTTTTTCTCATAAGAATTGCTAATTGCTACAGTTTTAGCATTTGGTTTGAGAATTTTTAGACAAAGAGTAATAAATAGTTTTTCTTTAAATCAATTTAAACTCAGTGTCCCGGTAGCTCAGTGGTAAAGGCGGCATTCTGTGGATCCAGAGAATCCAGATGTCGTGGGTTCGAAACCCAGTCGGGACAGGACAAGTTATCCTCCCATTTGGGATTTTTACCACATAATAATATGTCTTGGGCTTACTGCTGGAACAATGGGACTTTAATAGTCTTAATGGGGTAGTATAAATAAGGCGATATTATTATTAAACATAACAGTTACCTATCGTTTTTTTATCATGGTTGGGTTTAAATCAAAGTTAGCTATTTATAACACTTGAGCTTTGGAACAATTTCAACCAAAAGTTCATTTGGTTTGCTCTCCTCTGAAAACTGTGTTGCTTGACTACATCACTGATGAATATGCTAGTACAATGAGATACAGCAATGTGTGAGTCAATATTAGACTGCTAAGGTTTTACCTGATCTCTATTACTAGGGGGTGATGCGTGGTTTGTTGCAGTAGTAGATTTCCCATGTAGTTAGCGAAAACTTACTACATAGGAAATAGCTACAGATGCAAAACGAACTAATGAGGGTGACGAAGGTAATGAAGCAACAGATGTTTGAAAGGAATGAACAAGGAAAGTAATAATTTATTGTGTTGGAAGCTGGGAACTTACTGTTGTCTAACTCAAGTGAAACCGCTAGATTCAGTTAAAAATTTATGTCTACACATTGAGTTAGATGTATCCAAAAAAAATGAATCAGTATCATATTCTTAAAAATAGGATAGATAACATTTTTCTATAAGTTTGAGATAAAAAAAAAACAAAAATCTACAACAAAAACACACCCACACACACAAACACATATTCAAAGAGATTTTCAAGTAGGCGATAATTGATACACGCAAATGTTGTGCGGCTGCTAAACAATACATATTAAATTGGTAACAATGAAGATACAACAATAAGTATCTAAATTGTGGTAAATAACAAGGAGCGTAAATAAGGAACTAGATTGAGACAAAAATGCAAACAGAGAACATCCACAGGAAGTTGATAGCAAACATCCTTGGCGCTTATGAAAAGAGTTTTGTAAATGACAAAGTCATTATTAGTCATTTACTGTCATCGCGAGAATCTACAGGGCCGTCTATTGCGTTTGACTCAAATATCAAACAAGAACTTCGTAGCACGTAAGCAGCAGATAGAAACTCCCATAAAGTAATTATTGTAGACACAAGTGCCATCAATGCATGGTACTTGTACATTGATCAATACATATTATTATACTTACGATTCTGAATCGTTTCATGTTCACTATTTTGACCCATTAATGGAAGATACTGTAATACTTTATAGATACAATTTACAATTTATAATGCTTTCTACAATCTAAATATTACTTTTTGCACACAACAATCAAAAATACATACATACTTACTCGTATATTATATTTTGGATTTAATGTTTGGTGTTCATGTTCAAAAATATAAAGTATTCTTCAGATTTAGGAGTGTGATTATTTCTTACATACAGTTCCCCTTTCCTTCAAGGCCTGATACTCTGATGCCCTGTTGTTGGAACAATAATACGGAACTTGGCTATTAATTAAATAGCACATGAGAAGTTACGTAGATAGATTATGTAAATACCTACTTGAGTTTAAAACAAGAGACACGTTTAATACACACATTCATCGTTCATTGAGAACTGGGGTATGGGAGACTTGTCCTAATTCTCAATTTAGAAGGATTGTCACTACACGATAAATAATATTATGTTTGCATCGCCCTGGTGGTTCACTATCTTTAAATTTTTGCCTTTAAAATAATTAAGTGTAAAGTTTCGATTCCTTAAAAGAATCCATGATTCTTCTCTTCTCTAACTGTTCGATAAGGAGACTGAAAATAACATCTTGAGGATGATGGGCTCTTTCAGCGATTACCTTTTAATTCCAAGTTTACAACTAGAAATATCTTGCTTGATTTTATTTTATGTATCCATAGGTAGATTTCAAAGCTTTATTCCACTAAAAAATCAATTTGATTCCTAAGATTTGAATATTGAATACAAATATCTGTTAAATTCAATTCTAATAATGGGGCATGAGTATTTTTTTACTGATCATTCAATGAAAACAGTCCTACCTCGTGTAAATGTATTGATAATGCTCTATCATATTTTATGTCATACTTGCACATTAAATAAAATGATGGCGAAAGATGGCATCTCCTGTTTCCAATTAAATTAAACTTGAGAACACATTATCCTTTTCTCCTGCATTAGTTGTATCTTCACCCTCCCCGCTTATCCCCAGCAGTAATATGTATCTAGCTCTTCGAGAAAGGATTAAACAATGGAAAGCATTTGCAGAAAAGTACTTGATTTTTTCTTCTCGGCTTAAGATTGTATCATCGCGAGGAGTATCGTGATTAAAATGATGTCTCGGTACATTACTGTGCAGCATCTTCATTTCCTAATGATATTACATTGTATATTAAATGAAACCAAATACAGGGTGAACCTGGAGTAAGGAATCTGTAACCTATTACAATAATATACCTATGTAGATCTAGCTAAAGCATTCTAGAAGATCATTTATAAAAATAAATAAAAATACTTATGATACCTAGGAATTCTTACATAAATGTGATTTGAGTAAAAATAGTAAAATAAAATTTACATAAATATTAGGATAGGTAAGGTATGTAGATATTTTTTTGAATACCTACCTAGATTAGTGGATGTGACCAAAGCACAATTTATTAGGCGAGCGCAAAAAGATACCTACAACATGCTGAGGTATGTTGTTCAAGGTAAGTTATAATGATGAACATATATGTGTATATACTTGGTTGAAATAGCTTGCATAGGAGCGTCAATGTAAATTTAATCAGACAAAGTGTTTTACAAAAAAAAAAAAAAAACAAAAAAAAAAACAATATTTGATACTCATGAATCGAAATTAAGAAGTTGACATTCCTAACCTCACAATTGCACACATGTAAGTAAATTAAACTGTAGATCTTCTTGCAGTGTTATATAAATTTTAATTTGAAGGGCACTTTTCAGAGATGCATTTTCCTTCTTTGGACTTTCGTCAAACGCGGTAGGAAAGATTTATAAATAATTATGTCCCCATCATATTGTGGAGGAGAATATTTTCATTTAACTCTTTTTTTTATTTTCATTATTTACTTTTTTCACTTCTCAAGTTTTTTTTCTTCATTTAAATAAAATAATCTGGTTTTCTGCATCGCGAATGAATTTTTCTTCGCGTTTTGTGCCTTCCTCATTTGCAGTAGGCTGAAGAAGAGGGAGCACGGTGAGTTGTCAGTCATGTTGAGTACATGATAGCACAATACTAATCAGAAATATGGTTCAGCACTTGTATAAATATAATCACCAAAATACACTGCAATACGTATATTGAATTATTATGAGTCTAAGTAACAAACAAGACGTATTTGTGGCTCCAAAATACTTTTGGTGAAATTTATGAGTACCTACCTATCGTTAATTTCACCACTTAGTTCAAAGAAAAAAATTGGGTCAATCACCTACGAAACCTTGTGCAGCCAATCTATCACTGTAGGCAGATGGGTTTAAAAATGAAAATGAACTATGTTTAGCTAATATGAATAAGTATAATCATTATTTTTTAATTATAGTATAGAATGAATTGGATTCTCGTAGTAATACAAGATATCGTTTAGATCATCGGTTAATGAACTCAATAATGTAGGTATATCTAAAATTCTGGTACATTAAAAAAAAAAAAAAAAAAAATGTTTTGAATCTTTTGCAGTTTTGTATGTTTTTTTCGATCCATCATTCTATTCCTTAATAAGAATTCTTTGTGATCTAAATTCGACTTTAATGAAGTCACTAAAATGACATAGATTATTATACTTGTCAAGTATCCAACCAGACAGTTTAGTTTTGAAGAAATTAAATACCCATATTGGATAAATTAATTTTCTAACTTTTGTGGTAATAGTAATTTTTTGGGGTCAATCTGTAGGATAGGACATTAAACTCGTACAAAGTGTCACAACAAAATGATTGAACAGGAGGAAAGGTACTCGAACCATATTACTTTCTTTCCATTGCAGAAAAATAAAGTAACTATTATTATTAGTAGATAAATAATATGATAAGTGCTAAGTAAGGAGGAGACAACCTTCAGACTCAGGTAAGAAGAGCACTTAATAATTATATTCCTATTTCTTAATAAGTAAATTTTAAACTATTATCATAATTAGTATGATAGTTATATTCCCCCATGTACAATCAGTACACCTAAATGTCCCCCTATCTTCATTGAAATAAATTGAAAATACGAGTAGTTCTCAGAAGAGAGAAGAAAATAAAAAAGAAAAACTCATCACCAAAAAAAACACCATGTGAGAGCATAAAACATACGTATTGTCCAAATGTCCATCACTGAACTCCTTCGTAGGAAACACGAGTGAAATTCTTCACAACGCACTCTACTAATTCAAATCAAGCTATCATTCGCACCGGAATGTTTACATTAAGAAAGGATACGATTCGTCCTTGCCAGGGGACCATGAAACGTCCTTGCCACGTTAAGGATACAAGGAAGGATGTAAGGAGTTGAACACAGTAGCACCTTATCTTCAGCGGGTGAAGGAACATACACCCAGCTGTCACGGAGATGTAAGATTTCATAGAAAGGAAATACGACCGCAGAGAATACGGATTCGTTTCCTTACTACAAGGCACTTTCATACGATACTCAAGGAATTTTCATGTAGGGTTTCTTGTTGTATGATATTTTTAAGAGAGACCCTTTTTGTAGAGATTGTTATCAATTATAACTATGAAGATTTTAAGTATTAGAGTAATTTAACTATCGCTTGTCGCCACACGTATTCGACTGATTTTTTTTTCTCAGACAAAATTATGTGTAATGTTTACTAAATAAATAAGATTAATAAAAATACCTAGCTTTTATTTTTGAATAGCAAAATCAATTTAGCTGATGGGGTAAGATTTTTAATCCAGTAGGTACAGAAAGTTGCCTTTCTGGAGAAGATAAAATTAAGTGCTTTTTCACGTTAGGTACTCGTATATGTAATTTTAAAGGTAATGTACATCTACATATACATAATTATGTATAAGCAGTCTAAGTAACTGTAGAACTACGTTCCTTTGACACTAGATAAAATCGATTATCCTGTTAACAATAAATACGATTAATTCTAATAGGCATGTTCTCAAAAGTTTCATTTTAGCAGGATTGCATTGACAGAGCTTCACAAGAAAGAGGATCGTGTGAAAGAATCTTCCATAAAAATACACAAACATAATATTAATAATCTTTATACTAGTTCTCAGGATGATTCTTTAAACCCCCACACTTGTAAAATCTTACTTTATAATACCACTAAACTGTTCGGTAGTTCCTAAGGTAAGGTACTATTCATTACACTTCCTTTTGAATCGAGGGAGGTCTTGGGATCCTTTTTATCGAGAAGATTTCTGAGATCTTTTGTTAAGTTTGTTTAGTTATGCAAGTGATTTTCTTTGAAAAATCCCCTTCATTCATGAGATGATCTACTTTCTTTACAATTCGGAGAAGAGTACCACCTTATGCTGGGGTCTCTTCATACTTTCTTTATTATTTTCTGATGTTCTACCTTCTGCATGTATCGATCATGTTGCGAATGGTTTTCAAATAATCTTTAAAATGTGTTTGAGTAGTTGGATGATTCTTTCATTTACTCGTTCCTGGGAAACAAGATCCACGAGTATTTTATCTGTTTGAAGCAGGTATATATATTTTATTATGTTCTCTCTTCTTGTGAATTATTTCTGTATATACGATCAGAGAGAATTTTCAAGAATACCTTAATGCTCAATGTCCATAAAGTTGTTGCACAACTAATATGAGAAATCAGAGACATTAATGTCTTTTTCTTAGTGGAAATACTCGTATCAGATTTACTAGGATTTTTGAAACAAAACTTTATGAAGTAATTTTTTTTATAGTTTTTCTACTATACGAGTCTGGCTGCAGGATCCACTTCAATGAAAATTAGAGAAAATACTTGCTCAACGCGTTCAGAGCTCAACCAGAGGCTCAGAGAAAACCAAAGGCTCAACATCAAAAGCAAGTCTCCCTTATTATTTGAACAATTGAATTTAGAAAAACCGGCTTTTCATTCAGGAAAAAATCTGCATTGTAGAGAAGAAAAATCGAAAACGGTTCTTTTCGAAAAGGGATCTAGAGACGCGTTTTATTATTTGTAGTTTCCATTGAAGTTTTACTATCCGTGCCACGTGACTCGGCTAGATACTAATGTGAATAAGAGGGGGCTTTTCCTTACATTGTTTTCTTCGCAGTTGAGATGATGTGTGGGGACCCTTCTACAATTGTTCAAGAGAGAATTTAATCTGAGGGGGGTTTTCTCTTTAACTTTTTGTAAGGGGGTTAGAGAGTACACCTCTAGGTATAGCCAGCAGTATTATTATTCGGCATTAGAAATGTGTTTTTTTCTGTATATGCAGCTGTTTGTCAGTTTTGTGATGTGTTGGTTGTAGTCTATAGGGTGTTTACAAGATAAATTTGACAAATTTAAGTTGCATACCTAGCTACTGATATATATTTTTAAATTATGTTTTCCTGATAAATATATTCTAGTTTTATATTTAAAAAAAAATGAAAAATTATTATAAAACTAATGTAAACTTATTAACCCAAATAAAATATATGCGAGGAAAAGGAAGAAGGATCAAAAATGCAAATAAAAATTAAACAAATTGTACCTCATGCGTTTGATGGTAGAGATTGCCTTAGGCAATAATCACACCTTTTGTCCATAAATTTTCATTTTCATAGAGAGCATAATATTACTGAATTAATTATGTTAGGAATACCGTATGTTTTAGTCTAATTGAAAGTCAGATAGTTAAAATCAGTTTCTTAAAAGTAAAAGATGTAACTTGGACTTCACCTGAAAACGCGAAGCATCATGTGCAGGACCCGGGACTTACGAAACATCCTGTGACGCATAATTCATGCCATCATAATGAAGCCAAACCATTTTCTTCTTGTACCCTCCTGTATGCTTGATTATATTCCTGAGTATAATATGTGCTATATTATTACCTTCTTCTATTTTATTATATACCTTAATATTATTATTAAATGGTCCACGTGCAGAGTTTCTTACCGCTGCTCAGTAATCACCTTTGATTTTATCCACATCATTGTTCTTGGTCTTGTTTGACTCTTGAATTGTTCTTATTTATGTAGAGCCAAGCTGTGTAGGAACTGGTTTTTGGATTATTTTCATTCCTTGAATTTTTAGCAAAATTAATCATAAAATCTACTAATATGCATAAGAAATAGCAACTGACAGCTAGCAAGGCACTCAACACTCAACTTACTCAAGAAAGAACACCTAAGCGGATGCAATTCATCAAGACTGTCTTGTTCTTCGCTTTCTGATGAATATTGTTTGGTTGTGTGTATCGATCTGTAGATGGAAGACGCACATCAGGTATCTTTTGCACACAAAGTTTCCCATTGATCTCAAATTTAAAAGGTTCTCTCAAATTCTTTGGTTAAAATCTCCTCTGGATTCTCTTTTCTTCACCACTTCCATGTTCATTTTCAGAGTAGTTATTCTTTTATTTTACTTTTCTATAAATTAAGTTTTTCAAGTAGCTATCAAGTACAAAAGATTCGGTTGTGAGTTGGTTCAAGTAGACAAATGTTACTTATTTGTTAAGTTGTTATTGTTGTTCAGCCTGGAGAGTACCAATCAAAATGTCTTAATACAATATCCACTTCCGCTTTTATTCGGATTTTTCTTTCAATATGATTTTTATTGCAACTCACCATATCCTTGTGTCGATAATATTGTGGAAACATTTCAATTCTTTTCGATACAAAATTAAATTTATTGCACTCAAATGTGTTCTGTATTCATGGATTTATCTATGTAGGTGTTTTGTACGAGCAGTTGAAAATCAAAATGTCGACAGGATTGTTTTATTGACATCAATTCTTTAGATGACAACAAATACATCGGTCATCTGTTTACCAACTCGATGACCGATCAATTCCACAGGGAACCTCACACCTTGCCTTCTAGAAATGAATGGGTCTTTGATGCGATTTGAACTCGTAAGGTTCTAGAGCATTCAAAAAAAAAATATATAAAATCTGATCCATGACTATATTTAGTAAAGTGAATAAACAATCGATTCGTTTATTGTATCTAAATATATTAGCAAAAATACCAACTGCTGGATAAAAATATATTTGTAGTTTTAGCACATCCACTAGTAAAATGAAGTAATTACATTTTATTCTCCAAGATGTTTTCTCAGATGCTCATGGAGGTTTTCTCAGATCAAATGTACAAGTACTCGTACTTACAGATGAGCAAGGCATATTTGATAGTTGATCTGATGTTCTTCTGGGCAATCCATAAGATAAAAATCTTCTGGACAGAATGGAACATACAAAACAAAAATACATTCTTGCATGAAAAAGCAAATCAACTGAGACGTTGTTGAGAAAATTCACTTTGGTTTCTGAAACATGAGGAACAGTACAGCACAACATATTGCATCCTACACCTTGCCCTCACACCGATATTTTTACGAGGCTGTTAGAAATAAAGAATAGGAACGCGTGCTGTGCTATAAAAGAACGTCTTTTATCCGTTTTAAACACATTTAAAATTCATCAAATATTCCAACAATACCAGAGAACGTGATACTTCTGCGCTTTTTTTCACCCAATTCTGACAATTTTTTATTCGCATTCAGTCACTTCTTTTCAGAGATGATTCTTTGGAACCTCTAGTAAGATGGGCGGATTACATGTAATAAATACCTTTTCTGTTTTGATAAATATGAAAGGACGTGAGGGAGGAAGATCAGGTTGTCTCCTAATATGTGTTTTACTCCCTCGGGCTTCGCTTATTAGAGTTTGCAAGTTCATTGAAAACCATGTCGCTATTCCTACGTATCAGCTCACATCAAGAGTTTGTTTCAAAGTCCGTTGGTCATCGTCACAAATTTGAAAAGGCTTCCGTAGTAACATCAATGGCCAGGTAACTGAAGACACACTGTGAGAAGTATCATTGAATCCAGTGAAGTGAGCATTTGTTATCCTTAAGAGAAGTTCGAAAGATTGAGCAAATTTTGTGAGCACAACCCTTATCGTTCTCAAATTGGTTTTCAGCTATAATTTCTCAAACGTGAAGGGTACCATCTTATCTTTTATCCGATTGCGTGATTTCTTTTGCGATAAATAGACTGTTTGCAAAAGAGATCAATGTGGTTTTTATTATGCTTTTTTGTGAAGCAAATGATCTAACCTTTTAATTCGAGCATTAGTGGTTTTTTTATTATTGAAAGGCAGATAGAGGGAATTAATAATGTTTTGTATAAGTATTACCACCAAGACTTCAGAGATTTTATGATGGAAATACTTTTCCCTAAGCCGTTTGGTATTGAGAGTCGTGCAGTATAATAGCTATAATAAATACCTACTTATTTATTAGCTAATCTAGAGGTGCGATGGAAAGTCGGTGATAGACATGGATGTGTGTTACCGTTATTTGAATCACAATTGGTAAAAAAATATCCAGAGAAATTTATTCTTTTAACTCGGTATAGTATTACGTACAATACTAGTAGTTGAAAAATTGCTATGATGTATTATTTCGTACTTACTATGCCAATCAGGACATTGCAGATATTTAATCCACTGCTTTTTCAATTTGCTCGTCTTTTCAATGAACCAAGCAATTATCGACCCACATGGTTAGCACTTGGAAGAATGTCAATGAAATAGCTCAAGTCGTTGAGACTACTAAACAAACCTCTTAAGGAATATGCTACTTAAACTCTTATAAATAGAGTTCTATGCTTTCTTCCCCGAGGTTTTTAAGTTTTCATTGCCCCCCTTGGTGGGATAATGTGGGACATATTACTTGTACGTACAGGGTTGTAGGAAATCTCAATTTGATATCCCCCCTTAAGAGTTATTTTATTCTTTTGATGCACAGGATAACAAAATATAACTACCTATCATACCATTCACTGAACTTGCATCCATATAGGTACCAGACTCCTCAAATCAAACTAAAATGTTAAGTCATAAAAATAATTTAATTAGATCGTGCACTGAAGTTCTGAATAATATGTATATTCAGAATAATTATCGGATTCATAAGAACAAAGGTAAATCGAATGTCAAAACAAAGACATTTCTCACCCTGTATCTAACTAGAGAAAGTTCCATAATATCTTTTCTCAAAAATCTCTTGAAAAAACGTTGTTCTATTACCCACATATAGCGCAAAGCATTCTCTACAGGCGGTCCCAGATGCTACACTTACCAAACATACTCAAAGTTAATTTAGAAGAAAACAATTTCTTAAATAAACTCACTTGAGATCGCAACGAGGGATATCGTTTCATAAGATGTTAATACAATAACGATATTTCAGCTATGAAATTCTTAGATACTGTTACTGTTCTTTTTCAATTGGTTCTCAATACTGTTCATCTTGATAGTTGCCTGCTTGAGCTATTCTTCAAAATGTAATGGTTGCTGCTCATAATTCCAACCAATCTAGTGAGAATTATTGTTAATGTCAGTAAATTTACTTTTATCTCCTGATATTAATTCAATATTATTAGCAATAGGAGCTGTGAGCTGACGATTTAATCAGAATTTTATGGCTAACATTTTATTATCAAAGCAAGAAATGCTCAAATATACTACTTTTAAACGGGGACGTGCAAATTTTACAAAGAAAAAATGTTTTAATTAAATCTAATAAAGAAAATTAACCCTGCTCTGGATAGTTTTTGGTAGAATGTAAACATCTTATTTGACGGAATACTAATTTTGTTAATCTTAAACAAATTTGGCTTGAATTACCCGCATAATGATCAAGAACAACCCTTTGGTAAAATTAATATTATAGATATACGGCCCTGCCTCTGAAAGAAAACTTCCATTAACAATATTGAAATACGTCTCGAGGTATGCGGAGGATAAAATCTTATCCTAATGAGAAATGAAATGACTTACCTAGCACAAAAATATGAAAAAAAATCTTTCATATTTTGTTATGAAAAGATTATTTTTTTCATACACTTTGTTTTCACAAGGGAAAAGAAAAGTACAGGTTGTAAGCCAAAAGATTCAACTACAAAGTCTCTAGATTTGGAAAAATAAAGGTACTAGGTTTTTATGTTGGTAGTTGCCTAATTGATCTAATTATATTCTTTGATCGAAACAACTCAACCAACAGATTTTATGTTTTTATTGTAGATACCTACCAAAAAGTAGAACCAGAATGCACAAGATCAAGAAAATCTAATCTAGAGTTCAATTGGCATTAATATAAAAGGTGGAATAATTGTGGAACATGTCTTCTTAGCATATGGATACAACTTCCATGGTTTACCTTCTGTAATTCACATCAAGGAAACTCAAGACAGAATGTTTCTGTTTCTGTACTCTTACTGGAGTTTACTGGAACAATTAACACTACTAATATTTTATAGAGAGAGTTATATACCTACATATTTCTTACCTAAGCTAATGCCATAGACTGCTTTGGTCACATTGAAGAATATAATGACAAAGGACAAAAGAAACTGCAAACAGCCGAAGGGATCATCTTGTCAAAGAAGTCACTGCAGAACATTTTCAAATGGAGATAAAAGTAGAAAATCAACATGAAATTCCAGTGTTGACTACAAAACTAATCCTCATTAGGGAGACTGACTATTCAGGACATTAACTAAGGGCAAAATGTCAATCATTTTTGGAATGAATCCTTTTGGTACGATTATTTCATAATAGGAATCATTATTACTTCCCATTCGCAGAAGTTTCCTATCTTTTGGTGAATTATTATCACAAATTATCAGTGGCGGCTCGTCGGGTGAAGACACTGAAGACATTTTCACCTAATTTTGAACAGTGAAAACACTACTCATAATCCCTTGAACATGGCACAATTGATCTAACTCAAAGAAAAAAAAAAAAAAAAAGAGTAAGCTTTGTGTAAAATAGATCAATGCTGCTTAACAATTCATGTTACTTTCCAAGGAGAACACCAAATGTGAAGACAATTCGAAATTGTCTTCAGTTGTCCTTGAATCAACCAATCAGAGTTGAGTATTTCCAAGTAGGTATCATGAAATATTAGGCAAGAACTATATCTATGTAATATGCTACTGAGGACAGTCTTCAGTTGTATTCAGTTTACAATATCTACACGAACTCATACGAAATGTCACGAAGCCACATACCATGTGCGATGTCATGTGTTTTTGATATTAACATTGTTGCCAGTAGCATTATGCCAGACCTAGGAAACCAGTCAATGATTTAGCCTCCCATATCTAGCACTATCTTGTAATATTAAAAAACAAAATAAATAATAATAATAATAACGTAGGCGTTAGGAAAGCATTATTTTGTGTCAGGAATTTTGGATATTATTTCTCATTTTTTGGGTTCTAGTTTTGTACATAGTTCCTAAACGATAGCCGATACCAATAAATTTTAACTATTTATGTATCTTGTCAACTATAGTCTTAAAAAGGACACATCGATTGAAGTCAAATCTCGGAAATAATTATTTAATGTAGGTACCGAAATTGAGCCAAATAAGATAATCTGGTATCTAGTTGTTCCAAGATGTTTTTAAATAGGGACAATGGTGGTCCTGTTTAAGATCCTGACTATGGAACCACTTTAAAAAAAATCATGAATTAGACGTGTTGAAATGAAATTCTCAAGAGAAAATTCTGTTCAGGCGGTGTAGTATTATTTTTTTAAATAAATAAATACGTCTTACATGATTTGAGGGATTTCTTTAAATTTAAAATATAGCTCTTGAAGTTTGTAGAAATTTAGCTATGAAATTAACTTGGCAACATTGTATCTATTATCTTTAGAATGTAAACAAAACTTGGTGCACACTTTTTAAATTTTATTAGATAATTTTCAAATCTTTTCAACGGTAATCAAGTGACTTTTAATTGGTGTAACTAGTTAATAAAGTTATTTCCCAGTATTTGATACAGGATAGAAACATTATTCCTACCTGATCTGACCTGTGCTTTTCATAATAAGTTGAATATGAAGTAGCTATGTACTTCTTTCAGTGTCAGTAATAACATTATAATTATGCAGGTTGCAGGTAGCTAAGCACACAGCTTCCAGTGAAGTACTTAAAATTATAAGGCAATATCTGTGTTTTTCATAAATAGTCATTTAAACATCAATGGTAACAGAAATTTAAGCTGATTTTGTATATTTGTAGTAAGTATGTTTTCTTAGATAATAATAATAATAATAATAATAATGCTTTTTCTTTGTGTTATTATGTCACAATTTTAGTGGGTAGCGCAGAATCATAGGACTTTACCACTTTAATTTACATTTTCTTGTATTATTTTTTTGCCTAAGATTCTGCCACTGGTCGCTGCTTCACATTAAAGCAGCTACTCATTTTTCCTCACGAGGTATGAGTGGACCCCGAACATCCAAGTACAGGGCAGAAAAAATCCTCCCCCGCTGGAAATCAAACCCAGGTCACCATGTGTGCAATGCCTAGCGCGCTAACTCGCTCTGCCACAGTGACTACTATGTTTTCTTAGATTTATTTTGTAATCTGGTGGTGGATTTTCTTCCAGTTTTGTATTGTAATTTTTAGTCTTCAACTAACTTTCTTTCCTTCCCAGTTCTAACCCTTCTTTAAAATGTTGTACCTACCTATCTACTGAGGTATAATCCTAATATTTTTATTTTAATTCCTTTTTACCAACTTTCAGTTAATATTTTTTATTACGATGAATAACTAATAACAATATTTCAAAGAAACAATGAGATTCCCACAAAATCATGGGGTTCAAACATTAAAAGTAACCCCATTCAGATTAAGAAGTAATGAGGATAAGAAAGATATTATGATTACTGGATGTCCAATTTCTCCAATTACTCTAACCACCACTAAAAAAGTAAAGCAAATGCCTGTCCCACAGCCATACAGTTCAAGCCTGAATGGCTTATGAAAAATGAATGGCTGTGTACCAGCTCAAGTGTTGACAAATTGTTCTGTTGGCCTTGTTTATTTATTAAGTACCAAGTGTTCTCCAAAAAAAGTACCTATAAAAACTTATATGATGCAAAACTGGTATGAGAGAAAACCATGCTCTGCAGGGAAACAGCCATAACTTACAATGGGCTGTGTTTATGAGACCATAAGAACTAAGATCTGATAAATTAATAATTTTATTTTTTCAATACTTCTGGGTATAATTTGTCTTCACCTAGTCTTGAAGTCAGGAGCCGCCACTGCAAATTATACAACAAGATTAAATACTAATGAATATCTGAATGTCAAACTCAGTGACAAGATTTAGATAAGATATTTTTTGTTTTGTTTTCAAAGGATGGTTGTTTTGATATCATTATCACCGTATCAAAATGTTCTAGTTCTCAGATAGATTATGGTATATTGTATGTCATATTGTATTCTCTGAGAGAATAGACTAATACTTTTTTTATAGTTTAGATGACATTTTGACAGTATCTAAACTTTGATGAAAGATTTCATAACTATGAGAATAGATATATAATTCGGTGCTTACTTTTCTTATCATTTCATCAAGCTACTCCCTGTAGATGTATATATACACTGTTGTATCCTGCATACATTTTTTCACCCTTTTCTTTAATTTCTGGCATAGAATTTATACATCATTTAAAGAAGATACTCTCTTGCCTCTTTCATTTTTCTTATTCACTCACTCTGCCTTATATATATCTCCCTCTCTCTCTATACCTACCTTCTTTATCTCTCTTTCTTTTCTGACTTCTGTTCTTCTCATTTTTTTTTTTTTTTTTTTTTTTTTTTTTAATTTCTCCTGATAGTTACCATCGTCAATTTATTTTTGTGTGACACCAAAAAAAATCATAGATAGTTAAATGCTAAATGTTGACATCAAAGTACTACTCTGAAATATATTGGATAGATAAGTTTAAAAAATGTGTCTATTTACATTGAAATTCTATTTACAAAAGGTTTTTCTACAGTCTACATTAGATAAAATATATAATTCTAAAATATGTAGGTAATTCTATTATACTAAAACTTCGAAACTAATACAAATTTTAGGTGACATTACTAAGCTACTGATACTCACCTTTCTGAATCAATATTTAGGTGCCAAAAATAAGTAGGTACATACCTCAAATTACTGTGATTTTCAAGAGAATCCGACACCAAAAGTTTTTAATACGAAACATCATTTGCTCATAACGTTCTACTCCCAATATTGAGAAGCCTTGCAGTGTTCTACACCTCCAAGTCCAAACGAAAAGAAAGCTACCAAGATATTTAGTTGCTCTATTCTGAGATGAATCAAAGAGCTTCCATCACCAACGAATGCATTCCTGGCACCAAAGGTATTGTGCAATAGGTGGTGAGACTTACAAGTTGTGGTGAAGTTCCAAGGGAGTGATTACGGACAGGGACATTTTGAGTTTGGTGCAATCACCACAATGTTCAAAATCTTACCTGCAACAAAACAAAGAAAAAATTTTATTAAAATCACACTTGGAATAAAAGCTAGCTTCATATTATGTGCATGAAAAAATCAATACATCTTATTTACCAAAAAAAACCTTCTTAAAAAATTCCAGAGAAAAAACTATGTTCTTGGAGAAAAAATCTCTAAAATGTTCTAAGACAAGGATCCATTATCGATAGGAAAAAATTGCAAATATATGAAATATTCGACTAAAAGGCCCCAAATAAAGCTATTTTTTTTTTCAAATGAAATTCACCTGAATAGTGACATTTCTAGAAAATATCAAACTCCATGCTACAGTATTCTAGTATCAACAACATCGTAACTTGGATTAAAATAACAATACAATCCATGTGTGTATGACAATGCACGAATTATTAATTAGAAAAATGATCGAGCATCCTAGAAGCTCCCCTTCCTCATCAGTAGAAAATTACATTTCCACAGGTAGGTAGCTTAGAACCTAATCCCTCCACACTTGGAAGGAAGTGTAATCGTCAGAGCATATCAAAGCGGGGACCAGCCTGTTCATATCCGGGCAAAGATCCAGAACTTGCCAAGTCCTGGTGTGGAAAAGTTTATGGTGTGTTTACTTCCGGGAGAAGAAGAGGGTCGAGAACTTTTAGATAGATCTCACGCAGCAAGAGAGACAAGAAAGGAAGGGACAAAGCTTGAACTTGACAGCAGATCTGTTCCTTCATAATTATTAAACCAATAGGTAAATAATACGTCTGAAAGAATAGTTTATAATCAAATGATACACAATCATGAATAACATCATTCAAACCGCTGTATTTTTAGATTGCTGAAGAACTTGAAATTTACAACACACGTCACGATAATCAGATAATATTATATGTGACACTCAAATCCATATCAAATTTAACTTTTTTCAAATAGATGAAGCTTTCTAAAACCTCTCTAATAATTTTCACATGCCGTTTCTTGTTGCCCTTCCTTCATAAATTAATATACATAATTGCAACAAAGCTCATAATTCAAAAAATAAATAAATATTTTTATGTAAGTTTTGCATGTTCTTGACACAAGCAAATTGTGTGAAAGTGGAGAAGGCGATAAATAAAGACAAAGCAGGGGTGAAATGGAACCTCAACATAACAACTATCACAACAAACTTAGTATTGTGAACCTAGGGGCAGTAAAAAAGTGAGCATTATTATTACTTATGTCTACATTGGAATAGGAGGGAAATTGATGAGCAAATAAATAAGTTATGGCTCTCTAGTAAAAGTGTGAGGTTTACATTAGTCTAATGACAGAAACTCTAATAAGCTGACAAAAGCGAGAGAAAATATTGGAAATAAAAGAAATATAAGAATGAAAACAGAAAGTCTAATTACATAAATAATACGAGTATGATATGTAATTCAATAATCTAACTTATTCATTTTCATGAGTTACCTGATTTCGGAACCTTGCAATTTTTGGATACACGAACTCTGGCTCCCTCCCATTTGTAAGAAAAGTAGACCTGTTCTGAAGAGTAAAGTAAGAAGTAGAAGTGAAGATTTATGAGAGGGGGAAGAAAAGGAAGTGAGTAAGAGACAGGGGCAGGTTCCTTCCTATCCTACTCATAATAAAGAACAAAGGATGTTCGAATGTATTAAGCTGTGCTTCTTCTCAAGTGCTATCTGAGGTGTCAAAATCCACACTATTGTTCTGGGTGTCATTTGTTGCTTATTATTTGCACAAAGGAAGCTCAAAGTTTTCGGAAAGATGTTTCAAAGGTATCTTCTTCTTTTTACTTGACCTGTAATTTTGTAAATAATAATAGTACAAGTTTTGAGAAGTCCGAGGACACTTAAACAATGGAGAATTTTTCATAAGTAAAACTAAATCGATACTATTTTTTAGATAAAGAAGAAACAAAGTCGGTCTACTCAAAAGCAACTCTAGCACAAGATTAGGTATATAATGGAAGGAATCCTATAGTACTAACTTAATACCTGAGTAGTTCTACCAATTAGTAAAGGATAGGGGGTGTATTTTGTATTTGTATTATTGCAAAGCGGGCCAGGGGTCTAATTTGTAAGTTATGACTTAACACTTTTTTCCTTTTTATTTTACAATCTTGAATTTATTATAGTCCCGAACTCTTGGTTTCACCAAAACCATATGTGCTATGTCGAATGGGAGCATCAGGGACCTTGCTTGTAATTTCAATAATAGATTGCTCTGTTCAGAACACTTTTGCTATTGAAGAAGAGGCTGATGCCATCCCTGTTGTGCAGTTCTAGTAATTTACTTCTTGATTTGAGATATAAATGTCAAGTCATAGATCTTGCGCCGGCATGCGAGGTGTCTGGCGTGCCACAAGGTGTCTTGGGTCCATCTGACGTCTCCGATCTGGTGTTTCTATGTTTCACCCTCACAAAAGACCAATTTTAATTTCTTTTTGCTGAAACTGGTTTTCTTGATAGCTAATTTGATTCTTGGAGTCTGAGATACAGATGAATAGGTAATCGTTAATTTTCTATATCTACAACTTGAAAAAATTGTTGTAGTTATACATATAATATGTATGTGTTATACATATCGTATAAATTACCATTATAATACTCCTACCAAATTATGACGTGTTATTAGGTATAAGTAGTGTAAGTACTATGTTAAAAATAATACCACGAGTCAAGACAGATGATGTATCTTCACTTGTGTCTGAGAAAATTTCGTCTGAAGGGCGAAGAAGACCTGAAAACTTTTTCCCAAGTTTAATTAAAGTGGAATTTGGGGCCGAGAAGAAAAGTAAAATACAAAAAATAAATATATCATATTTCCCTGTGAAACAAAAGCCAAAGTTTACATCAAGTAAGGATCTCTTTTTTTATCAAAAAGAAATGCTTAGAACAGCAAGACAACATGATGAAAAATAATACAAAGAAAAAAGTTAAGAAACAAAAAGAATATTAAGTATTTAATTACAAACATCTTTCATTATCAGAGAAAAATCTTCAGATTTTTTATGCTTATACAAAAAATATGATGTATTTTAATAACAAGTTTCGCGAGGGACAAAGGAACTAAAAGAAGTTTCCAGCATTAGGAAGGTAATAAGAAGAGTGTGCTGACGCTTCAGTCTACTTCAGCTCAAACTTTTGTTAATCTCTTGTTCATACTGAGTGGAGAAGAATGAAACTTGAAGAACTCGACCATTCATTTGATATTCCAGCGAAGTACAAAGGCAGATATTAAAATAGAACTACATATTGGGTTTGGGTGTTATTAATAGAAATAGAAAATCAGAAGATGGATTTGGAGTGAACTTTTGAGGACAGTACTTGAGTTGTACTGTAAGAAATTGAAGCAATCAAGAGTTATTGAGAATTGGAAGAAATTCGTATTCAATTATTACATCAATATAATCCATGTCTTACACTAAAGTACATCTTGCATTTATTGTTGGATGCATTTTAGTTAGATTTAAAAAATTGAATCTTCGATGAAATGGAGGAGGAAAAAGAAAAGCGGCGAGCATTGGTACTTCAAAAGAAGAATAATATACAGCGATGCAAACAATGGGAAGTTAAAACTGAAAATTATATGCAAAGGAAAATACAAAATAAACAGATAAGCATGCAAATGAAAAAGAGTATTGCAAAAATAAAAGTACAGAAAGTAAATATGTTTAATATATTTGATTGCTGGAACTGTAGGAATGCAAGAAGATGCAACGGAGCTGGAGCTTTGAGGAAAGTACATTGAATAATGAATGCAAATATGAAGCGCAATTTGGACGAAATAATAGCACACGACTTTCTCCGAATTATTGAAAGAGAAGAGACAGAATGGATGAATTGAAAAAAAATTAACAGAGATTTCTTATCTACTGATAAATGGAAAAATAAAATAAAGACTTCAGTATTTGGACAGAACAATATAAAAAAAGGAAAAAAATTGGAGAAGAAAAAATTAAAGGGAAGCGATAAATTCGTATAAGAACCTTGTTAATATAGGAATAACTCGTAAAATTAGTAAGTAAAGAAAGATATAGCAAAATTAAATTCGCTAAGTATTCTGTAAATAAAGACTATTACTCAATGTGATTCAGACAGTAGATATACAGGGTGTCCCACCAAACTTGGACACCTCAAATTACTCGGCCCCTGAAAGAGTTTTTGAAAAATAAAAAAATCTAGGGTACATGGTCTAATTATGCGGTTTCAGTCATGAAAATTTTTTTATACAGGGTGGTTCAAAAGTCAGAAATTGAGGTGTCAACTTTCGATTTTTAAATGGATCGACCTGAATTTTATTTGATAATTTTACTTCTAAATGGTTCTTGAGTACTTTTTTAAACAAAAATTTTACATACAGGGTGTTTTTTTTTCGACCAATTTTTTTTCTAAATCTCGAATAACTCAAGTTTGTTTAATTTTTTCGATAACAAGAATAGAAAGTGTTTGTGTGATAAAAACACGCACTTTTAATTGGCATCAAATTTTTTTATACAGGGTTGTTCACAAGTGAAATAATGACTTGATTTTTTTTAAAACTGAGTTTTTTTAATTTTTTATTTAGGATTAATAATTCTAACCTAATTTTACACATTTTTTGTTGATCATATCGAAAAACAAAACTCAAGTTTTGTACAGGGTGAGACATAATTTTTTTGTGACACCCTGTATATGGGCAGTCAAAAAGATGTAAAATTAAATATAAAGACTAAATGTACAAGAAAAACTTTGATTTTTAATGATATCAAAAAGTTATGGTGTTTTAACTAATTTTGTCGCATGGACCACCCTGTAGATATTCTCTTAAACTATCATGTGGGTACTCGAGGTTGTATAAAATTCAACAAAGACTTCGAATCGTGGGGAAAAACAAGTAAAAAACACGAATTTGAAGCCATTTTCAATTTGGTGTACACACTGAATGATTTTAAAACTTGAAATAAAAAGTAGGTAGGTGTAGACACAAAATTGAAAATGGCTTTTTGAATTCATTTTTTTCTTTCAGATTTGGACTCCTCGTTGAACTTTAGACAATTTAGACTACCCATATGATGTTTTAAGAAAATATCTACAGGGTGGTCCATATGACAATATTAGTTAAAACACCATAACTTTTTAATATCATTAAAAATCGAAGTTTTTCTTGCACATTTAGTCTTTATATTTAATTTTACGTCTTTTTGACTGCCCATATACAGGGTGTCACAACAAAATTATGTCTCACCCTGTACAACACTTTAGTTTTGTTTTTCGATATGATCAACAAAAAATGTGTAAAATTAGCTTAGAATTATTAATCCCAAATAAAAAAATAAAAAAACTCAGTTTTAAAAAAAATCAAGTCATTATTTCACTTGTGAACCACCCTGTATAAAAATTTTTGATGCCAATTGAAAGTGCGTGTTTTCATCACACAAACACTCTCTATTCTTGTTATCGAAAAAATTAAACAAACTTGTGTTATTCGAGATTTAGAAAAAAAATTGGTCGAAAAAAAAACCACCCTGTATGTAAAATTTTTGTTTAAAAAAGTACTCAGGAACTATTTATAAGTAAAATTATCAAATAAAATTCAGGTCGATCCATTTAAAAATCGAAAGTTGACACCTCAATTACTGACTTTTGAACCACCCTGTATAAAAAAATTTTCATGACTGAAACCGCATAATTAGACCATGTACCCTAGATTTTTTTATTTTTCAAAAACTCTTTCAGGGGCCGAGTAATTTGAGGTGTCCAAGTTTGGTGGGACACCCTGTATATAACTTCCTTAACAGTATGAAGAAGAAACCTGGGAAAACATGGAAAAGGATTTTTAAAATAATTAAAACAAAAAACAGCACCGCACAAAGGCTTTTAAAAATGATTTCTTGAGAAATTATTATTTTTCCCTATATTTTTCGTTCAAGATAAAAACAAAACCTGTCTGTGATGCATTTGTAAGTAAAAGCTTTTGCGAGAATTAAACATTTTTTGTCACACTGAGTGCAACTTTAAGGAAGACATACGGGTGTGTATGATAGAAATGGTCTTGCAAATCAAAGGTCAGAAAAATCTCTCTGGTGAATGGAATCTCTTATCTTGAACATTGAACAATCTAAATAACAATCATACTTTGCTCAAAACACTATTTCTGTTACAAAACAGAAAAATAAGAAACATGGAGAAGAAGAAGAAACCTACACAAATCCAAGGTCTTCCTGAAACCTAATCAAATGGAAGATAGGAGACCAAAATTTAGAGGACTCTTAAACCCTTTAAGAAATGCCATGTGGCAGATTGCTATTTTTGGTCATTGTTCGGAAACTATTAGATCTTTCACATTTCTATGAATAATAGTCCTTGAAGATGCGTGACAGTATCAAGGTTGTAACATTATTTTTCATAATTTCACCCTTTTCTTGGGATAAAATGCTTCTTCATTTTGAAATGAAGCTTCGAAATGTTATTGAAGTATGTACCCTTTTATCCAACGAACTTATACATAATCTATAAAATCATAAGCACCTTATAGGTAACACACGCATTCTAAAGATTTAAACTCATTACAGTTTTTCTAAAGACAATTGACTTGCAATAAGATTGTAATTTCAATTAGAAACCTCAATGAGTTTGATGATAGAGATTGCATTAGGTAATCTCTATCATTATGCCTTTGTCAATATTACTTTTGCCAATAAAGAGTTAATATTACAAAGAGACGAAGATTGTTATTTATGATAAGATTGTCGATGTAGCTTCTAAATTTAATATCTTTTCCTTGAATCACAATAATATAATGGGTTTGACCATCAACCTGAATATGAACATTTTCATGGGTTTCTTCTACTAATTTATCACCCGAGGATATTTTGTGCTGTACCAAGCGCCTTCTCTCAGATTCTTCATTTCTTAAAATTTAATCTTAAGAAATTCCTATTTTCCAAAATCCCAACCCTTTTATTCTACAATCCTTTTTTGCAAAGGTCATAATCTGGCTCCTTTCTTTCTTCACCTTGCGTTTGGATCATCCTGACCTTAATCAAATCCAGGAGTCCCTTTCATTTTCTTTAAAATCTTTGAATGTACTTTCTTTTGCTACTTCTTCGTCTCTGAAATAGTAGAATGGTTTTTTAAGATCATTTATAATGATTTTACCTATAAATCTTTCAATGGTTACATGGATTTAATTATCTCTATAAATTATGACTTACCATTTATTTGTAAAACTAAAAACTGCCATTAACTTGTGCAGTGTAGAACGTACAACTCAAGTTTTGTAACCTACATTCAGAACTTTTTTTTTTAGAAAGACAGAGATATGGAAATATGTTCAACTAAAGTTATCAAAAATAGCAATGATAAAATGCTTATATTATCAAATAGCTTCATTATTATGTGTGCAAAGATAAATAAGCTCTTAACTTCATGGCTCATACTTCATAGTGACTTCACACAATAATGATTGTTGGGTAAGACCTTAGAGTGTGCTGTACATGCCTTTACAGTAGTCTACAGGAAGGGCCCGAGTTACACCCAACGCATCATAGTAGATTTTGCAAGCAGTATAAAATTTAGATCTTCAAAGCATATTGATATTTTGCAAAACAAATCACACAAATCTAGGTCTCCTATTCACCCTTTTCCTAACAAACACCCCTTCAGTACAGATTTGCTATCCTTATACAAAACTCCAGCTGATTCAAATTTTCTTTTCTAAAGCAAGAAAGAGTTGGGATCAAATTTTGGAAGGGTCAAAGACCATCGAAATCTGAACAAAATGTGCTAAAGAAAGGGTAGCTTGGATGTGCAGTACTTTGTGATGGACATAAACATCTGCCCTGTATGTTGGAGAAAAGCAGCTAGGGTTGAAGTGTTTTGCGTCCTGGTGAAAATGAAAGCTGTAGAAACAGCTGACCAGCTTTACCACCCTCACAATGACGGGTAAGAGAACTCTGAGAAAACATTGTACAGGGTCTTTCTACAGGTATAAAATATGGTCTTCCTCATAATCAACGTAGAAATTAATGTTATCTCAACATTATATGGAGTAGGTTTATTTAGCATGTAGGTATGTATGCAATTTAATACATTATTTTCTATAAACTAGAAGAAGAAGAATAAGAAGAAGACGAAGAAAAATACTCAAGCATATTTTAATAATTTAAAATTACAAATTTCTTTTTTGGAGGTAAAATCCATAACAATTTGATGAAAAATCCATATCAATTTGATGAAAAATTAATTGAAGATTGGGTATTAATCTCTAATACCTGTATTTTAAAACTTACACTACTTAAAAAATTCCTCTACCGATAAGTGACATCGTACCTTATTTATTTCTAAATATGTGTAGTATAGTGTGGTGAAATTGTTAAATATAAAAAATATTTAAACTTATCATTTCAAATGCAGTTCCAATCTTCACGAGCTTTCGTTAGACCCTGTTTCTCAAGTAAATTACCTTCATTTCTGATGAGCACACCTTGACGGGTGGGATATTTGATGGCACACGCCACGACATTCATAATCCAGACTCCAGAGTTATTTGTCAGCTAGTTACGACTGGAACAGAACTGAGGGTTTATGGTCTTCCCTAATTCAAGTAATGCCTCATGAATTTTCTCTAATTGCCTTACGTTTTTGCTAATCGTTTCCTAGCAATGATTGAACTTCAGGTTATGATGATACCTATTATTTATTTTTTTGACAAAGCGGAACGTTATAGCTCGTTTTTGTCAGGAAGCGCAAAAAGTACTGGTGTGTTATGGTGCCATCAAGATTTTGACCCTCGACACGTGGCGTGGGTCATATTTCATAATTATGGAAATGGATAAATACATACATTATGTGATTCACCTAAGTCAAACTTTATGATTCTACATCATAGTTCTCATAATCATGTGGTAAAATTTATAAAAATTGACAACTTACCAAACTTTACGTAAATTCAATGGTATCATATACCTACTATGTAGATAAATCGTCCCTTAAGTTAGGACTTCTCTCTCTCTCAAAAAAAAAAAAAAAAAATAACTTAAAATTAATTGTATCTAAACTTTAAACTGTAATTTCATTCTGCCTATTTTAACTGATTGTTTTGCTTTCGAAAAACTCTAAAGAAAGGACATTGATGACAGCTGACATTACAGTAATGTCGGACATTAGCATAGTACTGGAGGATTGAACAAGCTGTATTTCCTTGCAAGAGTCTCCACACTTCTGCCACAACAGTGTCTCCATACAGTCAAAAGTCTCGCGACAGTGTCTCCATTGAGTCAAATGTCTCGCGTCTTTATAAGGACCTGACGTCTCCATTCTTGCAACAATCAAACAATCTCAATTGCAAATGATGCTATTCTTTCATCAACAAAACGACTTAATTGAACATTCTACAGTAGCCCATTCATTCGTTCATGTGTTTGTTTAGTTGGCCCAAGACTTCAACAATTGAGGAACTGAGGGATCAGGTTAATTATTGACAGGAACCTTTTCCTCTAGGAAGATAGTCATTACTTGGTTGAGTGAATTGTTATGAGTTGTTTTGTGTTGCGATGCGTCCTCTTGTCGCGTGCTCATCCATTGCTTCTATTAGGTGTATATTTATGTCCTTAGTTCTGAGTTCCGTTCCTGCTATTGTGTGTCCATTAGAGGCTATTGTGATGACTATTTCTAGATTATATGAATCCAGACTGACTTGATTTTTTTATTTTAATTATTGAAATGTATGTCTCCTTATGATTTGTTTGAGTTAAAAAATAAAAAAAATTCACCTGATAAACTCGCGAGTGGTTACAAACAAAGAGAAAACCCTAGAGACATATGAAGACATAAAAGAGTGAAAGAACACCAATTTAACACCAATTTAAGAAAACGTAATAAATAATGCCATAATTGGAGGGGGAGATATAATCTAAAAACCCTCATGAAAATAAGATTTGTTTCTTGGTAGACCTGTTGCATTTCCTTAAAACCACCCTCATCCCCCTTCTTAAATGTTTCTTTTTGACTTTTCTTCTTCTTTTTAAGTGACTGAAATTTCACCCCTATTTAACTTACAAACTTCCTTTAGATTTTATCTAACTTTTTTTTCATTTAGGTTTCTTAGCTTGATGTTTCTTTATAGCACCTTTCTCGTTTCTTTAATAGTTTTCGGTCGTTTTTGAACACAAATGGGTTTTGTTGTCGAGGTTTTGTTCTAGGAGGTTTGTTAATTGGGTTGGTAGGTCTTGCTGCGAACTTAATCTTTTTTGAAGATTAGAATCAATGTTTAGAGTTTACAGTATCGAACATAAAGAAAGGTATCGCAGAATTCCTTCTGTAGAAAAAGTTCACAGGTATTTTTAGAGCCTCAATAGAAACATAAACAAGTAAATATTTAGTATAACAAATTAGATATTTGCCACATCAATCATAAAAGATAGCAATTGAACAATGATAAATGATTTTAATCAATTAAATTTGGCCCTAAATTAATTACAGCTTTATGATACTTACCTATAAATCGGTCTTCACACAACATTGTCAGAACTTACTTCTTTAATATTTACTTCTGGTTAAAATATTTCAAACACCTACCAATTAACTATTTCAGGGCTAAAAGTAAAATATACATTTTGATACAGAATGATTTTTTTAAACACCGAGAACCGAGACAATGAAATACCGCATCTCATTCTTGAACGACATCCGAACTAGAATCATATCCGTCCACCCTCATGAGAAGTACAGATATAAAAAATTAAGATGTTAAAAGCGTGTAGGCTTTTGAACAAAACCCCATAGTAAGAATTAAAGCATGCAATCCTAATGTCACATTAAATAAATAAAAACACAAATATTTGTCAAACAGGAACCCCAAGAAAAGAGACAGATGAGAGAGAGAGAAATTGAAAGGTAAACCAAAATGAATTGTGTCCTAGCAGATGATAGAAAAAACTAACAGAAAACAAGAAAAAATGTCACGTGCGGAAGTTAAGTGCCTTGTCTGAGTTTGGGAGAGTGCACCCACAATATTAGAAAGAATCAAGCCAAAGTTGTACCCACCTGGTCCTTAAGATCGAAGCCATTCCAGTGATCAGTTGACTTTATTAGTTCCGATATGATTTTAATAAAGGGTCCGCGGGGGTCTGTTTCGATTGTCAACTTATCTCTCTATTGTAACATTTGGGTGACACGCAATTCTGTAAATGTCTTTCTATCAATTTACCTTTTCTGATAAAAGGAAATTCATGTTTTTTTTTTCTTCTCGTATGAGTTAACAAATGGATCAAAATATTTTTATTGGCATCTTATGGTTCTTCAACTACTTGTTTATCTTTCTGGTGGTTTAAATGGTCTTTCAATTCATTTTCCCTATCAACATTGATCCATTGAGTGGAAATTTATTGCATCCCGCTTTTAGAAATTGTTTTTATTCAAGGAAGTTCTCTTAGCCCTTTGCTGTTCATAATTTTCATGGATGACCTACTGGATATCATACGTTTACCCCTGAAGCGACTTCTTTTCATTGATGATCTTATTATTGTTGCTAGACACAGATCGCCAGACATAGCGGTCCGTCGCCTTCAAGATACGTTGAACGACCTACTGGAATGGTCGAGAAGTAATGGTCTAATTTTTTCTTCTGACCCAAGTAAATCCATGTGTATGAACTTCTCGAGATCCAGAAATCAAGCCACACCCCTTTTAGTGTATGATGGTTGCCCCCTATCCTATGTAAATAAAACCAAATTCTTAGGCCTAGTATGGGACCTGAAAATGACTTGGTTACCACATATTACTTATATCAAGGACCGTGCCCTCAAAGCTCTAAATGTTCTCAAAATGGTTTCTTGTAAGAAATTTGGCGTGCGTAGATCGCTCTTGCTCCGTCTCTATAAAGCTTATATTCTTCCCATTTTCGACTATGGCTCCATTGTCTATAATTCAGCCAAAGACAATGTGTTGTGTAAAATTAACACTGTACACAATTTGGGCATTAGGATTGCAACTGGGGCATTGCGCTCAAGTCCGGTACCTAGCCTACACGTCGAGTCAGGTGTTATGCCACTGTCCCTGAGGAGAGAAAAGCTCACCATGAGCTACATCTCTAAAGTAGTCTCATGCCCATTCAATCCTGTTCGAGAATTACTCATATCTCCTAACCTTAATGTTACCCGATATCCTGCTAACAAACCTAAACCCCTGTGCGTAAGGTTTAAAAGCATGGCTCAATTCTCTGAGGTTATCCTAGACAGTGAGTTTGCTCCTTACAAGAAACTTATGCCTCCATGGAAGATAGAAGTACCCAAATTTGATGACTCTTTATGTTTTGAAAAAAAGGAAAATGTTCCCCCAATAGTATTCAAGCAGCAGTTCTCAAACCTAGTGAATAATAAGTATACCAACTTTACTCATTGTTATACTGACGGTTCCAAATCCATCAACGGACAAGTTGTGCTTACAGCATCAACAATGCCCTAGTTCTCTCCGTTTCATTGCTCCATGTTAATTCCATCTATTCATGTGAAACTGATTGCTATCTTGTTGTGCCTCGAACATTTAAGTTTCCTCCCTAATAGTCATTTCCTTATAATCTCTGATTCTAAAAGTGCCCTCAGTTCCATCTCTAATCCAGCCTCCGATAACCCCATTTTTGCTAGTCCTCGAAATTTGGCTTAAACTTCTAAATAGGGGAAAGTCCATCTCTTTCTTGTGGTGTCCTTCTCATTCGCCAACCCGAAATACAGATGTAAAAATTAGATGTACTTAGGAACACCCCGAAACGATAAAGCTGGATATACTTAAAAAATTACCAAATCACAGGCCCAAGGACAATGAAGAGCAAGAAAAAGAGAGAGAAGTGAAAAACCAAATGAATGGCCTACCCAACTGATAAAAAAACTAAAAGAAAAACCCCCAGAAAAAGTGTCACGTGCGAAGTAAGCCTGGTGAGTGGAGGAGTGCACGCAATATGAAGAATGCCAATACCACCGCCAACACCACCCACGCTTACTTTATTATCAAGAAAATGTTTTTAATAGGTGCGGGCTGTATTGAAACTTTCCTCTATTGTAACATTTGTACACCAAATTCTGTAAATGTATTCTTCATTACTTTTCTCGAATAAACAAGGAAATTCGTTGTACTTTATTTCTCTGTATGATTAAACAAATGTCAAAATATTTTTATTGGCATCTTATAGTTCTTCAACTACTTGTCCATCTTTCTGGGAGTTAAAGGTCTTTAATTTATTATTCTACAAAACAGATAAATTTATTCAAAAATTGTTTTTGAGTTTTATGAAAATAAATATCTTACACATTAGTCTGATAACTACTACTGTACAACAAATATGTATATTATATTTTACAATTCATATGTAGTATAATTAAAGTCCAGGCTCTTGGATTGATCAATCTTGCAAAAGATTAGTAAGACTCCATACTAGACAATATAAGATTTTGTTTTGATATTATGTATAATGTATGTAGTTCTGCAACTGAGTTCTACACTAGGGATAGTTTCAAAGGAAGATACAACAGCCTTCAGTAGAACAAAGAGTGATTGTCTAAATATTTTAAAAAGTTTCAACTTTCTCTTCATATTTTTCAAGAATAAAACGAAGAAAAATGCGAAACACGAAGAGAGTGGATAAGAAGAGAAGGAAGCAATAGAAGCACTTGCTAATGAAAGACAAAGTGGACTCAATGTGCTTGAGAAGAAAATATTCTCCATTGTAAACTTGGGCTGATCAGTATCTTAAAACACTTGTAAATATTGTTCAAGCTCCTATAGTCTGTGGAAAAAAAGCTACTTCTTCCAAGTTACTCCTCTTGTTCTCCCTATCTCTCTGGGGTAAGCTTAAAGAGCTTGGTGCATTTTGTATACCAGGACGGCAGAAACTCTTGGGTTCAGAAACTATTATTGGTATTTATTTTTAGGGCTCTTTGTTTGAAATGTTCTGTAATTTTATAAGTAGAATATACGTGGTAAGTAAAAACTTAATGCAGTAAGGCTAGGTGGATTGGCCGTTAAAAATTATCACTTAAGCACTTGGTTGCATTATCAAAGAGAGTAGATATATGTAGATATAATAATGAACCAAAAATGGTTTAATCCGGAGAAAATATTGATGCCTCTCATTTTCATCCCCATGGAGAATACCTTGTGCGAACCCAAAGGATTTGAGAGAAAAAAGAAGTCTCGCTGTTCAAGACAAAAAGAGACGGGACACATCCTCAGAGCGTCGTTGTGAGAGCAAACAAACTCACAAAGTAGTATCTTATGTTTTCAAAAGCAAAGAAGCTATCCTGTTTTATTTCTTGTCCCCTTTTGTCATTTCTTATCTTAAGATCCAAAGTTCCACTCAAGAGAGCCAATTTTCTTCAAGGACAAGACTTTTTTTGTCTCTAGGCATTCTTGTTAATGGGTTCTGCATGACATTCATTTTCTCTGCTCCTTTAAGTAAAACGGACATACAATATGGCGTCTTTCACGAATGTATAAAAAAAACACATCCAATATGGCGTCTTTTATTCACAATTCTCAGTAAAAAAATCTTATTTCTGACAATGAGAGTAATATTAATGAGAATGACACAGTCTAACATATTTCTTATGATTACTCCTCATTCAAAAGTTAATAACTTCTACAAAAGTCTCTCCTCTATAAACAGTACACGTATTAGTACAAATTTGCTACAGCATGTTTAAATTGTGCGAACGACGCGGACAAGTTAGTGAAAAAAAAATACATCTTGTACTAGCAATGGAATTTAGGTCAAATATAATCTTAAAATGAAGTTTACTATTCGCTTGTGCAACTGCATCAAAGTTATTGTTGTGCAAGTTCTATCTTCACTAATTCTTTCTTCATGTGATAACATTTTCACCAGAAACCTTAAGAAAAGAGCTTTCTTCTCCCAATTCTTGCAAGGTGAGACATGTGGTGAATGGGATCCCGCAAAGGTCAGTAACTCGGCAACAAAGCGGTCAGGACAGGTAGACCCTGGATCCGAAAGCGAAATGATGGATGAGGTTTTGGGTCGCGTGGGCATGGACCTAATTCATTTTTACCCGGACCCAAACGTGCGGTACTAATATGAAATGAAGTGTGCGCTCACTGATGGTATCATCATGTGGCACATCGCTTTAATCCTCATAAAAATTTGTCGAGGACTCGCGAGGGTGTTGTTCAAACCACTGAACTGATTCTATCCAAGCTGATTGGTTCGTATTTTTATTTTTACAATTTACAGAGTAGGTTTGGCATATTACATGGGGAATGGCAATGGAGAAGATGCTACTGATCCACTTTAAATTTGTCTGTCTCTGAGTAAATTAAGTAAGACGCACATCTATTTGATAAAGTGTATGGATATTTTAATACGTTGGCTGTGTGCAAAGATAATATTGTCCCTCTGATCAGGTTAGGTTAGGTCCACTACAGTAATCTACTAAAAGTGAACATTAAATAAGAATGAAAAAAAACTAAACTAAATCGTTTATTAAAAAGTATTTTTCATATTTAATAGGGGGAGCACATAGTTATTATTTCCAACATCAATTTTCTAGTTCAAATCTGCTCATCTGCTTAGGGAAGTTAAACCACTTTCAATTTCTCAAGACCCCGTGTTTGTGGGGGGATATTCCTAATAATTAAAATGATAAAAGATAATATCTTTTATCTGTTATTGTTGAAATGCTTTTCTTTCCAATTGAGGTATAGATTCAATTACCAATGGTCAGTTCTTAACCATATTGAGAATGGAAAAAGATATTATGATGATCTTTGAGGTACATTAAAGAAATCAATTATTTTATGTTAGGGTATTTTTTCTTGAAATATATTTCTAGTACGACATTAATGTTGATATTTGTTCTAGATACTTAAACCTGTTTATTTAGAAGGTCTCTCGCTACCTATATTTTTAAGTATCATATTACCTAAATGGTTTTTGTTTGATGAAGTTCCATCTGTTATTATTTTTATTTCTAATGTTCTACTTTTGGAATAGCTGATAATTATGTTCAACGATGTTTCTATGAAACATACTAGTATGCCATCACCAAAATCATCATCACTATTATTGTTTAATATCTATGCATAAATATATTATATTATTATTATATCATGCTTTATTAGTAGGACATAAATGTATACATAATTTAACAAAATAAAATTGTTTGAAAAAAAAATAAATATTAAAGAAAAAAAATATTAATAATGTTCTAACTAAAGGGCGGGGTTATTGCCTGCGACAATCTCTTCCACCCAACTCTAAGACATAGTTGGTGGTAGGCTAGGCACATAATATATTATCTACAGAGTGTAGTGGAAATATAACTTTCTATTTCTAGCCTCTAAACATAAAAATGTTGAAAATAATAAATATAACATTTTTTGCGTTTAAAAAATTAAAAAATCTAAGTATCACAATCATAAGCAGTTATACCAATAGTATTTTTCAACATCTCATAACAATGACTATACTACGACTTATGTATGTTTTTAAAACAATTGAATTTCTTGATTGGAGTTGAAAATACTACATGAGTTGTACCCAATCAATTCAATGTTTATTATGAAACATTGATGAGACTGAGAAGCTATTTAGAATAATCAGAAAATAAATCAAATTCTCTGAGTCCAGTAACGTATCTAAACATGATGCTGTAACGATATACACAACAAAACTGTAAAACAAAAGAACCGTTGTACCTAGGGAGTTAAGACAGATAACAGCATTGAACCAACTGTCTCTTGCAACCCCCACACACCTGGTAAGGGGAGATGGTACATCTGAGATCAAATGATGGGACATGTGAGAGGAACGTTATTCCGATCCCCCCTTTTTAATGCTCTGACCAACATTCAGAAACAGTAATTTATGAGAGAGAAAGAGCAACCCTTAGGCTGATATTTTAACAAAATTTAATAAATAACATGTTTCCAGCCACATAAAGAATTGAGAAACCAACATTCAGCTTTTTTTAATTTCAATATATAGTAATAAGTCCTTATTAGTGGAGACAGCAAATCTCCATTAGTGGAGACATCAAATCTCCAATTAGTGGAGACACCAAATCTTCCATTCGTAGAAACATCAAATCTCCCATTAGTGGAGAAACCAAATCTCCCATTAGTAGAAACATCAAATCTCCCATTAGTGGAGACATCAAATATCCCCACATGAGCATACATATTAAAGTCACTTGTAACTCAATACATGATAGAGTCAGAACAAAAAGCTAATAAAGTACCTAACCTGTTTTAATACTACCTAATAGACATGCTGTACCTGTATGTATAATGTATATAAACAGGAAGTTGGTTCTAAAAGAGAGATTTTCTAAAAAGGAAGTAGGAGTCTGTACATTATTTTTGCTCGGGCTTTAGAGTAGAGCCTGCGGAAGTGTGGGCTACGGTCCTGCCTACAGGACCATGAGGAAACTCCCAGGTTCTGACAAGAGATGGTCCGTAGATCCGACTGAATGATATCTCTGTCGGCATTGTATAATTTGGCAGCATTAATCTGACAGTACAGTAGCTATTTAATTGGTTTGGATACAAGTATGAGCGTTCAAAACAGGGGCGTAAACCAGACTTTATACCAGGAGAAGTTTTGCGACAAATAAACATTTTTAAACAACACTAAAAGTAATCCATGAGAAAATATGTCAATCGTAAAAAAATGCTTCCGATTCAGTTAGGCTAAGGAACAGTAAGAGTCTCTATTACCTCTATGACTAGATCTGAAAGCTGTAGGTACAGGTACCTGATACAGTACAGAAAGCTATACAAGTATACAGTCATGTACAGAATTGTATAGGTAGGTACTATGTAATGTATGTAACTATGTATATTATATTCACAGATACAGAGGCTGTGTCCGGGAGAAGAGACGAGGCGATGTCCAGCATCCGTTCTTCCTCAGAGGAAGGTAGGAAGGTCAATAGACTGGATGGCGACCCATGATAATCAAGACAAGTTCGGTGACTATCTATGCTCGGTGAGTACCGCACAAGTTTTCTCCCTTTCTATCAGAAGTGAAAGTCCTTGAAAATTCAAAGCTCAAAGATGGGACGGTGACAAATATGTGACTCTCGGAAAATAATGTTTATTTGTAATTTTTTGAGGTAGGGAAAAGTAAGACTATGTTAGGTCGTTGTGTCTACTATACTTACGGGGGTTTTTTTGTAATATATTTATTTGGCAAATCTATTTTATAATAGGTACTGTCGGTGTTTACCTTTTATTTACGAAGACTTTTTACTTTTTAAAACCATTTAAAAAGTTAAAAAATCTAGTACATTTTTTTATATAAACCACAGACCATTGGAGTGGTGGTAATCCTAAATTGTCCAGCCAAATAGAAGTAACCACTACAAAGTTTTGAGAAAACAAGTCGGCATTGGTGTATTATAGTTCTGGGAGGATCACCCTCGCGATCAGATAGTTCCAGAATGGATTACACCAGAGAGAGAAAGAAGAGGAATGTGGAAGCCGCCGCCCAAGGCATGAATTATCTGCTCGGAACATCCACAGGAAAATGCGCCCAAACTCAATAAACACAGACCGGATGTTACTTCCCTTGCAATGTGGAAATGGTAAGTGACTGGTAAGTACAGAGAGTGCCTGGGTGCAGGAAGGTTAATTTAGTTTAGTAAGTACCTATCTAGCATATCTAGCTACAATTACATATTAGGTACGTGGTATACTTTTATTATGAAGGCAGTAGTTGTACATAAATTTTATTGTTTTCAAGTTTTTCATAATTACCTACGAAAATTGAACCGCCATGCAGCATTTTAAATAAAGCACTTGCTCACATGCATCTTTAAAAAAATTGTTGCAGCTGCCATAAACTCAAGGCTAATATAAAATCCACCAAGAAACTTCATCTACTATAGCTAATAATCAATGAAACTCCCAAGAAAGAAAGCGTATATTAGCTCTTCAAAGATATTATAAGTGCGACAGGCTAATTTATAGAAAAGGATCGGGAGATTCTTTACAAAAGAAAAAAACTTAAAGTGGCTTTGCTCTTAAAATTTTCTTTGAAAACCCAAGCCGAGCTACTAGGGCTAATAAAATAGATCGCTATCGTTTTCGCGACACGTTGGATAGTCTATCAGGTGATCGATCTATTGTTGAATTAAGCAGAGTAGAAATAGAAGTGGAGATAAGAAAACAGCAAACAGTAGATCCTCAATAGCTCACAACTTGAAAGCATGCTGTCTAATTGCTACTCTTGAGCTGCAACGGTATAACGTTCCTTATCTTTATTGTAACATCTCCTCTTCTGAGCTCCTTCTATCTCTCTCTAAATTGATTATTGCTCTAATCACATCTGATAACACCCGACCGCTCAGTAAGAGCTCAAAACACAAAGTATTATCGATTTTTCCGCCGTTAAAAGAACCCCCTCTCTATTTTCCAAAAGGAGTATGAAAACCCCCTCTCCTGTGCAGTGGGTCTACTTGGTCTCGACAAAAGGAACAATTTAAGATATACAGCTGGCTTTTTCTCCCTATTACCCTTGGAAAAGGTGATTGGGTTTTAAGTTTCGCTCTTGCGATCCCCCTCGATAATTTTCATAGAGGACTCACTCAACCCCCCTCCCTTCCAACTTATAGTTTTCCAGTCCCCTTCTATGTCTTCTATTTTTCTTTCGCCTCAAAGCAAGAAGTGCATCTGGACTTTTGAAATTAATTTTTATTGTTGTATTCAGTTGGCAAAACCCATTATTATTTTTCCAAAGTATAAGTTTGCCTTGTAAATGAAAAGCATGATAATAATACTAAACTAATCATGCAAATCTACACAACATTTATTCCTCAGTGTGCTATAGTCGCTTGCTATACAATATTCAAGGAAATTTACATACATACGACTCGTACTATACATTCCTTAAAAAAATAATGTATAGTATCAACTTATGCATCGAAATTCAGGTACCTGATACTTGTACCAATTCAATTGCTTTTGACAACATGGCGACTTAGAGATAAAACTTCCAATGAATTTATTACAGTCACAATGGAACAACTTCTGACTTCTGGTGCTCTGTAGTATCTCTCTTGGGATTGGTTCGTTCTTGCCCGGAGCGGATGTTCACTTGCTCATCCTGTCTTCATCATGTTCTACATCAACATCTCTGATTGGACCAGGTTCTATATCTAACATTATATTCAACGTCTCAAACCAAACCTTCTTCCGGTGAAGGCATGTACAAGTAGTGTTTGTACAAAATAATTATATACACATATTTTCGTGTATAAAAAACAACATGCGCATAATGTTTTAATTTTATAAATGAACGACGTAGCGAACTCAAGCAGGTATACAAATAAGACTAATTAATCCGAGTTTTTTAAGATACATACTCTTAAAAATCATAATTAAGGAGATCTCGTTTATTTATTTGCCCAATAGCTGAAATTGATAGAATTATCAATTATTAGCATGAATTTAGACGGAATCTGTACAGAATATTTTACCATCTAGCAGTAAAAGACAGAAGCATATAATAAATATTGTTAAATGTAAATAAAACAGTAATAAAATTAGAGATCGTAAACTTCTACAAACTCAGCTGAGGGAAGAGCCGAAAGCATACTTGCTGCATTCCCCCGCTGCACCGCCAGGCTAAGTCGCTGTTTCAGGTGGATTTTTGATCTGGGATCTCCCGTTATATGCACCAATTTTCTCCCAACGTCTCGCACAAACTCTTTTGTCTCGCTTCCCCAGGGTCCCATGGTTTCAAATGCTAAAGGTTTGAAGATAAAATTTTGATCAATGATATTTCGATATTTAATCATTTTTCTTTTTGAAACTTCCTCTGCTGCTGCTCCCACTGATCTGGCCGTTTGTTGTATGTATGAGTCTGCCAATGTATTGGTGCAAGTGCAGTCCCAGACAAGCATTTTCCCACATGACCAAGGAACCAAACTAATTCCGTCGGGCGTTTGCCGTCTTCACGGCAAAGTCCTACAGGTTCGAGTGTAGACGGAATGTGAATTGAAGACAAAGCACGATGGATGATGTTGTTTAGCTCCGTGTGTCTTGGAAAGCGGCCCTTCCCTTTGGCACAACTCAGTCCATGTAAACCTTTTTCGTCAATCATTGTACCACAGCTGCACAGGTGAGGTTTGAACAATTTACATCCAAGACGGAGTCCAACGCAGGTTCTGAAAGAAGTGTCGTCCATGAATGTACCAATGTTGGTGGACGGGTATACTTGTAGCCAGGCGCCTGCTTCTTTTGTCTGTAAAGCAAGGAAACGAGCTTTGTCCTCATTTGAATTCAAGGGAAGATTGATTTTAATTTTTTCACATTGGATGTTATCCCATTCTCTTTGGATGTGGTGATGATGAGCCTCGGGTAAATCGCCAATAGAAGATTGCCACAATTCCACAGCTTCATCTCGCAGATGTACAGGAACCATAACGTCCTGAGGAAGAAGTTGTGAGACTAGGTCCTGTACACCGTGAGCAGAGCTGATGAAAGCGGGCAAGGCGAGGTCAGAGATCTTCCGCACACCAATCCCACCATATCTGATTGGCAACGTCGCCTGATTCCATTGAGTCTCATCAAGTCTTGAATTAAGAATATGCTGGAGAGTGCTGTGCAGTATATGGTCAATGGATTGCACGACATCTTTGAATTTCCAGAATGGACTGGTTCTGAGCAGGTATGTGAGCTTGGGGACTAATAAGCAGTTCTTCAAAAGAACAAACCCAATCTGAGCATTCAAATCCCTCAATCTTTCCAACATCAGTTTGAGATTATCGACTTTTGGGCAAACATTATTTGTGAAACCTTCTTCATAAACTGGAGCGCCAAGAAGATTGAGTTCTGATGCGTTCACTACTCGAATACCTGGTGAAATCGAGTTAAAAGTACAGAATATTTAGTATAATCCCAAGGATTTCAAGGTTTATTGGTTTAGTCTTTTCTATCTACTATCTACATGATATGTACAATTGTACATCTACCGTCATGTTTGATCTGCTTTAACTATTCGAAACACGTGTAGCCTCATTTAATAGATAATGTTGAGATCTGGTATCATCATTACTTGTGACTCATTTGGATGTTAGTTGTGAGTATTGTATAATATTAATTGCGTTTAAGAACTACTACAGAGAAAAAATTACAGATTTTCCTTCTAGCTTCATGTTAGGAACATATTTATTTCATAAGAAAAAAGTGACTAAATTCTGGCTGCTTCAATCTTCAGTAATGTCTATATTTTTACGAAATATTGATACGGGAATTTCAAAAAGTCCATACTTTCCTTTTTATATGGCTTTTGATCATTGAATTTGAACAGAATATATAATTAGGTATGCTGTTTTTTATGTAGAAAGGAACAGATGTACTATTACGCCGATGGTACCAACATACGTTGTGAACATAAAGATGAGGTGACGCAGTTTGCATGAGGCTGCTCAGCTCCTCGAATTATCGGTTAGAATTTTCCTCACCACTCACCACACCGTCGAAGGCACGATGTAGATCTACAAGTGTTCCATGTTTGCTCTATGCTGACATGTGTCTTGCAAGCGAGGAGTATTACAAACAGACCAAGATAATGACAGGTTCGGAGAACTGTGTGATGACTTGGAAGAGTTTGAACAAGTGGTGCGAACACTTGTAGAAGAATATTGTGGTGGGTAGCAGAGACGTGGCAGACTTTACCTTGATGAGAAACAACTGCGGTGCGGAGAGTCTCAAGCAGGCATGGCGCAGGAACCAGAGGAGAATACCACTCCATGAACCCACCAGAGTTTTCAAATCAGCTATGTAAGAGTTGCCTATGTTTGCATATAAGTACGTAAAGTACCTACCTGTCTATGAAAAATATTGCCCTTCGGACTCATTAGGAAAGAGCGGTAAGTTTTCCTGACTTTTCTGTCATTAGATTTTCTTTTCTTGCTTATAGGCAATCACACTTTTTTTCTCTCTCAACATCAACCCTTCATTCATTTCTTGTGTTCATCACACATATTTCTAAGAGTGTAGAAGAAATGGAAGGGGTGGGATGAAGAAATTGAAGGAGTCGAAACAAAAGAAGGTCTCTCTCTCTCCCCCGCCGGGAGGTAAGTAATGCAGGCTTGCAAGTCTTCTGACAATTCACTCCCCTGACATAATAATACTAATATGTGCGACTTTCCCCGCGTCACCCGAGTCGCATTCTCACCAGGCACAACAAGGCGTCTTATACTAATAACGCAGCGCCGGAAACAATGCTAATATATGCAACCCGTCGGGTGGCTCGGGCTTTTCTCAGATAAAACACATAAAATGAATAACAACGCATCGTAGTGGATTCTTCCTTTTACCGTTCTTCTAGCCAAACAATCTTAGGTACAGTCATAGAAAACTTGATTATAATAAAATTTACTATTATTTTGCTGATACAGATTATTACTTCCGAGAAATTTCTAATATTAGAAATCGGAAGTATTGTGTTCGTTTTTGTAAAAAAAAATATTTTTTTGCTCCGATTTCATTTTTTTCATATTTTTACGTAAATATCATACTGGAAATTTAAATTTTTCCTGTCTTGTCCTTGTTGTATGTGTTTTTGATAACATTAATTTGCGCAGAATTAAATAGTATGCTGTTTTTATGTAGAAAGGAACATCGAGTACATTCGCAGATGGTCCAACATACGTTTGAACATTGAATTAGTGACCAGCAGTTTGTGAGGCTCTCAGCTCCTCGACTACGTTAGACTTTTACTTCACCTATACTCGTGAACGGTACATGTAGATCTACAAGTGATTCTTTTGTCGTGCGAATGTGTTTCAACAGGGTATTATAAACGACCAAAATTAATATAGGATCGGAGAACTGTTTTGATCGACTTCGAATTTTTTGAACAAGGAGTTCAACACTCTGAGAAAATTTGTTGTGTGTTGTCGGCTGGCAGTCTTTGCTTTGTTGTAAAACAATTGCTGGTAAGTCCAAATGCATGCGCAGGAAACCAGAGAGAATTTGTACCACTCATGAACCCACCTGAGAGGTTTTCAAATCATCGAAATTGACTATGTTGCATTGGTACGAAAGACCTCCTGCCCATGAATATAAATTTGCCTTCATCATTGTGAAGACGGTAACTCGATTTTATGAACATTTTTGTAAATACATTTTTTTTTACTTATAGGATCACATTTATTTTTTATTAACATCAATTTTCTTCTTGATATTAATCCAAATATTTACGTAAAGTTAAAAAATAGAAGCATGGATAAGAATTGTAGAACTCGAAAAAAAGAACGGTTTTCTCCTCATAAAACCCCAAGTGAAGTAATAATGCGGTTGAAAGGTCTTCGGAAATTCACGTCCTGTATATAAAATCTAATAGTGACACTTTGCATCCCCCGAGAGCATTGTTCACCAGGCACTAATACAAGTGCTCTTGATACTAAAAACCGAATGACCAAACAAGTAAAAAAATAGGCAACCCGATACGGTTGTGGAATCGAGTAACTATTCTCATATAAAACAAAATTATGAATAACAACGCTTGGTCATTTGGATACCGTTTTCTTCATCAAACTTAAACATAGCAACTGATTAAAATGAAGAATTACTAGAAGTATTTGTCGATAACAGATTTTTTTTCATTTCTTTAATTCTTCACTGAGTATTTTAAATGCTATCAAATGTATTTTAAATTCTATAAATGATATACTAAGATATTTTTACTATCGAAGAAATAAGATTATCTAGTTTTACAATAAATAAATGTTTAATGACAAAGTTTAATCTACATCGAAGAAAGGAAGTCTCTAATAGAATATGTCATACTACTTTAGCTGATAAAATACTATAACATACATATACATGCCTATCCTAGCTATAAAATATATATTCTTCTGAAGTGAAAAATGGTATGTGATAAAGTAAATATATTTTTATTCATTAAAATGCATTGGGAAAGTTTTTCATGAGCCGCAGTGTTAGGATTGCAATTTGTTGCAGTAATTTTCTTTTGCAGTCAACGAAGGAGACTTTGCTAATAACGCGCGAAATATCTCGTATGTTATGCAGAAACATGGTTTGTCTTTATCCCGGCGTTCTTCATTCTCTTGTCTCAGCAAGCTATTGTCTCTCTTGTAAGGCTCTCTTTGCTTTCTTTCTAGAATAGACAATGAGTTCTATTGGGACATCTCCGGCATTCATTTCGACACCACATATTATTGGTCCTGACTCCTGGTTGATTTGTCGGAAAACATCTTGACTAACGATTACCGGAATGTAATATTGTATCTGAATAGAACATTTTAGCTTATATTATGTTATTCAGTGTCATAAACTTTTCTGTCTAACAGCACAAAACAGGAATCATATTGAGATGGTCATGTTTTATTTTAATAATATACGAAACACATCATAATCGCACGCACTCATATAATTCATTGCCCCATCCCTCATTATATTATTCTCAATTGAATGCTGCTCACACTGAATAGAATTCTGCCAATTAAATGGGCAAAATACATAATGAGAACCAATTGAAGCTTGAGGAGCTTTTCATTTAATAACATGATTATCACGAAGAAATGAGCATACTATTAAGTTGAGGTATGTGTAAAGCAGACATGCTGTGTATTAATTTTAGCAATTGAATCACCATCTTTGTATTTCATAGAAAAATTGTTCTTATAATAATGATCATTATTCATTGCTAAGACAAAGTGGAGGAATAAAGTGTAAAATAAGATGGGGAAAGTAAACTTAAGAATGTGGTGGTTAGAAAAACTCGAGAATGAGTTTGAGAAAAATGTATTTTCATTTTTAAAAGGGTGATTTTTTTCTTCTTTAAGAAGAAGAGAAAATCTCATTGCTTGATTTGGTTTTGGTCAGCACACTTCTTCCAGTTCATTTTGATGATTATTTTACTTAACATTAGTTACTGAAGTACAAAAGGTGTAATTATGATATTTTACCTAAAAAAACTTACCCCAGCAAAAAACGCTTTCGTCTAGGTACTTTTAATATCGCGAGTATCTTTAAATGTTAGCGAGTAAATAAGAGTTTCATATTCCTACGTGTCGAGACTTTTGAGGTCAAAATATTGACTTTTCCTAAAAACATACAGTAAATCAAGATGCAAGAAATTTCATTTTTACTTTCCTTATCTAGAAAGTATTCAATAATAAAGCCAAGTATCCAATATTTTTTTAGAAGTAATGGTGCAAACCGTAATGGACAAAATTTATTGTACATTACGTTTAGGTCAGCCCAATTTTTTCATCTACATATACTCGTATAGAAGTTGGTGCATAAAATATGACCTAATACAAATTAAATGAATTCGAGAAGAAAGAAAAAATTAAAAAAGATTTTTTTGTATGAGCTCCTGAACTTTGGGAAGCAGTTTTGAGGAAGAAAAAGATGTGAAGAGTGAAAACTCTCAATTCTTATGAACAAAAAATCAACGTTAGGGTAGGTTGTACTTTTTGCATGCAAATCCTACTCCAAGAACGTGGAAAGAAAGGGAGAAAAAAAATGGAAGTTTTTCTTTGCAAAAAAAGTGGAGGAGAAATGGGGCTCGAAGAAAATCCACATTAGGGAAGGTTGTGCCTCGGAAACAAGTGCCCCCCGCCCCCTCCCCCATCTGTATAAGTGAAGTAGGGGGAAGGGGGTGTAATGAATGTAATATTCGAAGAATGATATCCCACCGACGCGACGGACGAGGGAACTACAGGGGAATCTGAGAAGAACACTTACAGCATTCAGGAAGAAAATAATAAGAGAAAAGTAAGAGAGGAATGAAAAGAAAAATAATAACTTCAGCTGTAGTCAGAGAAAAAGAACGACAGAAGTGAAAAATTAGCGAAATTAAGAAATAGTTAACAACAAAATAATCACATGTACGAGTATGTAGGTACTGGCATGATGACTAAAATGTACCCTCTTTCTACTAAAGGATATCTATAAAACACCAGCATATTCGCATGTAGGTAAAATGAACCAGATGAATCGAAAAAGCCACCGTCAAGCCTATCAAAGCTTAGTTGCAAAGTTGTTTTTTGAGCTAAGCCGCGAAGAAATTTCGACTAGGGGCCTCAAGTGTTTGCAACGTCTCTACAAAAACATAAATATATGACATGGTACAGACAAAGGTACACTGAATTTCCTTCATTCGAATGTGGCACAAACTTCTCACTCAATCTCTGCACGCACGCCACATCCTCTATTTGTCTTTTGTATCTGTTCACACCTTTACATTTGGGTGAGGAGAGACCGGGGTGGGAGTTGTCTGCTCCACACACGTCTTGACATGGAGCAAGTGACGCCTCAAGAGTTACAGGAGCACTTGTGTGGGGCGTGTTGTACTTTCATTGTTGGGTGGAAGATAATGCCAGCGTGTCAACTTGTTATGTGGAGTGGTGCGGAAACCATTCCAAGTGATGCACCTACGAGCTCTAACTTGATCTTTCCCAAACTTTTACCTAACTTAGGGCTAAAAGAGAGGGTTTACTCTTTCCCCTGTAATAATTACTTTCGAGAAATTTCTAATATTAGAAACCGGAAGTGTTACGTAATTGTATGTACAATGTGTGTAAACAGAGGTTAAAAGGAAAGTTACCAGAAGGTATTGAAATACGATGACATAGGTATCAACTAATATAAAAACAGTATCACAATAATTAATATTCAGATCTGATCCAGTTCTTTGTTTTAGATCAATATATTCCACTTTAATTATTTATAAGGTATTATTTTTATTGGAAAAATATTGAAAACATATCATAATTGTACTAATTTAAAAGTTTATAGGCGTCTACAATTCAGTTGATTTCATTATTAACTGCTATCAACACCACCTCTATTATGTGCAGAGCGAAATAATATCAACTCAATATTTTATTTGATTCAAATCTCCATGAAAACAGCTGCTTGACACTCTAATTACATCGCTCTAACGAGAATCTACGAAACACTAAGTATGTGGTACTTATTCAACAGGTACTTGCATATTGTTGTCCTCATTAGTATAAAAGTATTGTTTGATAAAGTATTTAATATTAAAGTGTTATTAGTTAGGTGTTTTAATGAAATGTAATTAGTTTTCTCATTTAAAGTAATCAAGTCCTAATATAATCAAAAACCACAACACAGGTACAAGTATAACATGCACGCAAGCTCTGTAGAGTTTGTAGATTCCTATAGAAAATCAATATAATGGTCTTCACACTGTTTAATTTAATGAAACATATTGTATGAAAAAACAAATTGATACTTTGGGTACTTAGGACTAAAAAAAATGGAACAAGAATTAAAATACTCAAAGAAAACTTTGAAAACACGCATGAAAGTAAAAACAATAAAACACAACATTCACGTCTCAAAACACAAGCATGCAATATCGTCACATTATAATAAGAATAAAGTAAAGATATAAAAGATAAAGATAAGGTCACGAATTTGAAATCATACGAACATTAAAGATGACTGGAAACGCGTCAAATTACAAAAAGCTTCAAGAACAGAGAGAAGAAGACCATTAACTGGGGTGAAGTTTTCTTATGAGTTTAGAAAGCGGATAAAAAACGTGACATGTGAAGAAAGTTAATGACTTTTTCGTCAGCTCCAGAAAGTGAGGAAAAGACACAAAAACCGCAGGAATCTCTAAACCCGTGGAAATCTCTTTCTTTGAGAAGCCAGGAAGTGGAAACTTTGGAAAGATTGGAAAATTCTTGAATGCGATTATCTAATTTATTTCAATTCAAAGTTCAAGAAATTCGATTTAATTTATTTTCGTGGTTTTTTAAGGGTGGACAGTTTATTTAAAACTTATTTTCTTGCATGCTCATCTAGACACACTTTCCAGAAACAATACGGTGATGAAGAAAGCCTTGGAGAGTAAGACAATTGCAAAATATTAATTTCGAGGTACTAATAGTGTGTGATAGAATAAAACATTTAAAGTGCAACACTCAATGTCTCGAGAAAAGGGTAGGAAAATGAGAGAAAAAAGGAATTAAAATAAGAAGAACAAGTCGAAGATAAGTAAGAAGAAAAAATAAAAATATCTAAGATGGAGAAGAGTGTGAGCTTTTTTTAAAAAATGTCCTCATTAAGGAATTTTTTTGTGTGTGTGCAAAGACAAAAGTTTTCTTTCAAAGGGTGACTTTTTCAAGTTGAACTTTCTTTCTTTTCACTTTCCTTAATACAAAAGATCTTTCTGTCTCTCTCATGATTCCTTGATTCAGAGAGGGGAATTTTAGGAGTGAGAAATTGAGAATATCATGTAAGATGCAGAACAGATAGAAATAAAGAGAGAGAGATGGAGAACCTACAATAGGTACTTGAGGAAATGTCGAATTCTTAAGAAATTACAAAAAAGAAAATATTTTTTCTTGATCAAAGGTTCACGATTCACGAAGTCTCATTTTCCTCTCTCTGTCTTTCTTTTTCTCTCTCTCTCCTTTCATATTATTAATTTAGAAAAAAAAACTGAGCGCTCTTTTTAAATACTTGAATTTTTGTTTAATATTTTGTTTTAATTAAACATTTTTATTTTTCTGTCTTTGAATTTCAGTAATGACTCCTTCTTGTAATTATAATTCCTTTAACATCATAATTTGTACGAGACAACCAGGATAAATGAATAAGTGATTCTCTCTCTTCCAAGATATATTGTAAGACTCGATTTTTGTAAGTGCACCGCACTTTACCAAGCTCACGAAATAGCATTTGGAGAAAAAATAAAATTGTAGTGTGAATTTTGATGACACCTAGACGTATTTTACGTCTTTCTTGAACAATACAGCTATATTCGTTTCACTAATTATTAATCTTCTTCACTAACTACGAGTTTTCCTGCACTTACACATGCTATTATTAAATTTAAATCAATTAGGACATGGTCGTTAAGATTTACAGTCATATTAAGTAGTTATTATGACTTAGAAATTTTAGTGTTATTATTATTTTGGATGTTTCCTCAGTTGCCAAGATCAATTTCAGATGATCAACGACACCGTTGGCCTGTGGCGACTTCAGTATTGCAACACGGATCTACATAGGTAAGCAAGTAGAAGATACACACATATTTTGCTGTATTATGCGATAGTTCAATACATTAATTTCAAATTGATATTGTTAAAAAACAAACGACATAATATTTATCTAATACCTAGTCAGAATGGGTCTAGTATATATTATAAGCTCATAGTTTATAATAATGTAGTCATTTACTGTTAATACCTACCTAGAAATCTATAGCGTTTCTTCTTAGTTAATTAGTTACCACATGTGCTAGTTCTCATATTGAATGTAATATTCCTCTTGTACCCCCATCACGATCCATTCAGCTCATTAGATCTAACGTATAATTAAACATGAAAAGTTTAAAATTCAAGTTACTCACCTGGCTTCAAGTTTCTTTCTGTAACATTATAGTTAACTTTTAAAAAATAAGTAAATTTAAAACTTTAGAAACGAGGTCTACATTCACGAGGAACTAATCCTGATACAATATATTTAATGTGTATCGTATGTACGTGGAAGTTAAGTTGTGACATATCCAAGTACCTACATGCTAGTGGAAAATCCCGATATGTTGCTTGTTAAGGGTACCTATTTACAATATTTAATATAATAAAACATTACTTGGATTCATAAAATACACCTACATATTTATGTGTGCACGTATCAACTACGTATTTAAAAATTAGTCATAATATCATGTGTATGTTTAAAAAACTGTGCTCCATATTGATGAAAACCTACAAGAACTAATTTGCGAATGGGTATTAATCGAAATAAAATTAATATGAGCAGGAAAATTATCAGAGAAACAAGATTCATAAGTGTTTCAGCAACTGTGAAAGCTGTAACATATTTTACCGATTAGTTGATTTAGCTCTAAATAATTCAACATAAAATGTGTAGCCTAAACACATGCACCATAATCGCTCGTAGACCACAAGTGTCCACTAAACCCTCAGTTAGCCTTAACCCGTGAGTACACGCACATAGGGAAAAATTCTCACACGCTCGGCAAAAACGCTAGAACTTGATCGATATTGGTCCTAACCTGTAGGGACCTGGAGTAGCTGTTGATAATATGTTTATCTAGATGTATCCACAGTCCCTTGAGCTATTTTCAATTTCTGTTGCCCGTGACGTGGCGAAAAGTTCAGATCGGTCTGAAATGTGAGATTTTTTTTCATCGCGCGTGTACAGACGTAACTTTTTTTTTGTTCGAGTTTTTTTTCTGTTACTAACTATTTAGTTTAATTTAATTAATTATTTATAATAATTAGTTTTAATAATTAATTAATATAATAATAACAATTGTTTTATATAAAGAAATATATTTTTTTAAAGAAAATTAGTGTGTTTATCTACCAAATTCGTGATTGTTCACTATTGTTATAATAATTATTATAATGATTTTTAACTAACAAAATATAAACTTTTAACTAACATTAGTAAAATTTCTTTGTAATAATATTAGGTAGTTAGGTACCTTCCTACACTTTTTTTGCTAGATACTGAAATAATTAGTATTCTTTGTAATCTTTCTCCACCTACTATAATGGGTACCTACCTACCTACTTACCTCCTGGTATAATCTAAGTACATTTATTTTTTTATCGTTTCTGTTTTTAGCTTTTAGAAGTACCTAAACAAATATAATTACATAATATTCTTGATTATAAGATATACTGCGAATTGCCCTACAAACTTAAGTCACTATGGCTTACGATGAACAAATTTTGGAAAATAAAAAAAATTTCAAATCAGGGGTTCGAACTGCAACCATTTGGAAAAAAAATTGCTAAAATTACTTTAAATATCTTTTAAATACATAAGTCAACTTAATGTATCTTAAAAATATTATATAACTCTTAGCGCGTGTACTCACAGGTTAATGAATATAATTCTTACAACTGTCGCCACCCTTCTCCTGGTAATTCCCAACTAAGAAATGATTCCCAATTTCGTCTACCAGACAGGAGTAAGACCTCAATTTAAATGTCTTTCTTCACTGAAGCTCTTTCATTCATTTCGTTTTTGATTACTTTGCAGCAAAGTTTTCACTTACAAATCGTTAGCCTGTATCTTAATTGATCAATTAGAAGGAAGAACAAGGGGATGAATCTTCATTAGGAGCAAGTGGTCAAGGAAAATTTGAAAATAATTTAATCTTTAGACTTGGAGTATTTGAAGAAAAGTCAGAAATTTATAAAGTATTACAACACTTCTTTATGATTTATCGTAAAATTTAACACTACTTGCATATACAATTAAACATCTCCATAGCATAGCTAGGAAGTCTTAGTTAATCCTTCGTTTTTTTCAACTACCAAACACATATTAAGTTGTTTAGTTTCCATTGTTGGTTTAGCTCAGACAGAATATACGTGCAACTTACTCAAAGATATAAAGTTCGTGCAACTTACCCTAGAGGAACAGGGGGTGGCTCGTTGCGGAGAATTGTGATGGCTGTGCGCGTCCGTTTTCAAAAAAATATTTTTGAAAATTCCTCTGAAAAAAAGAGACAATAATAAAATTATTGATAAATTTATTACATTACCTATTCCTATGAACTCAAGCTTTTATTGAAATGACGGGGCATTTTAAGCTTACAGTGGAAGATTTCTTTTTTTTCAGCATTTCTTTGCAAGGTATACGGGACTTCCAAAGAAATGCTGCTGTATAGTTTTTTCATGATCATCTAGGGGCTTACTTCTAAAAGTATGGATCAAAAATGTCATTGATAGACACACTAATATCAGTTGATTATCGCCATTTATTACGTTGTTTCAATGTGACTAATAAACACACTCTTAATTGCTCTCATTGACATGGATTTCGGAGTTCTTGTAATGTTGAGACTTTGAGGTCAAGCTATTCCGTTCGTCACAATGAATACAATGATGCCAATCTTAATCTATACTTATAAAATAATATATAAATGTCAAAGTCACTGACTGACTGATCATCGCTCTACAGCCCAAACCGTAATACCTAGCGAGCTGAAATTTGGTTGGTATCTTTGTCTTATAGTCTAGATGTGCAATAAGACGGGATTTTTCGAAATTCCCACTACAACACCTGCCATTGGCAAAGAAGGATTTTTTGCTTTCACGGCCATGCCTCGGCCCGCAAAGCGGGCGACAGCCCGCTAGTCTATAATGAAATAAACATTTTTTACTTATATCACCATAGAAGTATTTATTATCTGACCTGGTTGCAGGGTTTTCAGTGAAACCCTTACAATTAACACTGCGACCTAATTAGATCTATTGTGACCAGTTGATTCTATTTGGTTTTAACGTCCTGACTGAGATAGATAGTCAGGACGGGGGTTTCCCTCCATTCGCTGGGAATCGTACCAGCTACCCACATTAACCTCACCCAGCCTGGGTTGGGCCGGAAATGCCAGCCTCACGTGTTTGGATGAAACAGAATTTTCTTCGAAAAGTCTGCTCCAACCGCGAGTTGAACTCGGGAACTCTGGACTACGGGCAGTAGTCACAACCATTACGCCACGGAGGCTGGACCATAGAAGTAAAAGAAGGAAAATGAAATTAATATCTAAAAAAAGATAAATGAGTGACATTTCAGTTTGATAAAGAAAAATCTGATTTTCCAATGGTTATTCAGAAGAGATAGGTACTCCTATCTCCTTTATGGGGGATATCCGGCTGGTTTTTTTTATATGCAACGAAACGCCTTTTCCCCCGAAGATAAAGAAATAATTTCCTTTGAATTTGTTCGAAAGATAAGAATGTTATCTGCTATGTCTCCCACGTACATCCTTTTTGTTGATAATAGGACTTATGCACTATATTTTTTCATGAGTAAGGCTAGGTTTGTAAGAAAATCAAACAAATGTTTCAATAGATAAAAATATCTATCTAATCCGATTGGTTCATCAAAGAAATATTCGTTAACCTTTTACGGTCCAGTGCATGTCCCACATGCAACCATAGAAACGCCGCTATACCCCAGTATAAAATTCACAAGAATAGTCCTTAAGGTCCAGTGCATGTCCCACATGCATTGTTTTGTTTGCTCTTCAGGTCGAGTTGTTTCGGAAAGAAACGAAGCGCTACGGTCCAGTAGATTTTTTCTTTCAAATTACAGACCTTGTATACAGGGTGTTTTGTTTGTAGACGACACAATTTTTTGACTTTGTATAAATAACAAAAACTCCCTATTTAGCTATATGGGAGCTAAAAATTGGTAAATAATTAGGTATAAAACACTGTTAAAAATAGGCCGGTAGTGGAAGTACAAAAAGTCAATGTATTAAAAAGGGTCGTAAAATCAACGCTAACAACGCCACCCTGTATCACACATCTTTCTTCTTTTTCTAACTCATGTCAAGAAGTGTGCTAGAAAGAGATATACTTTTCAGAGGTATCTTTGACCCTCAAATAAACATAGAAAGAAAATAAATTACTTACCACAAAGTAAATTTCGAATTTTCTCTGCTAAAAATATACAGTTTTCTATTAGACATTTTTATCACAGAAATAAAGACGATAGAACGAGTACTCCACTGAACCAACTGAACCTTCCGCAGGTTGCACTGATAATAATTGTTTACACAGCCGGCTTACGTTTTAGACAATTTTGTCTTGTTCGTAAATATTCTACGGAATATCACGAATCGACCAGAATAAACCTGATAGGCCATTAATTATAGGAAAAAAATAAAATGAAATCGAATAAAGTGGAGGGAAATCTTGCATGTGGGACATGCACTGGACCTTAAGGACCTACCAAATGAATATTTTACTGGAGTGTATCAGCGCGTCTAAGGTTGCATGTGGGACATGCACTGGACCGTATGAGCGGTTCCAATATTTTTTCACTGGAGTGCAAAAAGTTAAAGTATTAATATTATTTTTTTTTTTTATTAAGTGGGGTTTAACGTCGCTTTCAACTGCCATGGTCATATCACGACGGGGGTTTTACCCTCCATTCGCAGGAAACTCACAAACCTGCTACTCACATTGACCTCACCCAGCCTGAGTGGGGCCGGGAAAAGCCAGCGTCACGAGAATTAGAATTAGAATGGTCACCCATCCAAGTCTTAACCTCGCTGGATGTCGCTTAACTTCGGTGTTCTGAAGGGAACCGGTGTATTCAACATGCCATCGACGCTGGCTAAAAAAAAAAAAAAAAAAAAGTTAAAGTATCATTTTCAATACGGATAGGATAAAGAAACGCCTTCAGTTTTATTAGTTTCGAGCATAGGCAAGTTTTCAAGGGTGTACTAGCCAAACTACGATTAATGTACAAATTATATTTACTTTTCAGCAACTAGCTCCTATGTAGGTACAATGTACATTTAGTACCCGAAAAAAATAATTATACCCACGACTCCAATTTCAGTAGGAAAAAATACTTTTTCAATGTCAGTATGTACCTACCTACAAATATTTTTTAACACTTCAAGAACATTGCATACACAAGAATGTAAATCTAACGTGTACAATAAAAACTTAGGTCTATGTGTTAAAATTATTATAAATTGGACTTTCATTTCCAGCCATTACCTTTTACCCTCTCTAATTCTTAATTTTATATTTATGTTTATTGTAAAATCCTTATTAATTTTCCATGTACTGAGGGCATGAAAAAAATAAAATAATCAATAATGGAATACACTGCTTCTTATGAAAGTCAATGCTTTACTATTGAAATTGGCAACAGATGACATCAACGGAGTTGGACAATGTTGATTATGAAAGCATATTACAAATAACTAACAAAACAAAAAAATCTTTTCAATTCGTTGAGTATAAAAAAATGGCTAGATGGGCGATGTTGATCCGTACATTAGTGTTAGGTATGCAATGTGCGCAAAGATAAGTGATCAATAATAAATGTATTTTTTAAACACCCCTTGAAAATAAAGTTCCACCATTTTCATCAATGTTTTATACACTTTTACGACTACTATAAATTAGAATTATACTGAGACAAATTGCAAGGAAATTGGGTAGGCAGGAAGAGTAGTGGACATGGGAAGTAACAGAGGTAGGTACATGGATTTATCTGAAATGCTGAAACGTTGAGCAAATGGTTAAAATGTACATAATGACAACTTTTGCAATAATTAGTTATGCATGCAGAAACTTCCGGTGTAGATTGAGGGCCTAAAAGAGACCCCTGTGTTATTCCGAATCTTTTCATTGTTTCAAGATATAATGCGGAACAGGAGAGAGAGAGGAGAATAGTGGGCGAACGTTCCAGATAGTATTGTTACTTGCCTTTATTGTCTGTTGTACGAGAAGGGTGATTCAATTTTTTGCTACGTCTCTCCAAATTTGCATACTCGCAGAAAAGACAATGGCAAAAACCAAGTTAATTAAGAAGGGAAACAACATTAGTTGCTACAGGAGATGGAAACAGTTTCTTCGAAAATGAATGAGCAACATTAATTGTAATTGGCGATGGCAAGAAGGACCTATCCTCGGTCTCATCTTTGGTTACATTTAAGGAAAAAGCATTATTAAATAATATGGTGGCTATTTGGCTAACTAGGTATTGAAAAAATATATTTTTAAAATATTGGTAGTAATATTAGGTAATAAATATTTGTTACATGTTTATAAATGGACTCTTTCCGTTAATAAAAGTGCCTTTGAGCACCATTACCACCATACCATAACATTGAAAGTCATCATGTATGTTTAATGCCGTACTGTATCTTTCTTCGTATAGGACGGCGTTCTTTACCTCGACCGTGGTGTTTGATGTAGAGCAATGTAGACCCATCTCCTTTTTTCTTAAAAATGATAGTTCATCTGTTTTTCTAGCTCATTGGTGATCACAAAAAGGTTATTGTGGAAATGTTGCATAATCAATAGAGGATATTTATGACTTTTACAATATTAATGGATGTTGGTAGTAAGCCCATTGGGTACTGAAAATCATCCATCCTGTAATACTATATTGAAAGAACTTCGAGCTCATTAGGAGTAGGTGTCCAATATTTTTACGATTATCTAGAGTGACTTAGACGATTTAGAGGATATTTAGGTAGTTGTCTGTAACTACGTCTCAAGAAATCTTGACCGTAGATTGGACTTAAAGGTACTAGGTACCGTAAGATTAAAATCTAACATTCAGAAGGTGAATGATCTTCTATTCCATGTCAGAATTTCGAGGTATCCATCCTCCACTAAATAAAAAGTAACCTTATAAGTGTATACATAAGTAGCGCCTGTTATTTTTTCAAGAACACTTCACTCATTACACACATGCACAACGTGTAGACTGTAGACACTGAGAGGGGTGTTGAAGGGGAAAGGAAGAGGGTTGCGAAAAGTAATATTTCTATTTACTTTCTTGTATTGAATGCCTACATAAATATTCAAGGGTTTGTGTAGAAAGGAGTTTTCAAGGGTGGTGAATTTAAGATTCCCAGCACATTGCCTAATTTGGTAAATATTTCGGGAGTTTTAAGTGTTAATAATTATCTCTTAACCCTTCGCCGCACGCAACTAGATTACTGAGAATGGGTGATTCTCAATACCTTTTCCAACTAATGATTATCTTGTCATACTAATTCTTACCATTATTTTAGGATAAACTTCATACAAAGAGTTTAGAGTATTTTAATAATATGATAATGAATCGGTTCTTATCATAAATTATTATGGTCTCTGAATGCCCTCCTTCTCAGAGAATATAACAACCCATGGTGACCTTTGGGATTGAGTCCAATACTGGAGGTTGCTAGTTGCTATCTAAGAAGATACTGACTGATAAAGGTATGTCAAAAACAGAACACGACAAATAACAATATTTTACTCAAAATCCTATAGACTATAGAGCCTTGAGGTCGAGTAACAGCATTATAATAATCAGAGTGTAGCTCCCAAATTAGTAAGAGAGGTTATCCTATCCAACTGTAGCGAGCTGTCAACAAAGTATCGTAGTAGTATCGACTGTATCAGGCAATTTTTCATAGATTTGGCCATTTGAGCAGCTCTCTGAAGATAAAAATGAACGTTTCATTGTTTGAATGAATTCTTCTAGAAATTTGTGGATATATCTCAAATAAATTTACAAATTTATGGTTTCTTTCTTTTATAATCAACTAGCTAAAACCCAGAACTTTGTTGCCGTGTAGGTTTTGGCCCATATATTGCATCCTATTTGGAATTTTTAAAAATCCTGTCTTAGTACGCACCTAAATACCAAAATAAGGGTTTGATTATAGTAATCACGCCTTTTGTCATCAATATTATTTTTGTCAATAAAGAGTAGTTTATTATTGTAACAAAGAGGCTCTACACAATGGTTCATGGGGGTGGAAACAGTCATGATAGATTTTTAATTTTAAACTTCTAATACGATAGTAAAATTAACTGTGAATTAAATGAACGCGAAGTAAATTCTGTCAAGACTTTTGTTCTTATCGACCCATTGACTCATAACAATAATTGAATTACACTGTGGTTTGCAATTCTGAAATTCTATATATTTTTTTTTTTAATATACAAAAAAAAAGCAAAATATATAATTTAAATTGTCTACTTTATAGATGCTGCTTTAATATTCAATAGAATTATTAAAATTTACGCCCAAGAGTTTTTTTTTAGGAGGGAAAGTTTTTATTTTATACATATTTTTGCAGTTGCCGATTTTTTTATGTACGTTAAATAGATAGGTAGTACTAGCAATTGGAATTATTTTATACTAGGAATCAAAATATTAATTTTGTAAACCTTAGAGCATTTTTACAGATAAAAAAATTAATTTAGCAATGTTATCAGAACAAGTAAAACTGGTTTTTGAAAATAATAATAGTTAGGTAGGGGGAAAGATATTATTGAATACATTGTTGGAATGTTGAGTGAATTTTAAATTTCATATTCACACATTTTTGTAAGAATAAAGCTAATGAAACGTTGATGGGAATAAGTCGTGCATGGAAATTATACGAGGAATCATTAACTTACCAAAGAGATACCTGAACTTTTCTGGAACCACAAGACATAGCTAATTATTATTTATACAGTTTCGTTTTCTTAAAAACATGTTCCAGACGTAAAATTTTGTACAACATTTTCACAGTAACACGAAAAAAAAAACACTACAAAAGTAATAAAAGTTGAAATTTGATTAAATGACCCGTAACTATTTCACATCGAATATTATGTAAAAGAGAAGAAATTTAAAATAATAATACTAGTAGGGTTACGTTTACATGATTTTTATTCAATTATTTGTAAACAAAAACTTTTTACAAAATATTTTTTTTAATGTCATTGGATAAAATTATGAAATGTTTCAAACATTGAATAAGTAACAGGAAGTCTCAAAATAAAAACAATTGATTTACAATTTTATTTCCAAAGGTAGAAGAAATTACCAAAATTGAAGATATTTTTAAGTTCAAAACACTGTGTTCAACGCTCGCCACATAAAATATCTTTCACCACGCTCTCGGCCGGCTGAAGAGTCAAAACGCTTTCGGTCAAGTACGTGTTCTTGGGTCTGAGGAAGAAAGACGACTGCTCGTGGAAAAGTGTTTCTAAGTCGGGAAATTTTTGAGGAAAACGGCAGAAAATCCGGCAAGTTTTCTTCTCGCGGAGAGATGTTGCTTCGAGACGGCGGAAAATTCATAGAAAAGAGATACGGCGATGACTTGCGCAGTCGAATTTTTTAACGCGAGCAAATTTTCCCCTACTTTTTTCGTCGGAAAATTCCAGACACACACTTTTCCGACTTTTCGTCGAGCTTCGAAAAGCTTTTCCTTGGAGAAAGTTTTACCCTCCTATCCTCTTGATATTAGGAAAGGAGAGGGGCAACTCCGCCCAAATTAGCGGCGGGGAAATGTAAGTCTGAGTTGGGAAAGAAGTTAGCGCCGTGGCGACGAAAAGTTTCAACTAAGAAACATTCCTCAAAATACAACTTTATTTTTTTGTGCTCCTTACGTAATCAAATAAATAAATATTATGTTAACACATTCATGTCCATTAACAACACAATAAAATAATCCAAATACATATTACAGGCTATAAAATAAATTCGAATTAAAAACATAATTATTCATTATGATTTGTTGATTAGTTATGTTTATTGTGGTCTTATTAATTAATATTATATTGTATCACGCTAGAGTCTTATACAGAACTACACAGTCGTCCATTGGGTTAAGGACAAAATTAGTAATGAATTTGAAGTTCTCAATGTGTTGAAATTTCGTCACATCAATCTATCAATCAAGCTTTTTTATCGCAATTGTAGTTTACCTCCTCCACCTTTTCCCATTACACATCCTATAGTATTTTTTATACTGGTTGTCATCAGGTGGATTTTTTTGTTTTGCAAACTGTTCATAGGTAAAAATACTCAGTATATAATCTCATCCATATGCTATGTGATACTTGAAATATCAAAGGTAGACATGACTCCTGTTGTCCTAGATTTTAAAAATAGTTTGCTGACACACCAAGTTTATTATCAAATTTGGTGTGTTATCATATTATGATATCAGTTATCATATTTGTGTTAATCACATTCGTGATATCATAACCACTCAAACTCGCTTTTCTAAATCTACGCTGAAACCAAGACTTGAACCACCGACCTCCCAGGTTACAAGTCCGCCTTATCAATCAAGTTACTGAGGTCAATATATTATGATACCATATTTTATTAATATTTACGTGTCCGTAAGAGGAGGATAATATCTAGTAAATAGTAATAACTATTCATATCCCTTTGTGGTGGAAGGACTTAATGGACGCGCAAATGCAATACCTAGCTAGACCTTTTCATGTCCATTGATTAGATTTAGTTTTAGATTTACGTAAATAGAGTTTTTTTTAAACTATGTTATACAGTTAAATGGAACAAGAATACAATGTTACCTTCCACCATCTATCATTTCAGTTAATAAATAAGATAGCTAAGCTCTTAGTTGCCAAAGTGTTATATGAGCAAAATAATACAATATCGAGATGGTCAGGAAAAAAAAGATGGAATTAGCATGATTCCATATTTCATAATCCAATTAGATCTCAAGTGGAAGATCGGATTGGATCTTGCTCAATCCTAATAGAGTGATCATAACAGTTATAATTGCTATGGAATTTGCAAGGCTTGAATTCTTCGTGTAACTTGAAACCAAAAATCTACGCCATTAGTGTTTCATAAGAAGAGATAGCCGGATAGGTAGCTATTATAACTACATGCATTATGTTTTCAACTACAGCAAGTCCAATAGTAAAATACTAAAGAATGTATTGCTTTGTCAACATTAAATTTGTTGGTATGTATCCTATCCAATATTATTATTATTACCTATGCATCAGTGCATCACTCATGAGAGCGGATTGAGATTGCTATACAAAGGTAGTTAAGGTAGCAGTGACTCAACAAGTCAACAGTATACGAGTATTGAGCAATGGAAAGCAGGAATTTGCTAACGGTTATAGATTTTTGTACATTTGTGTTGTTCGTCATTTCATTATAGACTATGAGTATAGATACAAGTTTGTAAAAATGCACATAATAGTATGCACATGCATTGGTGTTTGAGTGGTTCTAGCGCTTGTCTAGTTCAGGCAGCGAGGGATGGCGTGGGTGTTCATTGGTTCAGATCCCTCACAATACATGAATTTATGCAGGGTATCTTTGAAAATTTATTTATTTTGGTAATGGTAATGGTACTCAAAGGCACTTTTATTAACGGAAAGAATCTAATATAAAATTTAACAAACTAACAAAAAGTTAGCCAGCGTCGATGGCATGTTGAATACACCGGTTCCCTTCAGAACACCGAAGTTAAGCGACATCCAGCGAGGTTAAGACTTGGATGGGTGACCATTCAAATTCTAATTCTCGTGACGCTGGCTTTTCCCGGCCCCACTCAGGCTGGGTGAGGTCAATGTGAGTAGCAGGTTTGTGAGTTTCCTGCGAATGGAGGGTAAAACCCCCGTCGTGATATGACCATGGCAGTTGAAAGCGACGTTAAACCCCAATTAAAAAAAAAAAAAAAAAAAAAAAAAAAAAAAAAAAAACAAAAAGTTAAAGAATAAAATTTTGTTTTATTCTATTTTGTTAATATCGAGAGTAAATTTTTGTCCCGAAATCTATACTACATTTCGTGAAAGGTGTTAGTTTTTTGGTCATGGTCTTGTTAAAATTAAGACCCGAAGAGCCAGCGATAGCGCGTCGGATGCACCGGTTCTCGCAGGATCACCGAAGTTAAGCAACGTCCAGCGAGGTGAAGACTTCGTGATGCTGGCATTCCGGCCCAATCCAGGCTGGATGAGGTTAATATGGTAGCAAAATTGTGAATTTCCTACGAATAGAGGGTAACATCCCCGTCGTGGTATGATCATGCAGTTGAAGGTGACGTTAAATCCAAATAAAATAAAACCCCAAGAAAGAACACACATTTTGTGCAAATGTCAACGAATGTCAATTCATTGAGTTTAGCAATATGACTTTTATTAAATCTAGCTATCTGTACCTATTTATATCAGTAGATACTTACCATTTAAACAAAAGAGAAAATCAATATTGATAAGGTACTTAAAGGAATATACACTTTTACGAACACTTTTAAACTAAACTGAAGAAGAAAATTAGCATTTATTCAAAAGTTCAAAATTTGAAGAAGAAGATAGTTTCCCTGTGAACATCTTTGAAGTGTTCTCAAAGAAGACTGATGAAAGTAGTGATATTTTATTGGCCAGCTTAGATATTTAAGAAAATCTCCTTCATCATCATCTTCCCAGGGATGCGGCTCAAATAGCACAAGTATACAACCCAACTTATTCAATTCATGGAGTTCTTACATTAGATTTCTACTGATGCAACTTTTGATCAATTTTTTGATTATCTCGAATATTCTTAAGAAGAATGTTCTGATTATTAGACTGTGAGGAACAATATTGTCTTTAGTTTTTAAGTGTTTGCTATGTGCCTTGAAATTAAAATAACAAAAATATGATAATACCAACCTACATTACACAGGTCACAAAAATTATAATCGGAAGATCTGATTTACTTTTTGCTATCTCAGTTGGGATTAAACTTTGATTTTATAACTTTGAAACGTGTTACTTCATTAACTATTAATTTAATTAAATTTTTTTATTTTGATGAAGTGTATTATGAAAATTTAATATAGATAAGTAATGACTGATTCTAAAATGATGGTGAAGAAAAAGAAGAGCAAGAAAGAAATATAAAACAAGAAAAGACTCACCAAGATATTCTTGAGGAATTTGTAGCCAGAAGAGAGCCGCACACGAAAAATTAAAGAAAATAAAGAAAACAATGACAATAATTTTGAACAAATTTTAAAAACGAAACAAAAACTTGAAACAACAAATAAAAGTAAAAACAAAAATAATTGTAATGACCGGCGGAAAACAAAACGGAACGGAAAAAGAAGCGGACTTTAAATTTCTACTAAAACATCGAAAACGTCGAAAATTCCGAAAGGAGAAACCAAAACTGAAAAACGAAATTTGAACAGGAGGCCTGTTTCGTGCAAAGGGTTCGGCGACACTGGACCGAAATTTTGCATAATGAAAGTTAGACGATGCTTTTTTCCTGTTAAAGCCAAGAGACATGGAGTTAACATCTCGGAAAAACTTTGCAGAAAAATAAAGGCGCATGAGTTGAAAGTTTTCCCAAGTAAGGAAACGCCTCTTTTTTTCGCCAAGATTTCGTCCGAAAAGCGAAAAGTTTGCGATGAGGAAAGTTCGAGCCGGCATGAGCTGAACTCTGGCGATAAAAAATGGAGTTAACGGATTTCTGAAAGTTTACTATCGAGGGCGAATCATAGTAAATGAGGACGAGGGTAGAAATTTCTTCTGTTCTTCTTCCAAGACCTGAAGTTTTGTTTGGATTTCCCGACGAGCTTTCCCTTGTTCGTGGCGCCGCCAGTGAGGAAATATGGAACTTGCATGGAAATTCAAGCTTTTGGAATTTACTATGTTCTGTTCTGTTGTTTTATCATACAGGTGTGATCTTTTGTAATGTTTTGTGTCTTACTTTAAATTAGCAAGTGATTTTGTTGTTTACTTCTCAAATCAGGTATAGGAAAAAAGATATTATTTTGTATTTTTTTTTATAACATTTTATTTATTTATTAAATTTTTTGAATTTTTGCAAAGGTTCTTTTCCTAAGCTAATGATAAAAGTATGTACTATATTATCCTTTTTATCAAATTTAAGAAAACATCGGAAATAAAATATGAACAAGAATAGAACCCAAATTGTATTTTAATCGAGCGTCACGTTGCGATTTTCTCTAAAAAATAAAATTTATCTAGGTAATATAATTTTCGTTGGTCATATTTTTATTACTCACAGGAGTGTGATGTGCGAGAGGAGAGAGGGAGAGAGAGAGAGAGAGAGAGAGAGAGAGAGAGAGAGAGAGAGAGAGAGAGGGAGAGAGAGAGAGAGGGAGAGAGAGAGAGAGAGAGAGAGAGAAGAGAGAGAGATTAGGCTAATGAAGTAAGCACAATGTCACAACATCCACTAAATTAGTGGAGACACCAAAACTACCAGTTCCGCCTCGTTGAGCCAAGCATTGGACAATACTAGTAAGACCAGAGATAACTAGGGAAGATAAGAAGCTATGTCAGATAAACACTTCCTTCCTGTGCTTTATTTGTTCAGATTAAAAAGAGTACAAAACACTAAACTGTCCATGGTTGATACTGGAGAGCTAAAATGAGCAACTTATTTGTCTTTTTAAATGACAGTGAATCATGAATAGTTTTGTTAATTGCTGTAGTTTCTTTTTTGTTGATTTTCTTTCGGTGACAATGTCTTTTAATTATATTTGATGTATTGAATAGTTAGAAATGTACGAACTTTAAACGACTGTATTATCATTTTTTTTTTGTGAAACTAACGCAATAGATGTTCTCTTACGCTGCAGGCACCTCCAGAGCACAAGTATTACCTGAGAAATTTAGTTGATTCAATGCAATATTAAATACGAGCATGTATGTATTAACATTAAAATATCAATAATTCACCCCAATTTTATGATAATTATTGATGAAGTTCTTCTAATGTAAGTTTTACAGCAAAGAACTTCCTAAGAATGAATTCTCACGCTCTACTTGCACTTATTTCCAATTTTCGAAACCCCAACTGAAATAATCGAAGAGAGAAATTAGCGTATAAAACTAATTTTCTTCAAGGAAACATCCCTTGTTGACTGGCGATTCCCTTTGTTAACATTTTCTTAAACTTGAATGTCAATAAAATTATATTAGAATGTCAATAAAATTATATTAGAAAGAAGAAAAAGATGAACAGATTAAATCTCATTAAATTTTTTAACCCCCCCCCTCCCCCTATTCAAAATTCCTTCGCAGCCCCCTGTTCTATTTCACCCTCCCTAATGTTTGATACTAATGTGATGAACAATACTAGATCTAGATCTCCCCTATTCTTTCAAAGGTATTGTTCGATTTCTTAACATCATATTGCTATCAGCTTTGTTATCACCTTATCAGCAAGTACAGCTGATAGCTGATATCAGAAGAATCATCAGGTGGTCGTTCGTGACTTTTTCAACTTTTTATCTAATCTATGGAAACTTTTTTGAACAATATGTATTACTCGTATATGTTGGTAGAGCTGGATATAGGCTTTTGCAAAAGAGGCCTTTTATGGTTAATAATTTCTCTCTTTTCCTCTCCCCCTTTCCATATACGAGGGTGGTCCCTCAGTTTTCTCTCTTAATACCTATTTCCTTCAGATTCATCGAAATTATGCACTCCATAACACTAGTACCTATTTCAGTAAAATAGATAACTAGCAAACTAAAAAAGTTCATAACTTACCCTATACGCTTTACTTTAGATCCTGATGTTTCTGGTCTTGGCGATCCTTGGGTCTTCCACTGCTTTGAGACACGTCGTCTGCTCGTCCTTGATCCTTGGAAAGCCCTTGATCCTGACTCAGGTCACAACACGAGCGGTACCACGAAAGAACGCAACTTTCTATCACATCAAAACGATCGACACTTTTTGATACGATAAAAAGGCACTCACAACTATGGAGGAAGAAAAACAACACGTGGAAAAAAACTTATTAGACGTTGAAAAAAAACATATTTTTAAAATAATTAATGCCAGTGACTATCTTACAAAAAAGATAGACACTCATGAAAAAATGTTTTAACGAAATTTAAAAGAAAAGACTCAATTTCAAAGTGCAAAAGAACACCAAATGCGTTAGATGGTTAGGACGATTAGAAGATAGAAAATTATGAAAGAGAATGGATAGTAAGCAAAGATATTGTTATAATTACCTTAGTACCACTGGTGTTAATTGTGCTAGAGATAGATACAGAAAAAAGAGGAAGAGAGAGCGAGAGAACAAAGAGAGAGAGAGAGGAGAGAGAGAGAGAGAGAGAGAGAGAGAGAGGGGGGGGGGGCAGTAGAGTTGTAGACAAAATGTGGGTGGCAAATGATAGCTGAGATGTATGGTATGTGGTAATGTGATAAGGACAAGAGTAAACAGATATGATAAGGATAGCTAAAATAAAGAAACAAGACTAGTCAGCAAGAAATAATTTCAGATGTAATTGGAGGAGGAATCATACGATAAGAGGAATGGACAGGACCCTGGGGGGTATTGTGAAAATATTTACTGATAATGAGGAAGAAAGTTGATCTATCGCACGTAATAATTATGCAGGTTCAGATCAATTTAAAGAGGTATTGAAAAATACTAAATTAGCAAAGAACAATGAAAGAGTATGATAGTTAAAAGATGAAAAGGCGAAAGTAAACACTAGATGTTAAGATGAAGAGAAAAGAAAAGATTATGAAAGAGAGTATGAAAGAGGGAAGAAATGTTTGAAGAATCTGAAACAAAAGAACTTGAAATAAAAATTAGTAAACTAAGTAACACAAATCACTTTTTATCACAACGAAAAAGACGAACACAATATGCTATCACAAACACCAAAATAATAACTAATTAATTTACAAAAATGTATTTATATACAGATTATTTATTTTAATATTATATACAAATTAGAATAGAAGGGATAAAATATTTATAAATAAATTGCACAGAAGGAGATAGTAGAGAGTGAATTAAATATTATCAATTAATTTAATAAATTAAATTGAAAAACAATCGAATTTAAAAATTTCAGTTGATAAGAAAATTCTCGCTCAGTAGTCAAAGACCATGTGAAAATCATGTAAGAAAGGTAGGATCAGAAGATGTTGATAAAGCCATGCTTTGGAACAGAGAGCATAACGTACTTTTTTCAAAATCTCCCCTTCACAATTCAAGGAATTATTATTTTCTTGAAGTCATATTGTAACGGTCGATTTTAGTGTGCGTAATATCTTTAGAAAAACTGGTAAGAATTATAGGGTGGTACTAACATTGAAAAATGGTTGTTCTAATATTTTAGAGTGTTCATAGGTATATGTATTGATAAAAGATTAATTGAGATTAAGGGCGGAATTATAAAATAGTAGTACAACAGAGATAAGCAATGGGTTTCATAATAATTATATGACTAACATTTTATTCAACTGTGTCAGAGACCTCAACGTCAAGGATTTGAAAAAAAAAAAAAAAAAAAAAAAAAAAATGAAGAGTAGGGATTCGATTGATCGAAGTTTCCTGGACATTGAAATTCGATATTTGGCCGAGTTACAGCCTGAGGCATGGTCCTATAATTATTTATCTGTCAAAAAAAGATTATATAAATATGTACATTTTGGTATAGTTCATTTCTAACTCAACTCTACTTGGGCCGGAATTCGGGCCACAGGTGGATAATTTATTATTATCAGTGGTTGTCCAGATCCCTGCAAGCAGGCGTTGGTTTCAAACGGTCTCAAATTCTATTTGTAGAACTTGGGGTGCTTTTTTTATTCTCTTTTATAGTAAGTTTAGCCAAGAAAGTGAGTATTGTCAAGATTTCCTATCTAGCCGGCTGGCTGCACTTATTATTTATTTATCAATGCCCGAGTGAGATTATTATCTGGGTGTTATGAATTTAGGTATATTATTTTTTGAACCATTTCTAAGTGATTAAGATTGATTAGCTCAAAGAAAAACGAAGTGATGAATCATGTAGGGATTCTGGAAATTATTATTCGTGGCTCACACTGTATGAATTTTAAGAAAATCACAAGGGGAGACGGATCTAAGACGTGAGTACAGAACTCAGGGAGGCTCCTTTGTTCCTCCCGAACAAAAACCGAGGGGGGACTCCGCCTGTGGGAATGTTGAAATCCCGGGCCAGGACGTTTCGAAATTTTTATTGATTTCGTGGGACATCGCCGGATGAAGGTGATGTATTGTCCTGGTCAGGATATAATCATGTTTTATTGTTATCCTTGGAACTAACCTCTCCTGAAACGTTCATTAGACGTTCTGAAACTTCTTCTAAATAGACTAGTTTTCGTTGGGTGAGAAATTGAAACAATCTTCTTTTAGTATCATTATTCACTCGTAAATAGGTAGGTTTTCGTATTTTTAATAACACCAAGGTCAGAGCAAGATTTTTTGAAATGAAAAACATATGTTTTGTTTACTACTTTCTCAATGACAGATTTGGAAGTCTTAAGAAAGCCTTCTTTAGCCTCCCATCTGCCCCACTCTCTCCTGATTCGCATGGTCAGCCTAGCGTGGACATTGGACATCAGATCAAAGGTGCTCATGGGTTACTAACGTTATGTCCATCTTCAGTAGGGACAGTGGGTACTGATCTTAATCATCAGAACACCTGGGTCATACTAATATTTACAGTCATCTTTAGGGTTTGCTAAAGAGTAGTATTAGTTAAGACTAATGCCATTGTAAGCTGACTGTCCAATATTCTCAAGTAGTGTTAAACAAAAGTTCAATTTTATTAATGAATATTTTTTAAAATAAACTTAAAGTTCGCTTGCCAACGTCAGTGGCGCGTGCACCGGTTCTCGTATGATCACCGAAAGCAACGTCCAGCGAGGTGAAGACTTCGTGATGCTGGCATTCCGGCCCAACCCAGGCTGGGTGAGGTCAATGTGGGTACCAGGTTTGTAAGTTTCCTACGAATCGAGGGTAAAACCCCCGTCGTGTATGACCATGCAGTTGAAAAACCACGTTCAACTCTAAGAAAATAATAAAGTTCGCAACTACAGTTCACATGGCACATTTCTGTAACGTACCTACAAATCGGAAGACTTGAATTTTCTACTCGTCAGGAGCAATGATTACCCCAGAAACTCACTGGATTGAAATGTCTGAATGATGGGAATCCTATAATTTTCCACTTATTTATTGACTGACCATGTGAAGTATGTGAACATAGTTTTTTAAGAGTCTTTTTTATCAGTCAAAACAGAAAAGTTATAGTATTATTAAGCTAAAAATAAGCAAAGAATTTGGTAGTATAATTAGAAGAAACCAAATTTTAGGAAACTTCTCAATTTTCTGTTCAAAATACGACTGTTAAAATTGCAATATTAGATACCTAACTAAATATTAAGTATAACTAAACTTGAAGACTCAAGACGCGTGCTGAACCTAATCTGCTATAATTATACCTACTTAAACACTAAACAGCCCTCGTACTGTAATGCTAAGAAAGGAAGTGGGCGTCCTAAGAAATGCACAAGACATGCAGGATTCACAATAATAAGGATACATGTTACACGGGGTGCCTCCGGGCAAAGGAAAATACTCAAACAGGATTGATTTCCTGTTGTTAATTTCAATGAGCACACGCCAGAGTCCTGATGTTCTACACACGTTTCCTGGTGAGCTCTCCTGATTTGATGACTCTTGTCTTCTGATTTGCATAAATCTGGGACTTCCGTTTAAATTATTTTTCTTATGCATTAAAACAATCCATAATAAATGACCTAATCACTATAAATAATAGTAAAGTATAGTAGTATATGTTTAAACAATGTGTGTAACCGTGTTCTGTAGACTGCATAATCAAAGACCTCGACCGAGGTGTCAAAAACGCACGATGCATGGAGAGACAATATTTCAGATGACTAAATGCGGCATCTGTCAGTACAGAAAAAGCTTTGAGAACCACTGCTGAAAACATTTGAAATACTGTTGAACATTTCAACGGAAAATCGAAATTCGAAACTAGACACACATCTGACAATTCTGATGGTTACTTAGGTACATCGTTCTTCAGAAAGCCAACCGAAAAAGATAAGACGTTTAACTCCAAGACAGTCGGTCCATATCCCCCCTCCCCCCAGAAGGTACCACCAGTTCCGCTTGGTCGGTAGTGCTGAGCTAAGATTAGCGACGGGCACAGATGTAGGAAGAACCCCCGGCACCCGGCAGCTACTGGGAGCACCTGGACAAGCCACGCGGTCTTGTGATATCTCTTCTGAAACCCTCAGGGCTGGTGGTTACGAGTTAAACCCTCCAAGAAACCAAGTTCATAATTTCATCAATAATAATATTTATTCTGTGTTTTTATTTATTTTTATATTTTATAATAATGTAATGTAATAGTTAAAAAGGATCTTTTGTTATCCGTATATTGTATAATAAATAAAAATAAAAAATAAATAAAATATATTTTTATTCGCCAAATATAGGCATATCGACGTTTATTTGGATTTATGTGAATTTCTGAGTTTCCAGGAGTGTGTGTGTGCTCCTTTCTCGATTTCTGTGAGAATAAAGGGACTCTTTAATATTAATCCTTGCAGGATCAACAGAGTGTTGTATTGTATTGTATTTAAGTTTAGTATTTTTGCCACCTAAGCAAATGGAATAGGTAATACAATTTAAATGAATAAAAATGCTTCTTGCATCCTTGGTTCCCTTCCGAAAAGACGGTCCCTGGGACAAGTTTTTTTTATATTTAATAAAAACAAATTCTTCTTTAAACACCAAAAATAAAAAGATATTTTGATAACTATCAGACGTCTGAATTGCAAGAACGAAAATTTTGAAATTAGATACCTACTAACTGCAATATGATAGTAATCCCTCAAAGTATTTTAATGTATCAAATATGGTCTTAGGTATTTTATCGAGTTGAAACTTATGGCGTTTAATTCCTTGTTATGAAATCATCCTCAGTCCTTATCCATAATAATTTTATGTTTTAACAGAAGTCCCCTTGAATAAGACCCTGGTGAATTCCCAGTTTTCAATATTTCTTATTATTTTCTTAAGTACCTCACCCTTAAGAGACACTATAAGATCTTGGAGCCCTTTTAAGATGCCATAAAAGTTTGAAAAGTAACGAACTTTACGCTCATCAAATAGATTGGTGGGTTTATTGGTTAATAATTGTATGTCAGTTTAATGGTTTGTTTCTATTCCATCGGAAAATGTAGCATTTTATGGAATCCAATTGTTTTAGAACAAATTTTCATACTCACATATGACGGGCTATTATGGGTATCCATTTCGGAATTAAAGAAAGAAACAACAAAGAACAGTAGATATACTGACGATAAACAGTAACAGAAAATTACGAGGTGTCAGCTTTCAATGCAAGAGATACAATTTAATTGCATAGTTCAAAAATCTGGTGTGACATCACACGACCTTACTTATCACTCGAAAAGAAGTCAAATTCCATCACTGGTGACTTAACCACTGGTGACGTTTTGGCAATGAAAACTGACTATCAAATTTTTTGGTTGATTCCATTACTTTCCTTTCTATAGGATAAGGGAAGTAAAAAAAGGTTGATGCAATGTAAATAACATCCCACAAAAAACTACCGTTAAAAAAGGGCCAAGTTCCAGAACTCCTATCCAAAAAGGTTTTGCCAATGAATGCAGTGATATCTTGTTTGCGGCCAAGTTATCTTGGTACTAAATTATTTATTTTATTAAAACCCGTTTTCTGAGTTCCTCATTTTGTATGTTTTTAACTGCAAACTATCCTCTAACTTGGCCAGCGTCGCTCCTTATGATGGTTATATTGTTATTCTGTACCTATACATATAGTCGTAATATTTCATTCAACCGATGACATAAAACTCGCCAAGTTAGAATAACAATATAACCATCATAAGGAGCGACACTGGCCAAGTTAGAGGATAGTTTGCAGTTAAAACATACAAAATGAAGAACTCAGAAAACCGGGTTTAATAAAATAAATAATTTAGTACCAAGATAACTTGGCCGCAAACAAGATATCACTGCATTCATTGGCAAAACCTTTTTGGATAGGAGTTCTGGAACTTGGCCCTTTTTTAACGGTAGTTTTTTGTGGGATATCATTACTTTTTGTAAATGGTTCACCTCACAGCACGTTTCATTATTTTTTATAAATTTTTTTAGGATTCTTCATGTTTATTTGTCTCCTTTATACGATTCGTTTAAAGAGGATCTGCGAAAGTTTCCAGGTTACAGATTTTTCTGTATTATTTACAGTAGTACCCTAGCAACAATGCAAAAATTTAGGCTTTTATTTGGTTTTAGGGAAAGTACTCTACAATTTTTATATAATAATCGAGTTTTTCTCCCAAAATAAACCGTTTTAAACACAGATTTGATATGCGACAAAAAGTGCGGTTTCAGATTTCCTGACTCTTACAATGAAACCCTAGTACATACAAATTTAGCTTTGTAGATAGTAAGCTAGTGCTCATAATTTTTATGCATAATTCAGATCACTTCATCCTAAAATAATCATGTTTAACAGATGATATTGAAAAGTTTCCGGTTTTCAGATTTTTCCTGTACTTTTACATTAAAACCTACCATAGACAAAATTTCAGCTTTTAGGTAGTTCGGGAATGTGCCTCATAATTTGATGATTGGGTCAGTCAGTCGTAGTCAGTTCAATGGTGCATTCAGTCTGTACATATAATCGCAATTTCAAAATTAATTTTCTCTGAATTATTGTGCATAGGATCTTTAATTATCAAGTCTTTTTAATGAATTAGGGTCATTTCTGTCCAAATTTAAATAATTCAATGATCAATTGAACCGGAGATATGAGGTGTGAAAAAACCGGTGATCGGTGACGTGTAAAGATACACTGCGTGATTGCTGAACTTGGATGGGCGCAAGCGTGCGTCAGAATAAATTATTACCTACAAAAGCACACACAAGTCACAAATACGCAACACAAAATATATTTCTGTCTTTCTGACATAATAGAAGCCTTAAACGAAGCCCTGCGCTGTTCAAAAGATCAGCACAAGATGGTTAATTGGTTATTGATTAACTTAGGGGATGTTTTCAGCTATCAGCCTACTTGTAAAATGTGCTAAGATATGCTCTCAGCATCGCTACTGCTGTTCATAATGAGCCCATTCTCAGAAAGAAATGAAGTTTTTTAATGATTACTATATCTAGAGTCTAGACACTATACTATTAGACGCAGTTAACACTTATGTAATTAACTGAGGAAATATATTATGTTAATTGTAACTAAGTTTCCAGATGATAAGGTGAAATCTTGCACAATTTTTATCTGGTACTGTATGTATAATGTAATGTTTATTATAAAGTTCGTTAAGAATATATTTCTGAAAGAACAGGAAGTTTGACCTAATTATTATTGAACCTCTTCCATACACACTTCTGTTGTCAAGACGTGATTACTTTGCTCTTTCTTTAGTAAGAAATAATAGTTAACCATAGAGCAACTTACTAAGCATCATGAGTGTTCTACTTTATTTACCCTGAAGTAATTTGTAAACAAAGAAAGTTCGTTAGAAACAAAGATTCAAATAATAGAAGTTAACATAATTGGGCAGTGGGCACACTTCTGTGGTACCTAAGAAAATGCTTTGTATCCAGGTAATTATATGAAATCAGTTCCGCATCATGGTATGAAGCGTTAGTCTAGTGATTCTGGTATAAACCAGAATCACTAGACTAACGCTTCATACTAAGCGAACATGTTAGCTAACAATGTTATCCGCACATTTTGTTCGCGAACATTGTTAGCTAACAATTTTCGCAGTGTGGACCCAGCATTAGAAAATGTTTTTACGACTTGTTTGAAATAACATTGTTAGCGAACATTGTTAGCTAACATGTTCGCTTAGTGTGGACCCGGCATAATGAAGCAAACATAGGCACTAGGTTATTGATTTACAGCCACCCACTGGTGGATTCGTACTGTCCACACGTCCAGAAGGTTGATGCAGTTCTTGATGGATCAGCAAGGTTGAGAATTAGAAACGTGGTCAAAACACTCTCCTACAAGTGGTCAAAACCCGGTAACAGAATTGTTAGCCAGGTGAAAACTAAACTAGCAGTGACAAGTACCGTTTCCAAGAGTTTGAGAGGATCACGTTATAAGTTATGTTGTTGTAGCTAGCTTGGTTTCAGCTGGAGAGGGGAATGATGGTCTCTAGCCACCTTCATTTTGAAATTTATCTTGTCCTGAACCACATATTTCTATGTGCTATCAACCATCGATCGTAAGGACTTTTCTTTAAGCCATTAAACTTTTAAGAAACTGAAAGCTAGCCTGGCTTGTTGTTGTGTTGTTGTTGTTGTAGCCAGCTTGGCTACAGCTGGAGGGGTGAGTGATGGTCTCCAGCCAACTTTATTTCAAAGTTGGCTCGTCCTGTACCACATATTTCTATGTGCGATCAACCATCATGAGGACTTGTACTTTTCTTTATAAGCCATTAAACCCTTAGGAAACTGCAAGCTAGCCTGGCTTGTAAGGGTTGGCTAGTCTGTTATCTGTTTATAGTCCTCTAGCGGGACACTGGTCTTCTCCCTGTTTAACGTCCCCCATCAGACTAAGCCTGGCTTGTTAGAGTTGGCTGGTCAGTTCTCTGTTTATAGTTCACTAGCGAAACACTGGTCTTCCCGCTGTTTACCGTCCCCAGCCAGACAACATTATAAGTTTTACAAGAACATCATTACACTATATTTAATTCAAACTACAGTAACGATTAATAGAAAAAATAGAAAAACCCCCAACATTAGAAAGCTAATATCTTCTGCATTGATGAGTATGCTGTGTATTAGCAATCTACCAAAGGTAGACAGCCGCGATTGTATTTACTTAAAATATATGAACAATTTGTTTCTCTCTAAGTTATAAGTTGAGGAGATGAAGTTGAAGATGGATGTGGTGTTTTTCAAATCAAATGTTATAGATGCAGTTTACGCCAAAGTTACATTCTTTCAATTAAACTTACTAATTTCCTCTTTCAAGCTTTCTCAATGTCTCTTTGGACCAAGGATTATAAGAAACATAGGTAATTTTTCAATAAAATTTAGATATTTAATTACATTTAGGTTAGTATGTAAAAAATAAGGACAAGTCAAAATATTCGTTATGGAAAGCAATTTTCAAAAAAACCATGGAAAACCAGTGACGATTTATGGGAAGAAGGAGGCAACTTTTATGAGGGGGTATTAATTTTTTCATACTCTTAACGGGGCTGGACCCAGGGTTCACTTGAAATCTAAATGGAAACCACCCGTATTTGTCTTACATTTTCTGAAAATTATCTTGACTTTGAAAGTATATTAAGATAATTTGAATTTTATCAAAACAGGGCGAGATTGACGTACATTGTCATTTCACAGTTTTTTCAGTGATTTTTTTATCAGGTTATTATGGTTTTTTTGTAAAAAATGCGTTTCTACATGTCTTTCTATTTGAAATAATTAAATTTTTATGCCTTTTTTATATCATTCGCTTTACCAGGGGAGGTGTCAAGGAGTCATCTTTTTTTTACATTGTGTAAAAACTATTCTTTTTTTAGTATAGTCCAAGCTAAATAAATGCACTGAGTGTTGTTGTTTAATCTAAATTTAAGATACAATTGAAAACAGGGCCGGTGACTAGTACTGCACGCGAGTTTTAGATTTTTTCACATTCATTTGAAATAAATCGGGCCTTGTTTTATTTTAAATTGAACAACATGGATCATTCATTCCATTTATTTCTCACAAAATTTACTCGAAAAAGGATGGTTTTTACATTATAAAAAAAAAAGTTGACCACTTGAAATCTTCCCAGGTAAAGCGAATGATATAAAAAAAGGCATGAAAATTTAATTATTTCAGATAGAAAGACATGTGTTTAACATTTTTTACAAAAATACCATAAATTACTTATAAAAAATAACTGAAACCTGTGAAATGAAATGTATGATATCTCCGGCCCTGTTTTGATTAAAAATCTCAAACTAGTCTTAAAATACTTTTAATGTCAACTAATTTTCAGAAATGTTTTACAAATAGGGTAGTTCTATTTAAGATTCCAAAGTTGACCCCCTGGGGCCGCCCCTGTTAAGAGTATGAAAAATTAAACCCGCTGAAAAAGTTGCCCCCTCCATATAATGAGACATGTGTTTCAGGGTTTTTTTTGAAAATTGCTTCCATAGACGAGATATTTTGACTGGCTCCTTTTTTTTCATACACCCTGTATAAGTATATTATTTAAAGTAGGACATGTAAATAATGAAACGATAGTAACAGAAGAAATTGATTAGAAGAAAGGGTCAATATTGAAAAGAAAATCAATGAGACACAACCAGAAGGGACAGAAAGTTGTAAGAAAGAGAAGAAAGGAGAGAATGCAGTATGAGGAGAGGTCAGTAAAAAGTAAATTGACATTTTAGTTAAGTGAACATCTTCCCTGAAAACCTAATCATTGTTTTCGAAACAAAGAAACTGCCGTCACGGATTTTCTCTACAAGTTGTTTTCTTTCCAACAATTACTCCTTGCTACTTCCTCACTAGTGGAAGATAAATGAGTTTTGAGATTTACAGAATAGCATGTCTTGAAAATGAGTTGACTAGCTCGTCTGTTGTTTATTGTTCATGCTGACTTTTCTTTCACTCCGGGTGACTAAAAATACTGATTTAATTTTGATAAGAAACAGGCAGGTTGCTGATGTTTTACAATTGCTGATGTTTTATGGGATCTGAGTAATAAAAAGAGGAGGTCATTAGGCACATTAAAAATAAAATTGAGAAGAAAGAGAGAAATGTATGAAATAACTTTGCCGCTGTCGAAGCATCAATAGAAACGAATATTATAAATTCATTTCTATTACATAACTATAGATTTTTAACAGAAATGAATAATCAGTACAACATCGAACTTGTATACTAAGAGATATATATATATATATATTTAATTATAATACAAGATACAAGGAAGAAAATTACACGAAATCAAATATTCTTGTTCAGAAATTCGAGCAAAAGGTCGAGCATTGAGCAACCCCCTGACGCGACGACCAAGAAAACCATCGTAGCAGAATACTCGAAAATATTCTTGCGAACATGCGTTTGCTGAAAACTTGAATTGATACAATTAAACTGTCACTTACCATGTGAATTTATTAGCAGGTCTTGTCTTGTCTTGTCCAGGGGATAAGGGCTGACCCTTACTTACCCCTTCCATAACTTGGACTTCTATTAGAAAGCTCCTGTTTAATATTCATCCCTTTCTTGTTTAGTTTCTTCTTGAGTCCCTCGGAGAGATCTGGGAAAATATCACGCGATTGGTTTTAACCCACCGTGGCTGTCGCAGGTTATGTGCAAGTATTATTGTTTGTATCCGTATGGGCATACTTTCATTAGAAACTTTTGCTGACAAATGGCAATAAATAAAGGGGTTAAGTGGCAGAGAATGCTTAAGGCATTAACTTCGCCCTGAATTACATAAAAAATTTAATTAAAAATTAATAATGTTCTTTATCTTTTGTACATATTTCTAAGTTTTTTCAATCGAACCCCTGAAATGAACACAAAACTTGCATATCTCGCAAGACTTGTAAACTAAGATAAAGTCATCAACAGCAAGTTTATTAATACGAGGCAAAAAGGTAACCTTTTAAATTACTTGATGTGCAATTTTACAGTAATACAAGGCTATCAGAGCGGATACTGTTCTAATCTGTTAATAGAAACACATGACATGACATAGACTGAAGACTTTGCGAATAAAAAGAGGAACGAAGAAGGAGAAAAAGACGGAGGATGAAAGAAAGAGAAAGGATCCCGCAGGATATAAGTGGAGGAGTGGGGGGAGAGGAACACCACAGACTTTACATATGAATGAACAGCGGGAAGGTGGTGACAGGAGGGGAGGGGAGGAATTAGGACCTGAGGATATCCTTGCGTCAAATCTTGTTAGAGTTTGGCCAGGGTTTGGACTTTTCTTTTCTTTCAAGTTCTGCTGTAGGTAACGTCTGAATTGTTTACTCGTGATGCTGTTACCAGTTGACTTACCATATTATCAAATCATATTGAGAACTATAAATATTATCTATTTCATAATCAAACACCTCGGCCGAGGTGTGAAGAACGCCTATACAAAGAAAGAGACAGCCCGGCAGAGTGTAAGGTTACGGAAAACATAGTTCCCATGCATTTCATGTACTTTCAGCCAGCGAAAAGTGCAACATGAATTTCAAAAATTGCAATTTTTATTGCAGAAATGGACTCTACGTTGAAAAATAAATTGATTTGACTTTTTGTTTGACTTCCTAGGCCAACTGGAACCCTATTTTCGAGACCCCCCAACAATCGTGAAAGACATGAAAAGATTCATAATTTTGTTTTTTTTTTTCTGTTTTTTTTTCATACGGATCCTTTGAGACCCGACTTCGTGTCTTTAACTTGGCACTGAAGATTAAGTGAGGTGTCTAAAGTGATCAAGATATAATGGAGATGAGCCCGGACCAAAAAAAAATTCTAAATTATAAGCGGGCGGCCCATTTGGGCGGCCTCGGGTTTTGGGAGCCCAAATCGGGAATTGAAGGATGATACTAATCTTAAGTGGTATCAAATGAAAGATCTTGATGAGCAGATACCAAATTTATTGATTTTATTCCTTCAACCGGTCCACTGGGTGGCACCTGGTGGCCATTTCATTTTCTTTGGCGAGTAGGTACCTTCGAATCCTTAGCTTAGTGTTCAGATCTTGGCCAGTATGTATTTTTCGAGATGACCTCGCTCTCTCTCTGCAAAATTTTAATGTTTAAGTTTCCAAGTATTAATTTAGTGAGTTCATTTTCCGGCTGTTTTTTTGGAAGACAACTTTGTCTATTGGTAGCATGCTCGACCTGCCACCCGGTCAGCACGGGTTCGAATCCTGGTGGGTACGAAATTTTTTAACTCTATTTTTTTCAATCTGGGCTTAACGTTGTTTTGTTTTTCCGATCTTCATATTTGATCTTCATGACGACGCCATTACCCTCGCGAGGAAAACAGTAGTAGTTGCAGAATTGGGCAATGACCTGTCGCGGCATTACGAGATTGATTTTGGACAATCATGGGTAGCTTACTAGGCTTGCACGCACGATGACTTGGTTTCGATCCCCTTCAGGCCAGTTTTTTTTCTCGGTCCATCATGTCCGGGGTACACTCATACCTCGTGAGGTATTGATAAGGGGCGTCACCACCGAGTTCTCTCCTGCTCATGGTTTTATCAACACCGCATTGTCTCCCGTCGCTTGCATTTTTACCTGAGTTTATACCTACATAGTTTAGGCCTAGCATAAAAATTATAATCGAAACACCTAATAGGCATCATTGATATAGACCTGAGACATGACCTTCTATGTATTTTACCTAACCCTACTATAAACCCGAGGCATTGCCTTCTATGTATTATTCCTAAATCTACTATATTCCTGAGGCATGGCCTTCTATGTATTTTACCTAACTCTACTATACACTCAAGGCATTGCCTTTCATTAGTTAGAGATTTTGAAGATTTCCTTTAAAAAGCCGATTCTTATATAAAAATGATAATTTTATAGTTTTCATTTTCTTAAATACCTATAGGTACTTAAGAAAATGAAAACATAATGTAAAAATCTGGTGTAAACATCACACGACTTTCCTTATCATATTAGGAATGGAAACGGGACCAAAAGCCCCTGGTGACTTAAAGGTAACATTTATCTAAAAATTAACATCAAATTCGTAATCAGCACCTTAAAATCATTGGATTTGATATGTCACAACTCCCATCTAGGATGAATACTAAAAAAGTTAGTCCAAGCGGGTCCCCCACAAAATACCGGTAAATTGGGGCCGAGTTCAAAAAAGTTCAAGATATCAAAAAAAATGATCAGAATAGACTCCTATTATTTTTTTAATCTAAGAAAATGTTGTTCTCTAACTTTTTTTGTATCTTTAACCAATTCATAGAAACGGCGCTTGCGGCAAATATTTGCGGCCCTGCGGCCGCATTCTGCGGCCGATTGCAACCAAAAGTTTCGTGGTTCGTCTAGTGTATAAAATTAATTTCCATACCAAATTTCAAGTCTCTAGCTCTTACCGTTCTTGAGATATCCTGTTCACACACACACAGACAGACACACAGACAGACACACAGACAGACACACAGACAGACGCACGGACCAATGGCTGAAAACAACTTTTTTGGTATCCTGAGGCTATAATTCGTCCAGAAATGTGAAAAACTGGGTAGGTCAAATTTTCGACGAATACAATACTTTCCTTATTATAGGATAAGGAAAGTAAAAAAGCATGGTCTTATTTCCGCGAGAGATACTTGTGGTGACCCCTGCAACAAGCCGGAGAGAATTCGGGTAAGAAAAGGTCAACGGGAGAGAACTCATTACCTCACCTTGATATGGTGAATACAAATTAATTTCTTTGGCATTTGTAAATCCAGGTGTTTTAGTGTCCCTCATGGGAGGCTCCGAGGTCTATTTAGCATTGAAAGATAAACCTAATCATGTGGAGTATAGGATCAAAAGGTTTTGATAGGCTGATTGCAAATTTATATATTATTTACTCACTTTGGGGACTCAGGGGGCCGAATCGGTGATCCAAATATATATTGACCTTAAAAAAATTAAATACCTATGCTAAAACTATATCTTTAAAAAAAAATCTGGTGTAAACATCACACGACTTTCCTTATCCCCCAAAAAGGAGTGGAATTCCGCCACTGGTGACTCAACGGTAACAGATAACTAAAAACCGATGCCAAATCCGTAATCAGCACTTCAAAATCATTGAATTTGATATGTTACAACCCCCATGTAGGATGAATAATAAAAAAGTTAGTCAAAGCGGGTTCCCCCCCAAATACCGGTAAATTGGGGCCGAATTCCAAAAAGTTCAAGATATCAAAAAAATGATCAGAATAGACCCCTATTATTTTTTTAATTTAAGAAAATGTTGTTCTCTAAAAATTTTTGTATCTTTAACCACTTTAAAGAAGCGGCGCTTGCGGCTAGCATTTGCGGCCCTGTGGCCGCAGAATGCGGCCGATTTCAACCAAAAGTTTCGTGGTTCGTCTGGTGTATAAAATTAATTTCCATACCAAATTTCAAGTCTCTAGCTCTTACCGTTCTCGAGATATCCTGTTCACACACAGACACACACACAGACAGACAGACAGACAGACAGACAGACAGACAGACAGACAGACGCACGGACCAATGGCTGAAAACAACTTTTTTGGTATCCTGAGGCCATGATTCGTCCAGAAATGTGAAAAACTGGGTAGGTCAAATTTTCGACGAATACAATACTTTCCTTATTATAAGATAAGGAAAGTAAAAATGGAATATGAGACAACTTGGTACATCCACATTTTCCCAGCTTATTTACTTTTGTTATTCATAATGTTTCAGTAGTGTATGAACCTATATTTTCGTACAAAAAGAACTGATATCCCCCCAAAAACACCACTTTGTGGTTAAAAAAAGAAGAACGCCTCACTCAAAAGAATGATTATAATTAGCTAAAAATAAATGATATCAAATTGAGAACACCTTTACCCCCTCTCTTTCTATTTCTCTGCACTCCTCTCTGAATTTATTCCTCGTATGTTTATTTTTCTTTATCCTTTCTAGGGGTCATCCCAAACTTGATTTCTCTTTAAATTTACTTGTTGAACGGCAATAAAAAATGGCGGTCGCGGTGTAATTTTCTCGATTCGAATCAAATAAGTTCAGAAAAATCATACTGTGACCGCCATTTTTTATTGCCGTTCAACAAGTAAATTTAAAGAGAAATCAAGTTTGGGATGACCCCTAGAAAGGATAAAGAAAAATAAACATACGAGGAATAAATTCAGAGAGGAGTGCAGAGAAATAGAAAGAGAGGGGGTAAAGGTGTTCTCAATTTGATATCATTTATTTTTAGCTAATTATAATCATTCTTTTGAGTGAGGCGTTCTTCTTTTTTTAACCACAAAGTGGTGTTTTTGGGGGATCACAGGTAACAGACATATAATTGAAATATACCCATCAAACCAGCCAATACCCACCACTCACACATCCCACACCCAGCCAATACCCCACCACTCATAACAGCCACCACCCCACTCATCAACCAGCCAATACCCCACCCATCATAACCAGCCAATACCCCACCACCATAACCAGCCAATACCCCACCCACTCAAACCAGCCAATACCCCACCCACTCATAACCAGCCAATACCCCCACCCACTCATAACCAGCCAATACCCCACCCACCTACACAAACCACCAATACCCCACCCACTCATAACCAGCCAATACCCCACCCACTCATAACCAGCCAATACCCCACCCACTCATAACCAGCCAAATACCCCTCACCCATCATAACCACCAAACCCACCCACCCACTCATAACCACCAATACCCCCACCCACTCATAACCAGCCAATACCCCCACCCACTCATAACCAGCCAATACCCCACCCACTCATAACCAGCCAATACCCACCACCCACTCAAACCACCAATACCCCACCCACTCATAACCAGCCAATACCCCACCATCATAAGCATCCACCAATACCCCACCCACTCATAACCAGCCAATACCCCACCCACTCATAACCAGCCAATACCCCCACCCACTCATAACCAGCCAATACCCCACCCACTCATAACCACCAATACCCACACCCACTCATAACCAGCCAATACTCTCAACCCACTCAAACCACCAATACCCCACCCACTCATAACCAGCCAATACCCCACCCACTCAAACCACCAATACCCCCACCCACTCATAACCAGCCAATACCCCACCCACTCATAACCACCAATACCCACCCACTCATACCAGCCAATACCCCCCACTCATAACCAGCCAATACCCCACCCACTCATAACCAGCCAATACCCCCACCCACTCATAACCAGCCAATACCCCACCCACTCATAACCAGCCAATACCCCCACCCACTCATAACCAGCCAATACCCCACCCACTCATAACCAGCCAATACCCCACCCACTCATAACCAGCCAATACCCCCACCCACTCATAACCAGCCAATCCCCCCCTAAACCCACCCACCCCTCATAACCAGCCAATACCCTCACCCACCCACTCATAACCAGCCAATACCCCCACCCACTCATAACCAGCCAATACCCCACCCACCCACTCATAACCAGCCAATACCCCACCACAACCCACACACCATCATAACCACCAATACCCCACCCACTCATAACCAGCCAATACCCCACCCACTCATAACCAGCCAATACCCACCCACTCATAACCAGCCAATACCCCCACCCACTCATAACCAGCCAATACCCCCACCCACTCATAACCAGCCAATACCCCACCCACTCATAACCAGCCAATACCCCCACCCATCATAACCAGCCAATACCCCCACCACTCATAAACCACCAACCACTACCCTCAACCACCAATACCACCACTCATAACCAGCCAATACCCCACCCACTCATAACCAGCCAATAACTCCCACCCACTCATAACCAGCCAATACCCCACCCACTCATAACAGCCATACCCACCCATCATAACCAGCCAATACCCACCCACTCATAACCACCAATACCACCCATCATAACCAGCATACCACCCACTCATAACCACCAATCCCACCATCATACCCACAATACCCCACCCACTCATAACCAGCCAATACCCCCACTCATACTCAATACCCACCACTAAACACATACCCACCCACTCATAACCAGCCAATACCCTCACCCACTCAAACCACCAATACCCCACCCACCATATACCAGCCAATACCCCACCCACTCATAACCAGCCAATACCCCCACCACTCATAACCACCAATACCCTCACCCACTAAACAGCCATACCCACCCATAATAACCAACCAATACCCCCACCCACTCATCCCATACCCACCACATACACATCCACCACTCATAACCAGCCAATACCACCCACTCATAACCAGCCAATACCCCACCCACTCATAACCAGCCAATACCCCCACCCACTCATAACCAGCCAATACCCACCCTCATAACACCAATACCACCCACTCATAACCACCAATACCCCACCCACTCATAACCAGCCAATACCCCACCACTCATAACCAGCCAATACCCCACCCACTCATAACCAGCCAATACCCCCACCCACTCATAACCAGCAATACCCCACCATACCTAACCACCTATAACACCATACCCCACCCACTCATAACACAAACCCCACCATATAACCGCAATCCACACCACTCATAACCAGCCAATACCCCACCCAACTCAAACCACCAATACCCCACCCACTCATAACCAGCCAATACCCTACCATCCCATACAGCAATACCCCACCACCCATAAACCAGCCAATACCACCACCCACTCATAACCAGCCAATACCTCCACCCACTCATAACCAGCCAATACCCCCACCCACTCATAACCAGCCAATACCCCACCCACTCATAACCAGCCAATACCCACCCACTCATACCAGCCAATACCCACCCACTCATAACCACCAATACCCCCCCATCATAACCACCAATACCCCACCCACTCCATAACCAGCCAATACCCCACCACTCATAACCAGCCAATACCCCACCCACTCATAACCAGCCAATATCCAACCCACTCATAACCAGCCAATAACCCTCACCACTCATAACCAGCCAATACCCCCACCCACTCATAACCAGCCAATACCCTCACCCACTCAAACCAGCCAATACCCACACCCACTCATAACCAGCCAATACCCCACCCACTCATAACCAGCCAATACCCCACCCACTCATAAACCAGCCAATACCTCACCCACTCATAACCAGCCAATACCCCACCCACTCATAACCAGCCAATACCCCACCCACTCATAACCAGCCAATACCCCCACCCACTCATAACCAGCCAATACCCCCCCACCCACTCATAACCAGCCAATACCCCCACCCACTCATAACCAGCCAATACCCCCACCCACTCATAACCAGCCAATACCCCCACCCACTCATAACCAGCCAATACCCTCACCCACTCATAACCAGCCAATACCCCCACCCACTCATAACCAGCCAATACCCTCACCCACCCACTCATAACCAGCCAATACCCCCACCCACTCATAACCAGCCAATACCCCCACCCACTCATAACCAGCCAATACCCTCACCCACCCACTCATAACCAGCCAATACTCCCACCCACTCATAACCAGCCAATACCCCCACCCACTCATAACCAGCCAATACCCTCACCCACTCATAACCAGCCAATACCCCCACCCACTCATAACCAGCCAATACCCTCACCCACCCACTCATAACCAGCCAATACCCCCACCCACTCATAACCAGCCAATACCCTCACCCACTCATAACCAGCCAATACCCCCACCCACTCATAACCAGCCAATACCCTCACCCACCCACTCATAACCAGCCAATTACCCCCACCCACTCATAACCAGCCAATACCCCCACCCACTCATAACCAGCCAATACCCCCACCCACTCATAACCAGCCAATACCCCCACCCACTCATAACTTACCACCTATTAACCACACTTACTCAATTACACCTGAAACTTCTTCTTAACCACCACCAGAACGCCTTGTTTACACAAGATTACAATGTGAGGGATATCTTGACGGATCGCGTGTTCTACCCAAATGAAAGATAGCATTGACACGCGACATATGGTACAACATGTGGTGAAGTCTCATGTGATAACACATTACACTAACTTGGAAGTGATGCTTGGGTGGTGTCTCTTATCATACTTGATGTGTTTTTTACAGTAATATGTCAGGAAAGACACTTTTCTTATCGGTTCCCAGTGTATGTGTTTCTAGGAACCGATGATGAAATTTATGTACTAGTTTTTGTAACACTTTTGCAGACTGAACCTATTTAGTATTTACATAAACATGCACCTACAAAGTACCGACATAACCTATGAGTTTAAAAGACACACTCTGCAAGGAGTTTTTTCTGTTGAAGGTCATATACATATTATCTATAAAATAAAACCTAAACCTAGTAATACAATTTTTTTAAATAACTTATGTATAGTTTTGCAATAATTGCTTTTAACATCATCCATTGTTTTGGGCATTTACCCTACAGTTTTTGATGACGATTAGCTTTAACAAGGCCTATTCATTTTCCTTTAAATTCGATGATTTATCTTTTGATATTTAAAATCATAAGAGAATACAGAGATAGTTGTGAATTTTTGAGCACCTAGAGAGCTAAATTTTACGCATTCTATAGCTTAAAATCATAAACTATGAAATATATTTCTACAAAAGTAATGTAAATATGTAGGTATAAGTATAGGAAAAATATAGATATTGAAAGCTTTGGTCTTTTATCGTAAATAATTAATAGATTCTACATTGTCTATGTACATTGTACATTCTAGAAATCTACATAGATATACTTTTATCCATGTCAGTCCATAGGAAAGTTGACCACACTAACAATGCAGTTCCTTAGGGAGTACTATACAAAGAAAATGAAAAATTCATGCCATGTCAAAGGACATGAAAATGAGTTGGAATTAGGAGATACTATCATTATTCCATTCCAAATACCTGGCAAGGAATATTAATGTTGGAATTCCCACGCGTGCGGGTTATTTTCGAGTCCGATTTGAATCGGAGATAAGTTACATACTCGTGAGAGGGTAGAAGAGGAGGAAGAGAATTAAAGTAGGTTAGAACTGTTAGAACCAAGAGAAGAGGCAGAAAAGGAGGGATATCAAATTTAAAGAATAAAAAAAACGTGAAAAAATGAAAAAGCTGAAGCAACAGATAGCGAAGAAAAAGCCAAAGATGACAGTTAGGTACGTGATGTTCATGGATAGAAAAAACCTATCTAATATCTACTACTCGTATATCTAGGACATTAAACCAGACATGGTAGGTGGTTCAAGTTAGAAAATAAATGTTATAATAAAGACATTCATTATTATTAAATTTATTTTTTAAGGAGCTCAAATTTGTAGTTAGGTGTACAAGGACGTCACCGAGTTATCTCCCGACCCAACTTTTGGTCAGGTAGAGTACCACGAGTTCTCTCCCGCTCGTGGTTCTATCGACACCGAATCTCTCTCCCGTTACTTGGATGTTTTACCTGAGATTCTACCTATACCTATGTATAGTTTAGCCCTAGCATAAATCTTATAATAGAAACACCTAGTAGGTATCATTGAATTAGACCTGAGGCTTCTTAGCCTTCTATGTGTTTTTTCGAACCCTTTGTATTTTACCTAACCATACTATAAACCCGGGGCATTGCCTTCTATGTACGAGTATTATCCCTAACCCTACTATATTTACAACATCCCGTACAAGAACAGGTAGATAAGAGCACATCCTAAAATGGGCAGCATCGAACTCCACCGAAAACTCCACCGAAAAAGGGACTCCCTCAAAGTGTCTCATACGAACTTCCCCTTTTTTTATTATACCTACTCCACCGATTTTGAATTAGGTAAAAAGAAGAAAACATGGATTTTATGATTCGGAGACACACAGTATATATTATATTTAATTCTAACAGTAATGTCAGCACTATACTATATTCTTGAGGCATGGCCTTCTATGTATTTTACCTAACCCTACTATATTCTTGAGGCATGGCCTTCTATGTATTTTACCTAACCCTACTATATTCTTGAGGCATGGCCTTCTATGTATTTTACCTAACCCTACTATATTCTTGAGGCATGGCCTTCTATGTATTTTACCTAACCCTACTATATTCTTGAGGCATGGCCTTCTATGTATTATCCCTAACCCTACTATGTTCTTGAGGCATGGCCTTCTATGTATTTTACCTAACCCTACTATATTCTTGAGGCATGGCCTTCTATGTATTATCCCTAACCCTACTATGTTCTTGAGGCGTGGCCTTCTATGTATTTTACCTAACCCTACTATATTCTTGAGGCATGGCCTTCTTAGTATTTATTAAAGTATATAAGCTCCAATCTATGCATGAGAATGAATGAACTAAAGTAAAAAAAAACCTTATACGGGGTGTAGAAAAATACAAATCGGTGGAGTTCGTATTGCAACCTTTTTTGAAATCGGTGGAGTGCGACATGCGAAAATGTTCATTTAGGTGGAGTTCGAGTATGCAAAGGTCAATTAGGTGGAGTTCGTAATCGCCCCCTAAAATTATTAAAACTTTCACTTTATATAGTAACAAAACAAAAGGGACTCAAATTTACCTACAACCTAAGAGCATGAATGTGTTGATAATGGCTATTGTAATAAGCAAACTTTACTTTATTTTTTATGTCATCATAAATCGAAAAGTTGTCGTAGTATTTCAGCAAACAAAATAAATTTTATTTTTATGATTATCATTTTTACTTTTCTCAAAATGAGCTGAATAAGAAAATGTCGATAAAAATGATACTTGAAGATTATATTGAGATGAAAAGGAAAATTAAAAGTTGACTGCCCTTTTCTTGATAAAATCTTGAAAACCGATGATTTTTAATACTTTCTCATAATGTTTGAAGACTGTAAAATGTAGAACTATAATATTTACCTACCTAAAGAAAATTAAGTGTAGAGAATCTGGAACAGCACATTCGCCCTCATGCACTGACTCAATGGGCAACCACAACGGAGCTCCGGATCCTAGACCCTATACCTTGGACCCTTGTGTCTACACCTAGAGATAGGAAGAGAATGCCTTTGGCATTATCATCACCCTTGATCAAGTTTTGTTTTATTAATTTCAATTCATATTTATATCTATTTCATGTTCTCTATTGTGAATCGAAAATGTTTATAATATCTATATAATAACATTAGACAATATTTGGGACTCCGTTGAGGCCGCTTACATTTAATAACATGGTTCGATGAATATCATGTCAGTCAGTCTCCACATTGAATTGGAGGAAGCACCACAAGCCTCCCTCATGTCAGTCAGTCTCCACATTGGATTAGAGGAAGCACCACAAGCCTCCCTCGTGTCAGTCAGTCTCCAGGTTGGCTTGGAGGAAGCACCACAAGCCTCCCTCATGTCAGTCAGTCTCCACATTGGATTGGAGGAAGCACCACAAGCCTCCCTCATGTCAGTCAGTCTCCACATTGAATTGGAGGAAGCACCACAAGCCTCCCTCGTGTCAGTCAGTCTCCAGGTTGGATTGGAGGAAGTACCACAAGCCTCCCTCGTGTCAGTCAGTCTCCACATTGGATTGGAGGAAGCACCACAAGCCTCCCTCATGTCAGTCAGTCTCCACATTGGATTGGAGGAAGCACCACAAGCCTCCCTCGTGTCAGTCAGTCTCCACATTGGATTGGAGGAAGCACCACAAGCCTCCCTCATGTCAGTCAGTCTCCACATTGGATTGGAGGAAGCACCACAAGCCTCCCTCATGTCAGTCAGTCTCCACATTGGCTTGGAGGAAGCACCACAAGCCTCCCTCATGTTAGTCAGTCTCCACATTGGATTGGAGGAAGCACCACAAGCCTCCCTCATGTCAGTCAGTCTCCACATTGGATTGGAGGAAGCACCACAAGCCTCCCTCATGTCAGTCAGTCTCCACATTGGCTTGGAGGAAGCACCACAAGCCTCCCTCATGTCAGTCAGTCTCCACATTGGCTTGGAGGAAGCACCACAAGCCTCCCTCATGTCAGTCAGTCTCCACATTGGATTGGAGGAAGCACCACAAGCCTCCCTCATGTCAGTCAGTCTCCACATTGGATTGGAGGAAGCACCACAAGCCTCCCTCATATCAGTCAGTCTCCACATTGGATTGGAGGAAGCACCACAAGCCTCCCTCATGTCAGTCAGTCTCCACATTGGATTGGAGGAAGCACCACAAGCCTCCCTCATGTCAGTCAGTCTCCACATTGGATTGGAGGAAGCACCACAAGCCTCCCTCATATCAGTCAGTCTCCACATTGGATTGGAGAAAGCACCACAAGCCTCCCTCGTGTCAGTCAGTCTCCACATTGGATTGGAGGAAGCACCACAAGCCTCCCTCATGTCAGTCAGTCTCCACATTGGCTTGGAGGAAGCACCACAAGCCTCCCTCATGTCAGTCAGTCTCCACATTGGATTGGAGGAAGCACCACAAGCCTCCCTCATGTCAGTCAGTCTCCACATTGGATTGGAGGAAGCACCACAAGCCTCCCTCATATCAGTCAGTCTCCACATTGGATTGGAGGAAGCACCACAAGCCTCCCTCATGTCAGTCAGTCTCCACATTGGATTGGAGGAAGCACCACAAGCCTCCCTCATGTCAGTCAGTCTCCACATTGGATTGGAGGAAGCACCACAAGCCTCCCTCATATCAGTCAGTCTCCACATTGGATTGGAGAAAGCACCACAAGCCTCCCTCGTGTCAGTCAGTCTCCACATTGGATTGGAGGAAGCACCACAAGCCTCCCTCGTGTCAGTCAGTCTCCACATTGGATTGGAGGAAGCACCACAAGCCTCCCTCGTGTCAGTCAGTCTCCACATTGGATTGGAGGAAGCACCACAAGCCTCCCTCATGTCAGTCAGTCTCCACTGCATAAGAACGGACAGAGACTTTTACGAGCCTATCAAACTTTCATTTCCAACAGTCTTTCAATCACAGAAATCGACGAGAAACCCGTATTTTTACGATCTATGGACAAAAGGCATTGGCCACACATCGTGTGACCTCACCTTTTTATCGCGTCGTCTTCGTTTTAATTAAGTAATTGAGTAATGTGCTTTCTGAGAGAGTTATGTTCAAATGTGTGTTTTGATGGCAGAAACGGAGGGTGCGTTTAATGATGGTGCTCCAAAAGTAAAATAGAAAAGTATTTATTAAAGTAGACAGAGGAGATGGCGTCTTGAAAAATAAATAAGATAGAGCTACCTAAATTGTCGAAAAATTAAATTAAATAAAATGAACTACCTATATTATCCAAAAATTATATAGAATTTTGAGTCTCCAGCTATTGTGGAATCAGCTTCCAGAGGAACTCAGAGTCTTGAAAAGTCGTACGTTATTTGAGATGAAATCAAAAGAATACATGTTTGCCTTGGATCAGTGATATTGTATATAAATAATGTTGTATTGAATTTGTAGGTACATACATAAATTTTCTCGAAAGCTCCAATCTCTTTTCCGGTAAGCTAGTGATATTGTATATAAATAATGTTGTATTGAATTTGTAGGTACATACATACATTTTTTCGAAAGCTCCAATCTCTTTTCCGGAAAGCTATCCGCCACCAGGTTTATTTTTCTTCCTATAAAAAGAAAAGTCACGGCGAAACTTTCCGTGACCCTTTGGACTTTGAGGAGGTTTGTTTTCACATCGTAAAAAAAAGACATTATCTTGTAGCAATAGAAAAGAAAGAGGGGTGAGGGAAGAAGAGAGAGAGATATGAGTTTCAGAGAAAGAGGGATGAGGAGGAGACGAGAGAAGAAGAGGGAGAGATATGACTTTCACAGAAAGAGGGATGAAGAGGAGATGAGGGAAGAAGAGCGGGAGATATGAGTTTCACAGAAAGAGGGATGAAGAGGAGATGAGGGAAGAAGAGTGGGAGATATGATTGTCACAACGTGCTATGTGGCGACAAGATGTTTATGTTTGCTTAGAAGATAGGTAATAATCTAAGGTGCTTAGGTGCTTACACTGCTTAACTATCTACAGCCGAGTATATATGTTCTGTGTCTACATTTTCTATGTGTGAACCAATGTGCGTTATGATGTTCCTAATGTTGTTGTTGCATGCAGTACTTACTTTCCATGTCCTCTATCTATCATCAATTTCTTCTCCTCCAATGATTTGCGACATGGAGTGCTCTCTCGCTAGCCATCAAGAGATCGTCATGTGTCGGTCCAGAAGGTTGCAGACTAACAAATGGTCGTGGTTTGCTCACTGCCACATTCACAGTTCGCAATTTTCGCATTATCCTTGTACCCCCACAGTGTTTTGTTGAAATTAGCTCTAGACCCATGACCGATGTGAGGTGCAGGGTTCTACTGTTCTCATAGTGTCCCCGAAACTGTTTAGCCTCTTCTTCATTGAGCGCAACGGTAAGAGCGGAGTAAGAAACGCTGCGAAATGCTTCGCAATACCGCTGGATGTAATATCATACCTCTGTAAAAGTAAGTGCCATTATAACATGAGCAAGATATACTGCTGGATATATTATAAGTACCTTGTTATTGGTCTGAAATTTTGTTAGACTACTATTATACATAAGGCGCATTTAAATACTTCGCCTGGTTGATGTCATAGTTTTTTTGATTTGAGATAGAGATGGTAATGAATTTGAGATAGATGGTGTTTTTTTTTTTCTTCTACAATGAGATCCTACAACCTCTCGTGGGTGATTGAAAGGGAGAGCCTTTTAGTAGTTATCTCGATCCCTCGCTAAGTCTTGTATTCAGGAGTCCAGTCTATTTTTACCCTGAGAAAGCAAATAAAAATATATACCTAACTAATATTTTCATATAAAAAAAACACTAAAAATAATTACATGAAGGTCGGTGTAAGCACGAGGCTGACCCATCCCTGTAATGACATTAGATATTAGATCTAACATCAATTAGCCAGATAAGATAAGAAAGCTAAAGGTAAGGGTGGCGTTTCTACTCTAGACAGGCCAGAGGAGGGGGTGAAAGACAAGTCTTAATGAAAGTTTTGGGTGCGGCTCTTATGATATTTACCGATCAGTGGTGTAGTAAAAACAGCCTCCGTGGCGTAATGGTTGTGACTACTGCCCGTAGTCCAGAGTTCCCGAGTTCAACTGCCGGCTGGGGCACACTTTTCGAAGAAAATTCTGTTCCATCCAAACTCACGTGAGGCTGGCATTTCCGGCCCTACCCAGGCTGGGTGAGGTTAATGAGGGTAGCTGGTACGATTCCCAGCAAATGGAGGGTAAAACCCCCGTCCTAATCCAGGACGTTAAATCAAATAGAATCGTTGGCGTTAGGAAGGTCATCCAGCCGTAAAAAATGTGCCAAAACCAATCAACCTCAACCATGAGGTTGAACAACGTCGACCCTGCTTGAGCGGATGAGCGGGATAAGACAGAGTAAAAGAAGAAATGGTGTAGTTAATAGGCAAGCTACAAGGTAGCCACATGAAGTTTCACCACGTAATTATATCGCAACTTCATCGGGTAGTATCAGAATAGCCTGATAGTAATTATCATTGTCTGTCCGACTAGCTCAGTGGTCAAAGCGTCTTTCTGGTAATCTAGAGCTCACGGGTTTGAAACTCAGCCGTAACATGACAAGTTATCCCTCCTCGATTACATAGGGTAAAAATTCCTACTACGCTGAAATTTAAAAACATTTCACGGTGACAACTTAACTGTGGTGTGGTATGGAATACTATTATTATAAGTAGAAGTTTGGAGTTATATGTCTTAATGAAAACACGAACCCTCAAGTTTTATCCAAATCTATTTGGTACTAGCGCACGAATAGCTCAGTGGTTAAGGTCCCGGGTTGGACCCCACGCGCCGACAAAAAATTGTATTCATAATTTGGTTACAATTGTTTGTAAGGCATACCTTCCGGTGCGCTTGTGTTGACCCAGCACCTAAATGAGATGTACTGTGTCACTTCTCGCCCACCAGAGGGGAGGCATACTACGGGATGGGCAGGCTACAACACAGACCACAAGCGTCTACAATAGCTCCTGTTTCATAGCTACGAAAAAAAGGCTGTGCAAGTGTGCAACACTCATCTAAAAAAAACTAGCTGAAATAAAATTAAATTTTACGCCACTGTATTCCCTTATACTTTATCAAAAGCTATGAACTTCTTGCTCTATGCATAGTTATGGAACATACCTATGTTTTAGTCTCGGTTTTCCTTGCACGAAAATACTCAAGCAAATGAAAAAAAGATTATGAACAAGGTTTTTTTAACTTGGTCTTCTTTCTCCCAACATTTTTATATAGTAAAGACGTGGAATAGCTGTTGTTATTTATTGGATTGATAAGAATGTAGGTATTCTTGTATGTAAGTATTGACTGTAAAATATGCTTATATTACATAGGTGTGAAGTTGTGAATCTAGCTCTTATGTAAGTGTACAAAAATTAGGTACTTACTATCCGCTAATCTCGTCGGTTTAATTTCTGTGGATGTTTATGTATATAATACCCATGTTGTTATACTCAGCAAAAAATTACACTGAATTTTGAGATTATGAAAAATAATTTGGAAAACGAAAATTGAAAGTTCAACCATCTTTATATTTTGTAACTTTTTTACATTTTGTAACCGTGGATTTAATATTTAATGTATAAAAAAATACAAATTTAATAAAGATTATATAAAACTGGATAAAATCTTCTAATAGCATACTTAAACATTAAAAGTTTACTTTGTTTACTATCTACGTATTCTAGGGGACTAAATAAATTTAATTTAAAGTATAGTTTGAAATAGTTTTCTGGACATTTTAGATAAAAATTTTGCCAAAATCTTCAGCACTCCATGGTATGTCATAGTAATAAACAAAACCCATGAAAAATTTATATTATAAACATCAGTTTTGCCAACATTTCTGCGTTACATAATTAATTTTTACATTAAGAGATTCATGCTTACAATGCAGGTGTACTGGATAATTTATACAACCCGCCATTTATTCCCGCAATGTCTCCCCATTGCTAATTGACCTTTGAATAGTTTATACACTTATTTAGGTATATACAACACATTGACCCCTCAAAAAAGTTTACAAATTTGGCCACTTTTGGCGCCAAATTTGTAAACATTTGGAGAGGTAGGTATCTTCTTACAAAAGATTGAATTTTCTTATTCAGTAATGATAACACCACCGTCGTATTATAACCATGCAGTTCAAAGCGACATTAAACCCAAAAAAATTTAAGTGAAGCATTAGGTTTTAACTTGACGCTTTCGAAGATAGTTTTCTGCGTTTGTGATTGGTTAATCTCTATTGTACTTCCGCACTTACAGGTATGTGTGGTTGTGTCTAGTATGAAATGAAGAGAAAGAAGATAGATGAAGAGAAAGAAGTTTTTTTGTTATTTTCCTGAATTATACAACATTATTGTCTCTTTTTCATAATGGTATCCAATAATATGTTTAAAACTTTTTCGGAGGGTGACCACTGACCACTGACCAGCTACCACTATGATAAATTATAGATAATATTATATCGGCAGTCATTATCTTGATTAAATAAAAGTTAAATTATTTGCGGTGAAGCTGAAAGCCTCTTCACATTTTTGTGGGTAGCACAGCATTAATAAGAGTCACCTTTACTTTTCTAAAACAATAAGGCAGGTATATTGTTTTATTTATACTTTGGTAATGCTCCCATAGGTCATTACTCATATAAGAGTAACTACTCATTTTTCCTCATGAGGTACAGGGGGTTTTCTAGAGAGGTTTTTTTTCAAGTTTGGTATTATACAGGTATCAAGAGCAGTCAATTTGTATTTCATTTTCCACAATCAATTTATATGTATCAATTTAACTTGTATGGCAAGACACTATCATTAGTATGGTATTTTCCATTAGATTTGAATCTCACCCTGTTTCTTTATCCCACACAGTATATTACTTCTGAATACAGTACCTACAAGAGCCTGTCCAAAATTTTCTGCCTGCAAAAATGTCGGTGCAAAAAAATTGAAAACTAAGCCCCCATCATTCGCCTCCCTCCTGGTAGAAATTTCAGCCATTGTTCCCCCTTCTGGGAAATCATTTTTCGAAAATCTAATAATTAAAAAAAGGCTGGTATGAGTTGGGCATATCTCACTGAACAAAACGAAAAATCCTTTCCTCCCCGACCTCCGCCTCCTCCTTGTCTCTCCCTACCTGTCAATATAGAAAGGTTTGTTTTTTCAGTGCAGTTTGCTAAAAATGCCTCCCTCCAACTTCCCCAAAATTCGACGGTTTGGATTTCCGATAAAGAACAATAAAATTGCACAAGCAACTTTTTCATAATTTTCCAATGGGGTCGTTGCATGCAGAATAATTTATTTAAACTATTATATTTTGCTCATCTGGTTTAATCTACATAATATAATATAATTAATAATAATATAATAATGCTTTTTCTTTGTGTTATTATGTCACAATTTTAGTGGGTAGCGCAGAATCATAGGACTTTACCACTTTAATTTACAATATCTTTACCACTTTAATTTACAATTATATTTTTGCCTAAGATTCTGCCACTGGTCGCTGCTTCACATTAAAGCAGCTACTCATTTTTCCTCACGAGGTATGAGTGGACCCCGAACATCCGTAAAAGTACAGAGCAGAAAAAAATCCTCCCCCGCTGGGAATCGAACCCAGGTCACCATGTGTGCAATGCCTAGCGCGCTAACTCGCTCTGCCACAGTGACTAATATAATATAATTATGTAAACACTTAAACAGAAGGCAGAGTTTTTTAACTTTGCTAAATAATAGATGATTAGCTTGTATCAGATACTATTTTCAGGTTATTTTCTAAGCGTTTACTTTACTCCATAAAGGTCAAAGTAATCGCTTTTTTCATTAACCCTTGAGTGGTGTTCATAAGCGATTACATTGACCATGGAACTAGTCTTGTATCAGATTTGGATATTCAGGTCATTTTCTTTTAATGTAACCACCTAGACTCTAGAGTAGGTACTCAGGTACTTGATAGTATAATTGACACAATATTTGAGAAATGATATTCCATAACTTTAACTTATTATAGGTACACCATACAACATACTTTTCAGATAAATGAAAGTCCATAACTCAGTTGTGACATTATTTTTGCAATTTGCCCATTACCCGTTCCTAGGGATTTGAGGGAATACAATTTTGGGACTAAAAATTTTCATCCCCACTTTAGCAAATAAATTTTCTTGTATTTTTACAATAACCTCAGGGGTGAAAGCAATATTTTTAAAACGCGGAGGGAAGAAATATAAACATAAAATTGAATATACGTAAGTCATTTTTTAATTAAAACAAATAGCTTATCACGCATATTTATGAAATATTTGTATACCTAATAGTATGAAATCTCCAGTCAATTTCCAGTTATGTTTGGGTATTATCAAATATTGATGATCTTACAGGTACTTGAACTGTTACTTGGTCTCTCAATTCAGACTCTAATTACAGATTTTAATACTCGAGTCTAGAAAGCTACTTTATCAGTAGAAAATGAATTTCCAAAGCGGGGGTGAAGACAGAAATTGCGAAGTTCCATTTCATTTTCGCCAGCTCTTGGGCCCAGTCCCCTCTTTAATTTGAAAAATGCAAAAACAAGAGCTAATAACGAGCAGAACAATGGACAAACTCTTCAGAAATTGCCCATGCCTCGTATTAAAGTTGAAAAACCTCCACAATAAGCTCACCGGACTTCGCAAAACAACACAATGCAATTTTCTGCATTATTTGCAAAAGTCAATGCACCGTTTTATTCGCAGCCCCCTCTCATTGTATAGCTCTCCTTGTTATAAACTTGGAAGTATAATATTGCAAAAAAATCGTAATCTTTTGTTTACCTTGAATCCCTTATTTAGACCCTCTGGAGATTAAGTGCAGTGCATTATTATAGACGGAATTTGCCTGAAGGAGGTAGTTTGCCTGATGCTATGCAAAATGAAAACAATGATGGACTGATGAGCACAAAATATTGTCTAGTGCAAAAAAGGTTTCAAATAATACAGAGGGGAATTGCACTTGATTGTAAAAAAACTGATTTACATAGCGAGTAGGATGCTTCCATCAAAGACATTTCCGTATCCATGGGCTCACAAAACTACATAATATTATAATAATGTATCTTCCTAGGTAAATATACTAACTAATTATGTAATTATAATAATCTCAATACTACTTTTACGTATTCTAGGAATGTGAAGGTACGTTTTTCTAATGTGTCAGAAAACTCCTTCCTGTTTCTTGAAAGGCAAGCGGTAGAGTAGTTTCTCTCTACCTCCCTCATGTTCATATTGTTCATATAGGTATATCACCATAACCATAAACACTCTTATACACATCGTACACATTTCCCGTAAGCTAACAGTCTTATCTCGGGCCAGGCTATTGGAACAGGTGCCAAATTTCCTAGCCTGATAAGATAATGCCATTTATTGCACGCTTTTCCTTAGCACAACTTCCCTAGCATTTACTTTTTAGCACAAACACTTTCTACAAAATCTACTTCCCCATTAAAGACACGCGAAATAATTGTTTGCAAATTCTTTGCCGATTTTACTTTTCTATAATGGGAAACAGAAGCACCCATGGCTACCTTCTCTCTTCAACAGTCTGGTAGTTTGGTTAATAATAGTCGACTTACCTTACTATTGGAAAAGGGTGCACTAGTTCTTATTGTGTCCAATTTTGTTTTTGACATTTTCATGTCTTTGCTCTGGCACATAACCAAAATTATGTGACGAAATTATGTAACGAAATTATGTAACGATATTATGTAACGAAATATTGAATTGTAAAGGGAGAGAAGAGGGAAAGTGTGTGTCATGTGCACAATGGCGAAGTATTGAATTGTAGAGGGAGAGAAGAGAGAAGGTATGTGTCATGCGCACAATACGAAATTTGGTCAGTTGGGTTTTGGACCTTGAATAGTAAAGATGAAAATGTCCCAATGGTTGCAGACTCGTATGCAAGCGTTTTTTTATTTTAATTGGTAATAATTGTCTGTTTATATTATGTCCTTCTTAATGAAGTGTAAATTAATAATAATACTTAATAGCAATAGAAATTGAGAGGATGTGGAATCTCAAAGTCAAGATAATTCCTGTTGTGGTTGGAGCTCTTGGTGTGATCCCAAAATCTTTACACTCAATTCTATCACAAATACCTGGAATATATCAAGAGTCTGCCATCCAAGATGTTGTTTTTGATGAGTACTGCCCATATCCTAAGAAAAGTATTGAACTGAATCAGAAGATGCATTTTTAATTCGGATGTCTCCAAAATCAAGTCTCCAAACTCCAAATCAGAATTTGAATAAAATATACACCTATAATAATAATTATTCTAAATAATGGACGCAGCACATTTAGGAAAAGAAATAATGTAATGTACTGTACTATAAGAAAATGGTCTCTTATTAGAAAGTAAAACATCAATGTGCCAAACATAAGTGTCAATGTGAAATACATAATATAATGATCCATAGTAATATTAATTATAATAATTACTTGAACTTTATTTTTCTGCATGTTATAACATCATTATGCACTTTATATTGCAACATAATATCTTCATCTTTGGAGATTTCAGAACACTACACCTTAGTTTAGTGGATGTTGAATATTGACAAAAACAGATAGGAAAATATACGGTATATATCTGCAAGACCCAAAATAAGTAAGTACCTATTAGAAATTCCAAATTTTCAATTTCTTTAAAGATCTTTTTACTTAATATGCCTAAATTAGCTAATTACTAATATTATTAACACTTAGAAATACGACAGTGAGAGATAGGTAATTATTATACCAAACCATTCAACAGAATTTTCATGCATGGGTTACTGCTCTATCAGTAATTAAAGCTTACATAAAAACTAAACTTGTGTGTAATTAATACAATTAATGAAATCTGTACACAAATTTTCTATTTGAAATGAATTCCAAATTTTTGCTTTTATGCAACGAAAAAAATCAATTTTTTCTGACATAATTATTAGATACTAATACTGTTGCTAATACACCAGATTGATCTAATTCGTGAATAATGTAAATGAGACGGACATTGTGTGTGGATTCAGCAAACGGAAACATCAGAAACATGTTGTTTGTATAATTATTACTTCTGAGTACGTTTTATAGACATTTTTTTGTTGTTGGTTTAACGTCGCTTTCAACTGCATGGCCATATCACGACGAGGTGTTACCCTCCATTTGCAGGAAACTCACAAACCTGCTACCAATATCAATCTCACCCAGCCTGGGTTGGGCCGGAATGACAGCATCACGAAGTCTTCAACTCGCTGGACGTTACTTAACTTCGGTGATTCTACGAGAACCGGTGCATTCAACACGCCATCGACGTTGGCAGGATAATTAATTATTGTATTCGTTTTTGAATAATAATTTATTTTATTGTTTTATTTAATATGAGAGATCAGGATAGGCCAGAATAGTTGAATAGTTAAGTGACACTTTGAACCTCATATTAAATGTGGTGTCCAAAATCCAATGTAGACACAAACAGGTCGAATGAGATACATAAGCTTTGGAGTTACGTTCCCAAACACCTAAAGAATTCCAAAATTTAAAGTATATAATATATATATATAGTCATCTATATACTTTTATATTTTATGATTTCAAGTGAGGAACATGTAAAGTACCCAACAAATGCCCAACAGCACAAGTACAGCGTTAAAATGTTAAGAATTATTGCGCCTTCATGCTTCCTGTAGAATGCATTATGCAATATTTCGTGAAGATTATGATCTCATTTGAAACGCCCATACGTAAACACCACTTACCTCTAGACTTTACTTCAGGTAATATACTCATTTAACGATCGATATTGAAGGTTTTACATGTGACATGATCGAGACTCGCTGGAAAACGTTGAACAGGTACGATACTAGCTCTGCCAGGCCAGAAGACAATAACATAAATTGTTGGCGGCCTTAACAGGGTTGGAATCCAGTCATAAATTGAAAAGCAGGAGTGCCAAAACCAAACTTAACCATGAGAAAGATGTTGACCAATTCCGACCCCAGGTATAAGTTTGGGAAAAGGCAAAGTGAAAGAAGATGACATGTGACATGATCGAAATTAAAATAAACTCACCTACAGAATTATCTGGATGCTGTTTTTCAAAAAGACTCCATGACCTCCATACATACTAAATTTTACTCAACTTGCTTGTAATTAAAAAATTCTAGATATGTTCCTTTTTGTAATAAAAATAAATATATTTTTACTCCGATTTCAATTTTTTTGTGGACGTTTCAAAACGTCCTGAGCAAGTTAGGTTTTGTGTCTGTCTGTCGGTCTATTAAATGCAATCCTTGTAACGCGAAACTATGAAACGGATATCAACAATAAAAATTACACATATAGAAGACGTATTTGTAGATGGTCTCATTTTAGATTATTCAACTTCGCACCCAGCGCCGGCGGTTCTTGGAGATAGAGATCATGCGCCTTACCTCTAACTTTTTACTTAAACGCTCAACGCTCGTAAATGGTAAGTACATCCGAACGGCACCCGGATTTTGATAAAAAATTGCATGTATATGAAAATTAGCATTGTACATACACACCTAATAATTACATTAGTATTTTTTTAATAATGTATGGTTGCGTTCTAATATTTAAGAAATTGCGAAATTTTGGACCAAAAAGTGTTAAAATGATAAAATAATAATATGGTTGCCGATACAGATTTTTTTCAGGAAATGGAAAACGGTATTCTACTAAGTAAAACAAGTTTGATGGGAATCGGATGAAAAATCTTGTAGATATTACAAGTAATTCAGTGGAAAATCTCTGATTCTTATAGCGATGATGGAAAGTTGGAAATTATGATTGTTTTTCACGAGTAATGATGAATGATGATTGTCGGATAGAAATCTGGTGACCCGCCGCCCGCTAGCTGACATGGAATATGAATTCTGGTCCATCTCTATGACGGTTGAGCACTGAGCAGCTTTGTAGTAGAGACTGTTTCTTCCCCACAACACAACCGATTCGAATTCACTTTAGCTTTGACTTTAGTTTCTCTGTATGGATTTATTGTTGCCTAAATTTGAAGTGGTATTTTTCAACGGTGCTCAATGTGCTCATGACTGTTCTGTTCATTTTGATGAAAAGTTTCATTTTTCTCCATTCATACAGGGTGGACATGTGAACACTGAACAACTCCTCTACTATGTTATATACCATGCAGCATTACTTAAGTAATACTCAATAATTGTAGTGTAGGGATCCGTTGGTTCGAATCCCTCTCTGTGCATGAAATTTACCTCATTCATTTGAGTTTGTGACACACATTATATTAGGACGCTAAGGGTTAGGTGACAGAAAATTATTTGAGCAAAAACCTCGTCTGGGGGTTACCTTCCACTAAAGAGTTTTATTATCATTATAATTATTCTAATGGAGAAAATTAATCAACTTCTGTTCGTTAATCTTGTGATTATTAGAATAATAAATGTTAATTTTAAATCTAGTTCATTTGATGTGCATAATACACATTGTCTCTAAATTTCGATATTTTTATCTTTTTAAATCTCATATTGTGCATTCATAATATATCTACATAGTAAAAAGTGTTGAAACTCTACTGTGACCAGATTCCTCATTATACCTCTCCACTGGAAGAGTAAGGAGGAGGAGGAGAAGGTGAAGGAGGAGGAGGAGGAGAAGGAGGAAAAGAAGGAGGAGGAGGCAGGGGTAATGAATAATGAGGCAGGTCTCTCATTATTTTCTATGTGTGCTTCTCAATTTCCAAAATGACAAGTGTGCTACACAATAAATAAATTGCAACTGCTCTGTCCCCTGCATCTAAATGTGACTTTTTATTGTTTTGTGTGTATAGAATCTACCTCCAGCATTATAAAAGGTTCCTACATGGTGAAATAAAAGGTACCCCATCAGTAGGGTAGATGAGGGGTACTTACCTCTCTTAAATGGAGTGGGAATAGAGTAACGAATGTGAGGGTAAATGGTACCGAAAGGGGTCCTACCTCAATAGCCTGACGTTGCAAAAGGTTACAATAAATATTTTAGAATAGATGGAGGGACAGGGGAAAAAACGGACTGCGTTTTTACCAATGTTGTGTTTTGTTACAAGGAAAAATGTTTACAAAAAGCACCTCATTAACATTTTGAAAACAATGTGGTTTCAATGAATACCAAACAGACCTCTCTATAGAACTTATAGCTGCTATAGATAATAGTTCTAGAGGTATTTATTTATCAAGAGTACCTGTACGGTACGTGTACGTATAATTATGCAACTATACAGAATAATATTAATATACAGAATAATGGACGTATACACATTATTAAAACTCTATGGGAGGTTGGGGACTGATGTCTAACCGGTTGCTGACTGATGTACACATCTATAGCAGTATAGACGTAGTAAACAATCAGCTATCAAATCTATATAAAAAATATAATATTTTGCCTCAGGTTCGATTTGGATGCAGAACCAGATAAAATTGTAGAGCCTATCAGCGGATGATAGTGATTGCAGTGATAATGAAACTTTTTTTTATATCAATGTTCTGTCCCGATAGCTCAGTGGTAAAGGCGGACCTCTGTGAACCAAGAGAATCCAGATGTCGTGGGTCCGAAAACCAGCCGGGACATGACAAGTTTCCCCCCAATTGGGATTTTTACCACGTAATAATATGTCTTGGGCTTACTGCTGGAACAATGGGACTTTAATGGTCTTAATCGGGCAGTATAAATAAGACGATATTATTGTTATTATCTAAGTAGTATTATCTCTAACCAGAAACTGAGTAAGAAGTAAAAAAAAGCTTCATAAACTTTCCTACGGTCGTGAATCGAACCCCCAATCTAAAGGTTGAAGCTATTAAGTTAGCTTCAAACTTAGGTGTGCTATCCTCTTAGTTCAAAAGATGATAATATACTTTGGCTTTCTAAGGTTTACAGGTAAACGGGTAGGCTAATAGAAAGCATTACAATCTGTCACTTTTTTACCATTGCACCTGCCAGCGTTCAGCACATAACAAAGAATTGAGCACTATCTTGTGGAGTTTTCCGGAAGCAAAATAAAACTTGAGCAAGCCCCGAGAAGAATGTGGCAGAAAAGAAAAAAATCCACATCCATGAAAGTATTTTTTGCTTGAAACATTCCGTCGAAGCTGAAACTTGATTTTCTGAAATTTGAAATGGATTAAGTGCATAAAAATATGCAAATCTTCAGATTGTCATATCATCCAAATATAGTACATAATAATAATAATGTATTTTTTACTGTGCAAAAATTTCAAAATTTGTAGGTACACAACGTCAATCTTATTCTACCTTAACTACTTACATTTATCTTAATTGCTACTTATGATATTTAATATTTAAATTTATTTTTAGTGTCACAAATAGAAGTGGCTAGGCGTTTGGGAATGGAAAGTGACTAGATTCAAAGATTAGGGTATAGTAAATATTGACTAGAAAAAAAGAAGAAAAAAAAGAAAGAAATACAATAAAAAAGTGACTAGAAAAGTAAGGGGATTATAGAGGAAAACATAAAGAAGAAGATGTATTACTAAACTCTTTTTGGCCAGCGACGATGGCGCGTTGAATGCACCGGTTCTCGTAGGATCACTGGTTAAGCAATGTCCATCGAGGTGAAGATTTCGTGATGCTGGCTCAACCCACGTTGAGTGAGGTTAATGTGGTTAGCAGGTTTCTGAGTTTCTTGCGAATGAAGGGTAACACCCCCGTCGTGATATGACCAATTGACCATGCAGTTGAAAGCGACGTTAAAACAAAACAAAAAATTGATTAGATAGACTACACAGATAGAGTGTCATCTAAAAAGTCATCTATTAAGAGTTTCAATAATAAAGTAGATTTCGCTTTCATAATTTTAGTAACCATTGATCAAAACAAAAGCTCTGCTCAATGTATAATAATTGTTTTAAAAAAAAACAAAGTACAAATAAAATCTGTTTCGTGTTAATATAGGCCGGTTGGCTGGCGCTACTTGACGAGCGCTTGCCTTCCGGCGAACTTGATAACTTACCTACGTACCTATCAGTTCACTAGAATATAGCTAGAAGTATCACCAACTAAACAGTATTCTGTATTTCTAACTAGATTCATTATTTTCTTCAATAATAATACCTTTTTTTCCAATAAAAAAGTATAATATCATAATAATATAATGTTGAAGAAAAAGAAGGTACCGATATTTTTCATTCGATATTCATCCTCCACCCCCTCCTACCTCTCTGAACAGGACTTCTGTGCTTCTGTCATAGAATTATCTTCATGTATCGAGAAAACCAGTTCAATCAGTCTGCCTTTCCTTTCATTCCTTTGGTTCTCTAGATTTTGATCATCACAAGCACAACCCTTCTTTTAAGATCAGGCTTTGTTTATATTTATTTCACCATGTTACTATGTTCACTGTATATAAAAAAAATGTAAATAAAGCTTGGTCCAATTGTTTATAAAAATAAATAAACCCAACTATGCTAAATAACATTCCGACAAATCTGAGAAATATTTTAAATGAAAATAAAATGAAGAAAGAAATTAAGAAATATTTGATAAATTACAATAATGAAATTTGAATCAATATGGAAGACATAGATTAATGAAGAAATGATTTAACAAATATTGTAAAATGTACCCTATCTCCCGAAAAGTACAAAAGTACTTAAGAGGAGGTGGATGATCTGAAAAAGTATGAAAATATGAATAAAAACAATTATTATTATTATTATTAGGTACAATTTATTTCAATTTGTAAAAAAAATACCATGAACCTACATAATATTTATTCTTATTATGCCTACCTAAAAGAAACCTTGATTGAATTTAGAAGAGGTTTCAAATAATCAATTATGTTCCCGGTAGTCGAGTCTTCGTCTAGAGAAGCTTATCAAACAAATAAATACCATAAAAAATCGGAATAATTAAACTATTTTTGTTTCAGGAAACATCCATGTGTTTATCTGAACTGATTGCAATCACATCCATAGTCATAAGTTTAGTCTTTATCGCCCAAGTTTGCCTGGAGGGTGGTGGGGAGTAGACCAAAGCTAGTTACGCTTTGAAATTTAGATTTAGTATACAAATTGGGATCCACTAAAAAATATTAGTTAGAGTCAACAATAAAAACAGTAATAAAGTGGCGTTTTATTATCGTCCAGACTATAAGGCAGACCTCAAGTCGGATTTTTAAGTAATCATAGGGTACGATCCTATCTTATATTTATTTTGACTGAAAGGCTCAAATCAATTGATAACATTTTCAATTGATAAAAGTTTCTTTTGTTACATTTTGCAGAAAGCAAACTGGTTTTCCAATTTTTTGCAAGAAAACTGGTTCTGATTGTTAATTTTCTTCAATCAATGGATTTTCAGGGGTCAAATCAATGCCAATAGAAAAACTTGATATCAATAATAGTTAACTGAATTTGATTTTAATGTGAAGAATCCATATTCTTCAGTTCTGGTTTGTTTCTCTTGAAAGATTTTTTCAATGTCTGTGCGGGTGATTTCAATTTATTTTTTTGTAACTATTCGTGTTTTGTAGAAAAAACTAAAAATTGAAAAAATTGTAGGCCGTTTATTTACCAATTAAATTCAGCTAATTATTTATTTTCGCTATTATTAAAGTTCATTTGTACCTGCAAAGTTCATCAAATTAACACCTTCATACAAGTCGATTGATATTTTAAAACTTAAAACTATATTGAGAAGAATATCTAGTACATAAAATTTGGAAATCTTTGGTTTGTTTTAGCAGCTTTATTTTGCATTTTTGCGAATTATTGATCTAAAACTTAAGCTATACTTCTTTTCTTTTCCCTACATTTGTAATAATTCTATAGAATTCTAAATTTATTGTACTTTTAGCACATCCACTATCAAACCTAATACAAGTGTAAAGATGGTGATTGGTGAAGCCTTGAGAACGCTAAGGTCCAAGACGTGAAGGAAACTACAAGGCTCAATGGAATGACACTTTGTCCAGGCAGTGAAACGTTGATACACTATATCTAATACCTTACTAATAGCTGTCATTACATTCAATGCTTTATAGAAGGTATGTATTTTTATAAGTACCTATAGTACTAATTTTGTATTATAATTTATTAAATTAATATACATGAATAAGTATTTTAACACGTTCGTTACCAAGCCAATTTTTTCAAGTTTTACGTAGGGACCAGGCGGTAAAGTCGCTGTTGCATCCTGGGTACCAAAATTATTTTTTTTTGCATATTTGGCATCGTATTTGTACAAGAATCGATCCTATATCTGTTCTAATACTAACAACCTACCTCAAAAAGGCCATATATGGTTGTCCGGTCCCTCGTTAAAATTTTGATAACAGCCACATGTGTGTTTTGGTCCCAAAGAAAAACACAAAAACATCCACATATGGCCGTTCGGTAACGAACGTGTTAATGAAGATCATCTTATCTTTAACCAATTTTAGTTTTAAAGACTCTTTTCGCTGGAAACTCACAAATCAGCCACTCAAATTAATCTCACCCATTCTGAGTGGGGCCGGGAATAGCCCTCATCATGAGGGTTCAAATTTCAATGGTCACCCAGCCTAGTCCTAACCTTGCTGGACATTTCTTAAATTCAGTGACAGAACTAGAACTGGTGCATTCAACGCGGCATCGACGCTGGCTATACCTCTAGTTTGAAAGCATGATAATTTTACATCCTATAATTTGGAGTTTCGTTATTTCCATACAAAGTCCCATTACCAAACTGCCCATCTATCACAGAGGCGTTTTTTGCTCGGTATTCCATCTTCCATTTTCCACAAAACTAATTAGTAGGGTTGCAGCTTATTTGTTATCTTTCACATTCCCCGGGGATGCGAGGATATCCTCCATAAAAATAATGATGATAACAATAATGAAAAAAGCGACAAGACAGCAGAGAAGGGAAGGGTGGAGGGGGGAGGGTCCGGCTTACAGTCCAGTAAGCTCCAGGCATTCGCCTCAGTGTTGTGTAATTCATTTTAATTAATTCCGCCATACCGGAGATCGGAGCTTGCTGGAGTCTTTTATATTACTTCCGAGTTCCATCCAATGCACTAAGAAATATAAATGTAGAGTAGAACCAAACACCTCGCCAAACGAAGTGTGTAGAACACCTGATACAAAGAAAGAGAAAACGAGGTCGGGATACCACTGAGTACAACATTCTGTCTCCCAACAAACGCAACGTTGCGAAACACTTCTTAATTGATTCCAAAGAACAGGCTCAGCTTGTCCTTTAGAATCAATAACGCACCCACTGAAACATAGCTTCGCCATGCTTTACAACATTTTGCTTCCAAAATTTTATTCTAGAAAAAAATGTTGCGAAATTATTCGACACAAAATGTCTCTCAGGGAAGAAACTTGTCTCTGTTTCGAATTCTGTATTTCGGAGATTCGAAGCAACAATGTAGGTAATTCTGACATCACCTATTGAACTTTGTCAAAGTAATGACCTCTGACAACAGTGAAACAACAATCTCGCTTTTTCTTTATGTACCTAGTCAGAAAAATACCGTGCACGTGGAACTTGACCCAGCAAACTTACGGCTGTACCGTTTTAAATCGACCTTCTGAGGTGGACTGAAAATTGATAAAATGTAGGTAGTTTTTTTTAAACTAATAAAGCACTACAACAACTATAACATATTTAACTATATTAGAAAACACGAGGGAACAGTAAGCATTTCTTCCTCACTGAGAGAAAGTTCTCTGTCACACCTCATTAGAGGTGCTTTGTTCTCTCTGGAATAAAAAACGGAAAGTTTTTTCCCCCGTGAATAATTATACAACATCCATCTTCCATTTTTCTCTCCCTCTTGTTTGGAAAGATTGGTAGAAAAGAGAGCGCCCTGGACAAGTGGCAGGGATGCTCGTTGGTATAAAACAAATGAAAAATCCCCCTCCCCTTTTTTCTTTTTTAGAAAACGGACAAAAAAAGCCTGGAGAATACATTTTTTTTCAAAGGGTGGCAGTGGAAAATGAGCTCTTGGCATTTTAGGATTTCACAGAGGAAAAAGTAGGAGGGACAGAAAAATATAATATTATGGACAGAAGAAAATTTTCCGAGTAGGGAAAAAAATGAAAACCCTTTGAATAATGTTTTATATACAGGGTCTATATGTATAAATTTGAATAAATGGATAGGGACCTGATTAATGAAGCACATTTTAAATAATTTATGTGTGATAAGCTTCCTAGATAAGTCGTGCTTCGCTTTTGATTTTTTTCCGTTTTCCATAAGTTTCTTATCAAGTTTCTAATATTTTCTATTTAACCCCTGTGTGATATATCTTTCAAACCTTTTGAATACCTTTCACTGAATTATTGAATTTGACAATCTACATCAGTTTTTTTTTTAATTAAGGTGTTTTAACAACAGATGGTCTCTCTACATTAGTTTTCCTTTACTCTTCAATTCAAACACCATTTTCAAATCCAAATTTCAAGTTTCTTCGAGGTCAATATTTTCCAATTTGTTTTCACCTACTCGTTTTTATGTTCATGTTCTTCAGTTTGGTTCCTGTCTTCTACTATTTTTTATTTTTTCATTGATTTGTTCCTTCATTACTACGTTGGCGGAATAAACAAAAACGAAAGAAATAATGATCCTGAAGTCATAAAAAAAAATACCAGTGATAATGAATGATTGAAAATTCAATGAAAATGAAGATTATTGAAAGATAAATAAATAAAAATCTGGTGTAAACATCACACGACTTTCCTTATCATATTAGGAATGGAAACGGGACCAAAAGCCACTGGTGACTTAAAGGTAACATTTATCTAAAAATAAACATCAAATTCGTAATCAGCACCTTAAAATCATTGGATTTGATATGTCACAACTCCCATCTAGGATGAATACTAAAAAAGTTAGTCCAAGCGGGTCCCCCTCAAAATACCGGTAAATTGGGGCCGAGTTCAAAAAAGTTCAAGATATCAAAAAAATGATCAGAATAGACTCCTATTATTTTTTTAATCTAAGAAAATGTTGTTCTCTAACTTTTTTTGTATCTTTAACCAATTCATAGAAACGGCGCTTGCGGCCAATATTTGCGGCCCTGCGGCCGCATTCTGCGGCCGATTGCAACCAAAAGTTTCGTGGTTCGTCTGGTGTATAAAATTAATTTCCATACCAAATTTCAAGTCTCTAACTCTTACCGTTCTTGAGATATCCTGTTCACACACAGACACACAGACAGACGCACGGACCAATGGCTGAAAACAACTTTTTTGGTATCCTGAGGCTATGATTCGTCCAGAAATGTGAAAAACTGGGTAGGTCAAATTTTCGACGAATACAATACTTTCCTTATTATAGGATAAGGAAAGTAAAAATTATACCTTCCCTGGAAATAGTAATTAATATATTACGATATTTTTGAGCTATTAAATATGCAATAGTTATAATATGTAGAATAGTACAGAAATTAAACTAATTTTTTTTTTGATTTTGTCACCATACATAACCCTGTAAACTCTTTTCTACCATAGGGGTGGGGATAAAAATATATTTTATGAAAAACGTATACTTAACAAACCTTTGAAAAAAGGGTCTTCCATACAGAATAGAATGGCGGAGAGGAAAACGTATTATTTTTTATATTTAAATAAGGGATGAAGGCCCCGCCAGCCTTTGTGATGGAGGAAATTAAAAATAAAAAGTACTTCAGAACAGAGAGGAGCTTTCGAGTTTTAGCTATATTTGAAAAAAGCATGATGAGAATTCTTAACCCTTGGAAGCTTTTAATATTTTATGTTTTTCATTACTGAGATGGATCTTTTATTAAAACTGTTATTTTTATTTATTTATTTAAATCGAATTACAATGTGCGAAACTCAAGACAAAGAAAAATCCCCCGTTCGCTGGCTATTTCCAAACTAGCCAACCAGATTAACCTTACCCAGCCTGTTTTCGGCCGGGTCAGCTACACAAGGGTTTGAATTTGAACGGGTACCCTTCCAAGTCCTAACCTCTATGGATGTTGCTTAACTTCAGTGACAGAACGAGAACTGGTGTATTCAATGAACCATCAGCATTGACTTGAAGATATTCTTGCAAGGGTTAACGCTGAAGCATTTCAAGCTCCGGAATGCGGAGCTTTGAATAACTCGTGATGACTGTTTGCAAGGAAATGAATGTCCTCTCCACTCGCCGCTTTCAAAGGCCGAATAGCTATAATAATTCTGGTATATGTACAAATAGAGAAGCAGGCACAGACCTTGCCAACCGGTATTTTACAGAGACAATTTTGAAGCATGCGGCAATTAACATTTGTGGCCTGAAGCACGTATCCACAATCGTCCTTCATTTGGTTAAAATGTTGTTGAAGCATCATGTTTCCTGACAGGCAACATGACTGTATGCTTGATCAGAAAGCTGAGAATCCCATATTATAACATTTTTATTTTGGTTATTCATGGGTAGTGGGTAGATAGGTACCTCCTTGGCAGTAGGTATTTGGGATTAAAATTATAATATTACCAACGAAATCCAAGCATTTCGTTACCATCATTTACAAAAAAAAACTTCTTTTTTTATTGTCTCTTAAGTCTCCTTCTAACTTTATCCAAAATGCGTTGTGTATCAGATAGTCTCACTAGTACCTATAATATTCTCCTTTTTAAAATAAACACATAGTATTAAGAAGAGTACTTTTTACTTTCCATTACTTGTGACTGAGATAATCGTGCTCTTAAGTATCTAAAAGGCATAAACTTGGCTATTTGGGCTATAATGGGACTCCCTGTCTCGAGCTGACAGTCTAAATAAAGCACTACTATACTATACTATACTATACTATACTATACTATTTTTTTTACAAAAAATTCCAATATGATACAATTTACTTGTACAAGTCTCAATGTTGCTTCACTATTACCTGAATTGAATTCAAAGGAATGAGTTATGAATCTCAAGTGTTTGTGTCTTTTGCAGACATCTCAGTTTGTGTCTTCTCATAAGTTACATTGTTCTACCCGGTATGAATGTATTTATCGGAATCCACATTCAAACCCCATTTATTTTGAGAAAGTCGAGACAGAAAATAAAACAAAGTACCTTTTAAATCAAAAACGAAAGCATTTTTCCCGCAGTTGCATAGATAAATTTCCTGTCAAACTCGCGGAAGACTCCAGGAAATGGGATTTCAGGAAACGTGATGAATTGTGGGGATTCTTTCGTTGGAATAAATGATAATGCTCTTTATAATGGACACTCTGATCGATACAACTTGATACAAGAGAGAGGAAAAACTTTAGTATAGGAATAAATGTAATATGGTTATTTGAGAGATTCATTTTTTATGTTTTATATTATGGTCATTGGTCATTTGAGAAAGGATACTTTATTATAATATAGACATTTGAGAGGCAAAACTTTATTCTAGTTACGAAGTATTTGTCAAAGTATAAATATTTCAACCTGAATAAGTGAATAATATGATGTGTAAATTCAATACAGTGTACATTACAAACTATTCAATTTACCTACTAAAGCTTTATGTCTAATATAATATTAAAAGAAGATATTTTTTTTGAAGTAGCAATTTGAGAAAGAAAACTTTATTTTGATCTGATGGATCAAAATAAAAGTGTTCTCTCTGGACTGGCATGATAGCCAGACGGATGAGATATATCTAGGTGCCTGCAGGTAGGAGAAAAAAAAAGAATAGGAAAAATAAAAGGAGAAATCAGAACAAAAATGACATGTCGGGGCAAAAATAATAATCTTTTTAAAAAATAGTCTTTATACTTATAGTAATTGACACTTTTTTGCTGATGTTTTGAGTTTTTTTGTAATAGAATAATCTTTTATTGGAAACTCTCTAACCCCCATTTTTAAATGTTCCGACAGAGGTGTACCTACACCTCTGTTGGTTTAGGTGTAATGGACTTTTATTTTTGTTCAATTTTCGTAATCTCCTCAAAACCGATTAAGTTTGAATAATAATTCCATATTTTTCCATTCTATTTGAAGACTAGTAATATTATTTAAAAATACTGAACCCATAAGAGATGTTACATGTTTCAATTAAATGTAAATTTTCAATTTGGTTTTTGCGAATGAGGACAGAGCTAACAAGGAATTTTGCTGTTAACATGAAGGAATACTTACTAGAGAACTCGTAATGCCTCAAACATGTCACATAAACAAAATGATAAAAAGTAACCAAATAACTTCAAAAGCATGCAAAACAAATTAGACACACTTGTAGTCAAATGGTTAACGCGCTAGTCTGGTAATCCAGACTGGTCCGTTGGTTCGAATCCCACCCAGTGCATGAATTTCTCCTCATTAATTTGAGTTTTTAACCATATAATAATAAGACTCTAATAAGGTTAGGTGGTAGGAAATGCTTTGAGCATTAACCTCACCTGGTGGTGACCTTGCACCAAAGAGTGTTATTATTATAAGAATAATCCATTTATTGTTGTTGTGATTTCCATAGTTCCAGGTTATCAAAATGGTCAATTTTAAGTGACCGGTTCATTGCCATACGTTAGGAGTTCTCCATTACTTATGATAGCCAGACATTGGGCTATGATAGCCCATTTGTTAAAGAATCCCTAGACTCAAAATAATTATGTATATCAATTGAAGAAAAAAATATTTTCTTAAGAATGAACTAATATTACATTTTTTCGGAAGTAATAGGTAGGTAATATTTGTATTCATATATAATCATATCATTTCTAGTTTCATTACCACTTCAGTTTCAGTTAGGCTGTCATAGAGTTGCTTTCGGTTCCAGAGTCTGTTCATGCCAAAGCTCCTATTTTTCTTTGTTATACATTAACATTCTGTGTGCTACAGAGGTACCCTGTTATTTTTAGAGGACTAGTTTTGAAAATGCAAAAAATACCCACTCTCTCCTCCCTTGCAGGAGCAGATAATGTTGAGCGAGCCATAGATTTTATTTGCCTTCCTCGGTTTTATTGCCAAAGGTACGTACGAGTAAATGCAAATTTATTTACACAAAAAAAAAAACCTTCCGAGTTAAGCCTACTTTCCAAAATAAATACGATGAAATTTAAAAAAGGCAAAAAAACAGCAAGGCTTCTATTATTGTTATTTCCTCTTTTTCAGCAGAGTGGCAGGCAAAAATCCGTGCACCGCCCACCCCCCCTCCATCCATCTACCCCGGAATATATCTTTTTTGTCCCAATCTTTTCATCCCTACCTTTTTCGGCCATTATTTCAAATTTTATATTTTTGCATAAAAAATATAGAACGTTCTTTTTTTTGCATACTCTCTTTTTAACATTACTGACGGGTACTCATTTTCTCTCGGTTGTTGTTTTTATATTTCTGTATTATTTCTCTCTCGCTTTTCCTCTCCTTTCCCCTACCCATTCTCTTTCTACACATATACCTACCCTTTATATTTCAGTTTTTAATTTTTCGTTTCTCATTTTATGAATAATTATTTAAATAATACCCTGCTATGGTTCTCCCCTCGAGTTTCCCCAGGATTTTTATATTTGTTCCTTCCATTAAAACCTTCCCCGGTATGTGCCCTTTGCGTATTTTCTTTCTAATGGCAAATATCAAATTAAAATACATTTTTTTACTCCAACGATGAATTATTTATCTACACCTACAGTATAATATAATATCTACCTACATCTAGACTCAGAACCACGAGATAATGATGGTAATAATTGATTACCTAATTAATGCAAAATGATAAATTAAATATAGGTAGAAAAATAAATATAAATTGCTAGTGAAAAATAAATATAGAGTTGTCTTTGCTCGTACAACTCAGAGCACCAGGGATTCTAGCATTTCATTGATTTATGCATGATCGAGGAACTAGATCCATGAATTGATTTTAACATCAATGTACTTAAATGAAAGTCTCTGCTCTTACAAAGACCAATTAATTATTCAGAAAAATGTGATTATTATAATTCAAAAAAATTATAAAAATGTGAATTTGCAAGTTCCAGACAATTCTTAATTTATTTCCCCAATCAGAACAACGTGCAAAATTCAAGTAGGTTATAGATTATGTTCCATACAGAGAAATAAAAATCTAAAAATTTAGACTATAGAAACACACATACACACAATTCTTGAAAAAAATAAATAAATAATAAGTGCTCTAATGTCTAAAAATAAAGGAGCCCTATTATCCCACAAAGAAAAAAAATCCTTCTTAATGTTAGTTATTGTTCATCTTAAAACTTGGTCTAAAATGACTGTTTCACAAGTAATTTCTAAAAATCAGTTATAATTTTAATATTAGTCATTCAGCTTGTACCAAAATAAAATAAGCAGGTCCATCTATATCTATACAATCAAACAATGTAAATAAATTCTAGAAGGTATAGGTACTAATACTCCAGTATCCAAATTGTATGCGTGAACGACAAAATCAAGCATACGAGATATCAGCAGTTAAATATACCTCGAGGCTATCTACATAATTATGTATTACAGTTAAATACATTATGAGAAAACGTGTGGAATTAGTAAAATTAGACCTCAAAATAATTGCTATCTACTCGTGCAAAAATTGACCCAGGAATCTATACAAAAAAAAAAATGTCAGGAATTATCTGCTTTAAACCTGTGGTTAAAAAAGAGGAGACTAATAATTGATTTCAGATGAATTTTTTTTTTGGACGAGGTTTTTTTCCACAAAAAATAGACAGCCCAGTTTTGTGCGCTAATAAAGAATTCCGCTTTTCAGGCTTTCATTTTCCGCAATTATTTAGAGAGGCCACAATTAAGTGCATTGAAGTGGCACCAAAGTGATTTTTTTTTTCGTTGTACATTTTAATTAATTTATAATGGTATTTTCACTCGTGAAAAAATGTTGGAGCAAAAAAAATCTATTAACTTCGAAGAAACGGTTTGTGCAACTAGAATACCCAAAAGAACTTTTAATAATTAATTTGCAATTTGGAAAAGTGTACCTATACCTACCTAATATAATAGAAACATATTTTAATTACCTTTAAACTATCATACGTTCTTCTAGGCTACTTTTGCAGTAATCCATTTTTTCATTTTGAGATAAATGTACATTCAAATTCAGGACATTCAGGAAGTGGAGATTATTTTTCACCTTACAAATTAGAATAATTGAAAAATGAGAGAGCGGTGGAAGCAGGGTCGAAAAAAAAGCTTCTTTGATATTTCTTGTGTAGCTAAACTGTTTTAAGTGAGTGGTTCTGAGCAGTGCCGGATTAAGGCTGCGCGGGGCCCTTGGCATTTTCGAGGCGCGGGGCCCCAAAATTGTACTGAGTTTATTCTAAAATACTGTTTTTAGAACCTTGAAACCGAAGCCAAGTATCCTGGGCACTAATCCATAATAGTATCCAAAACGACGTTTATAACCCCGAAGGCAACATTTTTTCCGAAGATCATCGATTACTATGGAGATTTTATTGCTATTATTGAATGCTACTTTTTTTAAAAGGTCACTGGCCAAAATAATTCCAAACTATCAAAAGGCACTTCGAAAATGGCAAAAGTTTTTTTATTTTAATGGTACTAGAATTGCACGTCTTGAAATACAATCCAAAACATCAAGATAAGTAAATTTGATGGCGCCGCAGGCGAAATTTTTGAAAAGTTATGGGGTAAAGTACACGGAATATCTTGAATCTTGAAAAAAAGAAAAAGATATCTTGAAAAAAAAAAAACATTAAAAGAGTCGCAGGCGACTATAAGATTAAGATGTCGATAAAGCCGATCTCTGAGCACTCAGAAGAAACTTTATGGGTTTGATGGCAGAGATTACCTAAGGCAATAATCACGTCCTTTGTCAGTATTATATAAAGAGTCGCAGGCAATAGCTATAGAGATCTACCTATTTTCATATATGGGCCCCGTGGTTTTTCTTCTAAAACCGACTAAAAGGTCAATTAAAAACACTTATAATTTCTGTAAGCTGCCCGAAACGCGCTGTCCCCAAAACCGCGGGGAACTTGGCATCTACCAAATCCGCCATTGGGGTAGGTAATCCGTTAGTTTCCATATGGTTGATTCGAGGAGTAGACGAGAAGAAATGCGCGAGGCCCCTATGCATTTCTTTCAATTTATGTACCTTGCTGTGAGTGTATTTTTTCCCCTTTTATTTAATAATAATAATAGAAAATCTTATAAGGGCAAAGTTTTATAAGTAAAGCTATTCTTTTTCTCCTTACACATTATCCAAAAATACCTGGTGTAAGCTTTTAAAAAACTCATAATACCTACTGCAAGCTTTTTAAAAATCTCATAATATCTAGTGTAAACTGCTCAAGCGCGGGGCCCCTAAAGCGCGGGGCCCTTGGCATCTGCCAAATCCGCCATATGGGTAATCCGGCACTGGTTCTGAGAACTGTAGACCTCATTCAGATCAGATCTATCATCGAATTTAAAATGTCACATCAAGTAATGAGCACAGACCTTTCATTCAATACATCACTCGATGGATTTCAACTTATTAGAGAATGCCTATGCATGTGAAAAAATAATACATAGGTACTAGGCAAGTTTTTTCATAGAAAAAGTTTCATTAGGAAGGAAAATAATTTGGAAATTTCCGACAGACTCAACATGGAAAAAAAAAATTAAAAATTTAATTTGTGTTTAATTTTCCAAAACAAAAATATATAAATAGGTAGGTAAAATTATTATTTAATTATTATAAACATGAAATGTATGAATCTGAAGGGTCTGTGTTCATGTCTTCCTGTGTTTATAAAGTGCTTCCTCTTAAACTTCCCTAGTGAAAAAATCTCTTACTTTAGGTACAATTTAAAACTAATCTTTATATCAGGTATCTTTATAACTAATTTTTTGTGTATATCCCACCTTTATATCAGTGGCAACAACGTAAAACTGTATCTGCAGCCCGAAGTACGCCTTATGAAAAATGGTACAATTAGGTACCCATACATATTTAGTCTGTGCTCTGACATAAATAACGAGTAGTTCAGTTTAAATGCTTATGAGGCTTGCTTCAGAAACTTTGTACTACATGTTGTTGCCGTTTCTGAAATATCCAAAGTCTGACAATAAACTTTTGCCCTTGAGATACGTGTGACCAGTCCGATAGATTACGTATATTCTTTTAAATTCTAAGATGAAAAGCTCCCTGATGTAAAGCCAGGAGCGATGTGCTATCAAAACAAAGCAACCCAAACATCACTTCCACCCAGCTCTTAGTCCAGAAATTTTCATTAGCTTTCCACGATAATAAACGAGGGCAAAAAAAGAATTTTGGCAGAAAAAGGGTAGAAAAATGCGAGAGCGGGTAAAACAAAGTTTGGTCGAAGAGAGGGAGAAAAAAGAACAAAAACCCAAGCGGATGGTAATTGGTGCGCAAGTTCCTGCAAAAAGAAAAAAAGAAAAAAGCAGCCAGTAACGTATAGATAAAGAAAAATGGAAGTTTGTCGGGAAAAACGAGGGTGTGAGTTGGGAAAAAAGATGGGAGGAGAGATTTAGAACATTGGATGGCAAAAAACTGAGCAAAAAATAATGGCATTCAAAAGTGTACTAACGTATCCCTGGATGCGAGGGGAAGGGGAATAGCATGCTGGAGAAGGATAGGGGAAAAGTTTGCGAATAATATACGGTGTGGTATTTATCACTTAAAATTCTAGAAATTGACTTCCGTGGTATGGGTATTTTCAGAAAATAGTTTACGTAGCAACAATGAGATTTTTTAAACAGTGGATCTCCATAAAAAAAATAGGTAGTGATAGTCTTTTCTTTTTTTTTGTAAGGGACAAAATGTTAATATTTAATGAGAAAATAAAAGTACGTGAAATATGATTTTCATTTTTTACTAAAAAGTAAGCTACTAAAATCTACCAAAATTTCATAACTAGTATCAATGGATTTTCGGGTCAAACTACCCAACTGAAATAATATATCTACGTACCTATGATATGAGTTTCGGTGCTCAAAAACTGTTTTCACTATTAATTTTGATACAGTGCGCAAGTGAGTGATCACTATGTAGACTGTAATAGGTACGTGTACATCAGTATCTTTAATAATTTGCTTAACTGAAGTTCCTAGGACAAAATGAAAATGAAAAACTTTCATGCTCTTTATTTAACTAATTATCAAATCAAAAATTCCTTTTTTAAACATGCGTCGATGGGCATGTTGAATGCACCAGTTCTCGTCCTGTCACTTAAGTCAAGCAACGTCCACCGATGTTAGGAATTGGATGGATGACCATTCAAGTTCAAACATTCGAAGCGCGCGATTAGCTCAGTGGTTAAGCAATCGCTTGCCATGCGGAAGGTTCCAGGTTCGATCCCCAGTGCCAATAAAATTTGTATTCTTAATTTGGTTACAGTTTCTGTAAGGGATACCTTCCGGTGCGCTCGTGTTTAACGAGGACCTAAGTGGGAAGTATATTGTGGCACTTCTCGCCCATCAGAGGGGAGGTATACTACGGGATGGGCAGGCTCAGAACAACTCAGACGGGATGGGCACAACTCAGACCACAAGCGTCTACAGTAGCTTCTGTTTCATGACTACGAAATGAAAAAAGGCTGTGAAACACTCATCTTTTTCTTTTTTTTTAATCGTGATGCTGTCTGTTCCCGGCCCCACTCGAGCTGCGTGAGGTTAGTTTGAGTTGCTGGTTTGTTAGTTTACAGCAAATGGAGGTTAAAACCTCCGTCGTGATTATGCATCAGATCAAATCGACGTTTAACCCTGAAGAAGAAAATCCTTTAGAGTCTTTGAATACACCAGTTCTCGTTTAGGCAACATGCATCGAGGTTTGATGACAACTGAATTTAAATCCACGTGATGCCGGCTCCACCTAGGATGGGTGAGGTGGTTCTTGTAAATTGAGTGTCTGAAATTTGTCTTGAATGTGGAGGCGTGTTTTATTCAGTTTAAGTTTGAGTTTAATTGGTTAATTTTCAATTTCTCACCAACATTGTTTCTGGTTTTATTCATAATATCTATTTTTAATGTAGAATGTAGATATTTATAATGAATGGCAAGCGGTCAGACTGCCAGCTCCAGTTGTAATAAACTATAATTTCTTTTTCAAAAGTTAGTTTGATTTTTTAAGCACATAAATCAGAAACCTTACTAAAAAATACAGGATTTTTGGAACTACCTATGTCCTGCTGGGGAAGCAAAACCATTAGCTATACATTAAATAAAGAGAAAACTAATACCATTTCTAGAAATTTCGAAAAACCCCAGATTAAAAAATGTCCCGAGTGCCATTATATTGTGACGGCAAAAGGCTTTTTTTGTGTACTTTTTAAATAATAATATGCCGCAGTTTCATGTTTTCTTTCTGGTGGCTTTTGAAATAACTTTTAAAAGGAAAATTATAATTATGGCAAATTTTCCTCCGGCTTTTTTAAGAATACATCAGAAAATATGCTGATGTTGATACTCGAAAGGTAACATGATAGTCGATAGGTCTTCTAGGTAAATTTATACCCTAATGAGATGACTAATGCAAGCCACTTTTATGAGCTCAATCTACCTTAGGAAGAGAATGCCGTAGGCATGAGAACCGCCCTTGATCAAGTTTTATTTTAATTTTAATTTAATTGTAAATATTCTATACTTACTCTATTGTTAATAAAACTTAGTCAAACACGTTTAATAATAATAATAAGACAGATGAGGAAATTAACGTATCTGATCTCAGAAAAAGTCAACGCCAGAAGTAAATCTTTTAATTTGCACATCAATGGCCATCATGGGAGTGATTTTTCGTTATATTTTTACCTTGTACTTTCTGGTGATCAATTAATATTTTATTATTACCCCTACAACAACTCCTTATTATTTCTAATCTATAACATTATACATTATACACAGCCTATTACCTGTATAATCTATAATGTATGATGTAAATAGCTTTTTACTTTTAATATTTAGTTTCTAAGCTTCTATAACACGAGCCACCTTTGTATCCTTGTTTCATTTTGTACATTAAAAAAATAAAATATCAAAATAAAAGCTCATTTCAATACAACGTTCGTATAACATACCATAGAAAAAATAACTTTTTATGCGTTTCTGTCATTAAAAAACCTCATTAAAATGCAAATTTTCTAGTTCTTTTGAACATTTTTTCTGAATAAAATAAATACTGATATAAAACCATGTCATGTCTCCGCAATATATTTTTATAATATGATTATATTTATTCCATGAATATGGAACATGATTTTTTCTCTCTATGACCGCACTCTATTTTGATTATTAATCTAAAGTAGATAGCTTCAGGGAATGGCGTATTACCCACTCCCAAGCTCACGTGGGTTCCGAAATCTCTGTCCTCAGCATTTATCAGAGTTGTCAAAGAATTGACAGCGGTTTGCTGTAACGCCTTGGGTATTCAACATTATTTTCCGAAATAATTTAGTGTCTAAAAGCTAAAAGTTTACTAAAATGATAGTGTGTGGCAAGATTTAGTGTATAGAAATGATTTTTTTTTTTTTTAATTGGGGTTTAACGTCGCTTTCAACTGCCATGGTCATATCACGACGGGGGTTTTACCCTCCATTCGCAGGAAATCTCACAAACCTGCTACTCACATTGACCTCACCTAGCCTGAGTGGGGCCGGGAAAAGCCAGCGTCACGAGAATTAGAATTTGAATGGTCACCCATCCAAGTCTTAACCTCGCTGGATGTCGCTTAACTTCGGTGTTCTGAAGGGAACCGGTGTATTCAACATGCCATCGACGCTGGCCTATAGAAATGATTGAAAATTTAATTTTCCGGGAAGAACATGAAGGCGTTTTATAGGGGAATGACTATTTATAAACTATTTTTAATTCAAATTTAATATTTTTTTTGTAGGTTACCTACCATTTTGTTGCTTAGCTGCCTTTCTACATCAAGCTCGCCGGTAGGCGAGCGCTCGTCAAGTAGCGCCAGCCAACCGGCCTATATTAACACGAAACAGAGTTTATATGTATTTTGTTTTATTGTTTTCGCCCACTTCGCGCTAACTTTTATCAATTTTTATTTCAAATTCGTAATGAGACGCGAAAATAGATTATGTTTCACGAAAGCGCGAGGTTCCTACGTACAGTTAAAGTCGTTTTCTGGCCACGCCGAAAATCTTGAATTTTATTAAAATATTCATACAGGTTTTTTTTTTCTTCAGACCAATTTTCTGTCAAGGGTACAGCAATGTGTGCTTGTCGTGGAAAGACGTGAGCTACGTTTTTGGATAGAGAATTTTTATTTCTGCATACCTTTTATAGTTTCAAGTATTTATTTTTTATAGGATAGGAGATATAGCCTTCTAAAATAAAACCGGAAAATTGCACAGAGCCGCCCCTGGTTATCTTGGAGCTGCGATTCTGGTATTTTTCGAAAGGCCTTATCATAGGAAAAAATATAAAAAATATAACCAAAGTATTACACTGTACCAAACTTGAGTTAGAGCCTTTGAAAGGAATACTTATTTTGGAGCCCAGAGCCGTCTATTGTTATCCTAGAGATGTATTTCTGGTGTTTTTAGAAAGGTCTAGTCAAAGTGAATAAGATCACTTAATTTCAGATGGTTGAAACAAGTAGAAAAGTCTTTAAAGCCCTCTAAAGTAATATCTATAATGAACCCTGGAGCCACGCCTAGTTATCCCAAGTTGATGACTGAAGGTTCTTTCTAAAGATCTAATTACGCAGAATTATACTACGATGTAAATAAAATTTTAGAAAAATCAGCGAAGACATAAAAAGAAAAAACTGAATTTAGATTTATGAGAGTAACAAAAAATCTTCGCCTCACATATAACTTAAAATATGGGAGGAAATTAATCGTCTTTGCTTCATCCAAGCTGCCAGCAGACCATTTAATCTGTGTGGGAATAATAACGTTACATAACTTCATTCAGAGATTTCTACATCAAGAGGTAAACTAGGTCTATAATATGAGAAATGTACAAAATATTGGCCAGTATGAGGAAAAATATTGATTAATGTAGATCAAAACAATGATAAATTATAATAAAATATTATGTATTGAGCAGTCTCTGTGGTCGTCGACTGGTGTAGGTAAAACACAAAGTTTGCAAGGTGACCTGGGTTCGAATCCCGGCTAGGTAGAATTTTTTTTTAGTCTGTACTTTGGATGTCCGGTTTTCTCGTGAGAAAAAAAAAACAGTAGTTGGTAGTTTGAGTCAACCTCCTATGAACGTTTAATTTCGAACGAAGTGAGTATGGTTTAACTCGATCAACATTGATTTGTCACAATCTAATTATCCATCTACCTAACATGATATAAGTCGTATGTAACATTGTAACATGATATAAGTTGCATTTTTTGTCCAATCGAGTTGAAAATTTCAGGGTATATTCCATGGATATATCTATGCTTGCTTATTAATTTATAATTATTCAATGTATATCTAGTATAATTTCTCACTTCTTCTGTTTATATCTACCTACTGATTATGCTGAATTGACACCATGTTTAGTAACTCGAAGTTAGGCAAATATATGGGTCAATATTTCTTAGAGCCATAGTAAGAGGCAATCCCCCCAAAAACACCACTTCGTGGTTAAAAAAAGAAGAACGCCTCACTCAAAAGAATGATTATAATTAGCTAAAAATAAATGATATCAAATTGAGAACACCTTACCACCTCTCTTTCTATATCTCTGCACTCCTCTCTGAATTTATTCCTCTTATGTTTATCTTTCTTTATCCTTTCCAGGGGTCATCCCAAACTTGATTTCTCTTTAAATTTACTTGTTGCACGGCAATAAAAATGGCGGTCGGAGTATGATTTTTCTGAACTTATTTGATTTGAATCGAGAAAATTACACCGCGACCGCCTTTTTTATTGCCGTGCAACAAGTAAATTTAAAGAGAAATCAAGTTTGGGATGACCCCTGGAAAGGATAAAGAAAGATAAACATAAGAGGAATAAATTCAGAGAGGAGTGCAGAGATATAGAAAGAGAGGTGGTAAGGTGTTCTCAATTTGATATCATTTATTTTTAGCTAATTATAATCATTCTTTTGAGTGAGGCGTTCTTCTTTTTTTAACCACGAAGTGGTGTTTTTGGGGGGATATCAGTTCTTTTTGTACGAAAATATAGGTTGATACACTACTGAAACATTATGAATAACAAAAGTAAATAAGCTGGGAAAATGTGACTGTACCAAGTTGTCTATTTTTTGAAGATATAGTTTTAGCAGTAGGTATTTAATTTTTCTAAGTTCAATATGTATTTGGATCACAGATTTGGCCCCCTGAGTCCCCAAAGTGAGTAAATAATATATAAATTTGCAATGCAAGACCTTTTGATTCTATACTCAACATGATTAGGTTTATCTTTCAATGCTAAATAGACCTCGGAGCCTCCTATGAGGGACACTAAAACACCTGGATTTACAAATGCCAAAGAAATTAAGTTCTCTCCCGTTGACCTTTTCTTACCCGAATTCTCTCCGGCTTGTTGCAGGGGTCACCACGAGTATCTCTCCCGGAAATAAGACCATGCTTTTTTACATTAGGTATTTAAGAAAATGAAAACTATAAAATTATCATTTTTATATAAGAATCGGCCTTTTATAAGGAAATCTTTTAAATCTCTAACTAATGAAAGGCAATGCCTTCAGTGTATAGTAGAGTTAGGTAAAATACATAGAAGGCCATGCCTCAGGAATATAGTAGGGTTAGGAATAATACATAGAAGACAATGCCTCGGTTTTATAGTAGGGTTAGGTAAATATATAGGCCATGCCTTGGTTTTATCATAGGGTTAGGAAACATACATGGAAGGCCATGCCTCAGGTCTATATCAATGATTCCTAGGTGTTTCGATTATAAACTTTATGCTAGGCCTAAACTATGTAGGTATAAAATCAGGTAAAAATGCAAGCGACGTGACGGGAGACAATTTGGTGTTGAGAAAACCATGAGCGGGAGAGAACTCGGTGGTGACGTCCCTTATCAATACCTCACGAGGTGTGAGTGTACCCGGACATAATGGACAGAGAAAAAAAACTTCCCTGAAGGGGATCGAACCCAAGTCATCACGCGTGCAAGCCTAGTATGCTACCCACTTGGCCAAAGTCACTACTTTGTCACAACATTTATTGAGTAGCATCGACATTATGAGAGCTACATAATTCATCATATTTTATCTCCATCCAACTATGATTGTCCAAAATCAATCTCGTAATGCCGCCACAGGTCATTGCCCAATTCTGCAACTACTAAATTTTTCCTCGCGAGGGTAATGGGGTCGTCATGAAGATCAAATATAAAGATCGGAAAAACAAAACAACGTTAAGCCCAAATTGAAAATGTAGAGCTAAAAAATTTCGTCCCCGCCAGGATTCGAACCCATGCTGACAGGGTGGCAGGTCGAGCATGCTACCAATAGACAAAGTTATCTTCTAAAGAAACGGACGGAAAATGAACTAAATTAATACTCGGAAACTTAAACAATAAAATTTTGCAGTGAGAGAGCGAGGTCATCTCGAAAAATACATACTGGCCAAGATCTGACCACTAAGCTAAGGATTCGAAGGTACCTACCCGCCAAAGAAAATGAAAAGGCCACCAGGTACCACCCAGTGGACCGGATGAAGGAATAAAATCAATAAATTTGGTATCTGCTCATCAAGATCTTTCATTTGATACCACTTAAGATTAGTATTATCCTTCAATTCCCGATTTGGGCTCCCAAAATCCGAGGCCGCCCAAATGGGCCGCCCGCTAATAATTTAGAATTTTTTTTTGGTCCGGGCTCATCTCCATTATATCTTGATCACTTTAGACACCTCACTTAATCTTCAGTGCCAAGTTAAGGACACGAAGTCGGGTCTCAAAGGATCCGTATGAAAAAAAAAACAGAAAAAAAAAAAAATTATGAATCTTTTCATGTCTTTCAGGATTGTTGGGGGGTGTCGAAAATAGGGTTCCCGTTTGCCTAGGAAGTCAAACAAAGAGTCAAATCAACTTAATTTTCAACGTAGAGCCCATTTCTGCAATAAAAATCGCGATTTTTGAAATTCATGTTGCACTTTTCGCTGGCTGAAAGTACATGAAATGCATGGGAACTATGTTTTGCGTAACCTTACACTCTGCCGGGCTGTCTCTTTCTTTGTATAGGCGTTCTTCACACCTCGGCCGAGGTGTTTGATTTTGGAACATACAATAATACTCGGTACTTTCATTTCCCTCTTTATTTTACCAAGATCGAATTTCCATCTACCTACCATGTACATGTACAATGTACATAGGTACATAATATAAATAAAATTGTATTGTAAACAAAACCACGAAACAGAGTTGTCCGTTTTTTAACGAGTTCATTTTTGACCAGTTGATTGTATTTGGTTTTAACGTCCTGATTTGAACTAGTGAGTACGAGGGGTTTTACCCTCCATTCGCTGGGAATCGTTCCAGCTACCTACATTTACCTCACCCAGCCTGGGTAGGGCTGTGATTCCAGACTCACGTGTTTAGAGGGGAAAAAAAATATTTGAAAAGTCTGCAACAACCGGGAATCGAACTCGAAATGTCTGGACTACGGGCAGTAGATACAACCATTACGCTGGCCACTGACAGTCCAAATAAAGCATTGATTTGGATCAATACTTTTGTATTTTGAATCGTAAATTACATAGATCTCATTCAAAATTTAGAAATATGTACCATATATATAAATATAAATAAAAAAACACTGCCAATTTTGGACACAATACTTCCTCGTGATTGTTTCACATTGTATACACGTGGCAATTTTGATTTTTTCGACTAAATCATTTGTATCTCCAAAACCACAGAACCGATTTTCTTCAAATTTGTTTTACTTACGAATATATGGTAGAATACTATTTTTTCTACATTCTAGTTATTTTTTGTTTACAAATTCATACTTAAATTAAAAAGGAGTAAGCCTTATTTTTAATAAATGTATTTTCTTATTTCCTGATTGTGATAACAATAATAAATTAACCCATAAGCGCCCAGTGGTACCATATGGTACCAACAAAACCGTTCCAAACATTGTCTTATCTTGCAGGGACAAGTTAGTATATTCGGTGTTCTGTTTACGTTAAATGATAGAAAAGAGTATGATGCTTAGAAATATTGTTTGGTTGGCGAGTGATCTTGGACAGAGACGGACGTCGGAGCTCCGAAAATTGGTGAAATTTTGCGGCCATGTCTTCGAGCAGAATTCTCTTAGAGTAAGTACTTTCACTATAATTTTTTTGATATTTAAAAAAAATATATATTCTCAAGAGTATAAAGATATATTTTACAATCACTTTTAATTAAATAATTTTCCATAGCGCCTGTGAGAGGGCTCCCTTTTTTGTTGGTACCATATGGTACCACTGGGCGCTGCCCGTGTTATTTGAAAAAGTAATTTACTTCATTGCATTTACTTGCGTTTACTTCATTTTTGACTTTATTTATTTGTATTTCGTTATTTTATTTATAAAAAGTTAATTTTTATTTGTGTTTTTCAGAAGGAATCTTACTTTGGCTGATGTAATCGACCTGCTCGACGGTGAGGATCTTGCTTACAACGCAGCAGACATCTATGTTGAACCACCCGAACCATCAGTTTTGACAGATGTACAACCTACCTCCACAGTGAAGAGATTTTCACGGAAGGAAGGCAGATTTGTCAACGTAGAAAGACCCAATGCTATAGGCGATTATAATAAGCACATAGGAGGTACGGATTTAGGTGACCAAAATATCAACAGGCATAGAATCAACATTCGTGGCAAAAAATGGTGGTGGGGAATATTCACTTGGCTTTTGGACGCATCAGTCCAAAATGCTTGGGTTCTTTACCGCCAAATTCACCCAGAAGACAGAGTCACTCAATTGGACTTCCGCAGAAATATCGTTACGAATTATTTAACAAGGTACTCTGAACCATTTGGGAGGATTGGCCGCCCCCGTGCGCTGAGAATGGCGAATGCAGCCAGATTCGACAATATTGGTCATTTAGTCGTAAGTACTACAAACAATGCTCGTCGTCGATGTGTAGCAGCTGATTGTTCTTCAAGAGTTCGTACTATGTGTATGAAATGTGATGTAGGCCTTTGTATTGCATGCTTCGCCCCCTACCACACTGCCTAATATTGGCCATTTAGTATTTTGTAACTCCTTTATGTAAAAGGGCATAGAAAGTTAGGAGACAAATTGATAAGTTTTGTTTGTATAGTAACTCCCTTTTGTTAATATTATTAAAATAAAATAAAAAACCTTTGAAACAGTAAGCAATTAGTACGATTTTATTACTCTCTCTCCTATTTTTTTTTTTTTGACACGGGGAGCGCCCAGTGGTACCATATGGTACCAGCAGAAAATTGGCCATATCTTGGAATTGGTAAATTTTTTTACTAAGTTTCTTTCTTTTAATTGCATCCAAACAATATTTGCAATCTGAAAACTAGTGTTTCACATTGAAAATCAAAACAAAAAAAAACTCGGGCGCTCGTGGGTTAATAGTAATTTTAAATAATACTAAAATCTAGCTTACTACACTTTTAACCTCCAACTTGGAGTTCAAGACCTCATTGAAGGCTAACTATTAATTTGGTATTTTATTTAGTTTGATCGTTAAAATAATTTAGACAAATCTTATTACTATAGATAAGGATAACCTACCCGAAAAGTACCCAAAAAATACCGGGTACTGTTACAAAAGTACCCGTACCGGGCACAAAATAAAATTAGGTACCCGAGCACAACACTGGCGACGGTATAACACACTGGATCCGCGTACCGTACTGGGTACCGGTTTTATGAAATACTCGGTATTACACACTGGAACCGAGTACCGACGTATCGAAGTATCTATTAAATACTTGGTATTACACACCGGGGCCGGGTAGCATACCGGGTACCGGATCTATGAAATACTCGGTATTAAAATTACAATACTACCCAAATACCCATCTCTAGAACTGGGTCCAGCAGAGAGAGGTACTTAATTATTCCGATTTTATCTATGGATAATATTTCGCAAGTACTATGAAATATTCTTCCAGCATCTTTTCAAGGTTTTTTTTTCCTCCTTGCAATTGTAATTATTTACAGAACAGTACTTGGGTCACAATATAATTTTCGAGCATGCAACTCATTATAACTTTTTTCATTAAACAAGGTAGTGTCACCTCACTACTCGTACTCCAATATAAATTACCCAACATTTTATAAGATAGTCTTATAATATTACTGCGTATCGCAACATCCTTAAATTAAAAGTCTTTTTTCTTTTATCTGTTAATTGTTGATTAGTTTTTATTTCATCTATCAAAGGAAAATCAATTAAATCAAAAAGTAGTGATATCCCCCAAAAAACACTACGTGTACAAATAGTCGTCAAGTGTTGGGATGATTAAAAAGAACTGATATCAAAAACGTCAATTTTCTATGTTTGAAGGAATTATTTTTCACGTAATTAGTCTCTTGATAATTCAACCAAAATAATAGCCTCACAACAACAATACACCTTTGAGCAAACTTCGATTCGGTATTTTGAGAATTTAACCAAAAAAATAGCCACTCAACAAAACAATGCTCTTGTAAGAACAATGTTGCATAGTTACAGAACCACGTCCTTGACTGCACACTGTTTTGTTCTTACAAGAGCATTGCTTGTTGAGTGGCTATTTTTTTGGTTAAATTCTCAAAATACCGAATCGAAGTTTGCTCAAAGGTGTATTGTTGTTGTGAGGCTATTATTTTGGTTGAATTATCAAGAGACTAATTACGTGAAAAATAATTCCTTCAAACATAGAAAATTGACGTTTTTGATATCAGTTCTTTTTAATCATCCCAACACTTGACGACTATTTGTACACGTAGTGTTTTTTGGGGGATCTATGTTATGTTACTCAGAGGTTTACTTTCTGTTCGCTGGAAACTCCTAAATCAGCAACCCACAATTATCCACTTTAACCTGATGGACCTCACCCATCCTGAGTTAGGCCGGTAATAGCCATCACGTGGGTTTGAATTTGAATGGTCACCCATGCAAGTCCTATCCTTGCTGGATGTTGCTTGACGAGAGAACTGGTGTATTCAACGTGCCGTTGACGCTATCTTTTTTAATTTTAATGTACGCTGTCAGAAACATCTCACATATTCCTCTTCAGCTGGGTTTTCATAATGAACCCCCGGGAGCAGTCATATCTACGGTAACTGATTGTACCTAGCAAGATGTGAAGTGTTAATATTATTTTCCAGCTTTTTATTGTGAAAAATCCTAAACCACATCTGTTTATGACAGGCTATTTTTTTCTAGCTTGGTTTTGCCTTAAAACAACGGAGAAGGGAAATATTCTAATAAAAAAAGATGCTGTGAAGGTTCTACTTTTATACATTTTTTATATTTATAATGTATTTCTATTGTTTCATTTGGTACTCCCTCTCTCTTGCAATAGAGCATTGCCATAACGGGCCTGCTTATATGAGTACAGTCAAACATGAATAAGAGAACTAAATATGTATAAAAGAAACTTGGATATTAGAAAAGAACTTCTAGGTCAAATTTACTCTTCTATAAAAAGGGAAAATATATTTTTTAAAGATAAACCTGGATATAAGAGAGAAAAAAAAAATCGGTCCCTTCAGTACTCTTATATCCAGACTTGACTTAATGATTTTATATTATTGTAGAAAAAATACACTGTCAATAATTTCACATCGTATACACTTGGCGATAAAAAATTATCGACTTACCATTACATTCTGAGAGTTTTTACTAAAGAACTTTTGGCCCCAAGATACTAGCTAGAATGTACTTTTGTATATTTATATTCTACCTAGAATGTACTTTTTTTCCTTTTAGGCACTTTAACCATTTATTGTATGGTCGTTTGTGCCGATCCTTTTTGTATGAATTCTAGCTAGAATGTAAGACTTGATAGTTCATGAGATGGTATTTTATTATAGGTGGATATTTAGAACAAAATATTATTTTTTTAGAGCTGAACCATACTTTAAAAGTACCTACCAACCTACGCATTATTGTTAATGTCGTGTGTTTTAATATAACGTCTCGGGTCAAATTATAAAATAAAGAGTGTAAGTAGATATTTATGCCATTCCCACAGACTTTACATGAATTTTTTTTTCTTCAATTCTGAAGAATCTGTTAATCAGTAATTTGACTCTAATTTTCTCACGGTTTTGCAGAAATATTTTATAATTCTTGTGATGCTACTGACATATTTTATTTTTACATGAGGTGGCAGTTATTTTGAATTCTAGCTAGAATGTAAGACTTGATAGTTCATGAGATGGTATTTTATTATAGGTGGATATTTAGAACAAAATATTATTTTTTTAGAGCTGAACCATACTTTAAAAGTACCTACCAACCTACGCATTATTGTTAATGTCGTGTGTTTTAATATAACGTCTCGGGTCAAATTATAAAATAAAGAGTGTAAGTAGATATTTATGATGCTCAACAAAATAATATCAAGTTCAACATTCTTCTTCATGAGGGATGTGATGTCTTCCATTAAAAGTCCACTAAAAACGGTGATGAAATACTCAAGGATTTTCGTACTTTTTAAGGTTCTTACTGAAAATGGTAAACCCGGAAAATTGTGCTTGTTCCTTTTTTCACTAGTAAAATCACTCAGTATGCAAATTTTCGTTTTTTATACTAAATCCTCCAACCGCCCCATTCTTTACCCAATTTTCGGTACCATACATATTCCCATCTCTTACATGTTGCCGTATCCTCTCTCTCTCTTTCCATTCCATATGTTGGCTCTGGGTAATTAATTCAAAATTTTATCCTCGGACTGGCCATATACAGGAAAAAGGAGAGAGAGTTGACGGGGAGGAAGGGTGGAAAAATAATGGCAACAACAGAAAAGGATGAACGAATTTTCAGGACACAAGGAGAGAGAAAGAGAGGAATTGTGAAAAATGAATTTTTCGGAGGAAAATTGATGTTGCTCGAGTGTAGGGATGTGGAAGTTGAAGGAGGAAGAAGGAAGAGGTGTTATACAGGGTGGTTAGTTTTATAATAGGTACTGTGCGCATAGGAATGCAATTGGTGAAATAATGAAATGGACTGAAAGATAAAGTGCATTAGAGGCCATATATTAATATCACACGGAGCTTGGAGTAACAGACCTTTAAGAAGAATTATAATAATAATAATAATACTCTTCAGTGGAAGGTAACCACTAGGCGAGGTTAATGCTCAAAGCATTTTCTAACACCTAACCTTCAGAGTCTTATTATTATGTGATTACAAACTCAAATCAATGAGGAAAAATTCATGCACTGGGTGGGATTCGAACCAACGGATCCCTACGCTACCTGGATTACCAGACTACCGTGTTAACCACTTGACTACCAGTGCATGGGAAAAGATTGGAAAATGTAAGTTTTTGAGTGACAAGAAACTACGAGATCAGAGTAAAAGCCAAGTGATGGAGGAGACTAGTAACAGTTGCATGCGGAATTATAATTTAGAAAAGATTCAATAATTTTAAGGCTATCACTAATATCGCGGATAATCTTTAATAATTGTCTTAAATTATAAAATCCATTTTCATTCTCATTAATCAACAAAACTCCGATAGCGCTGGGTGATAATGACTCCAAATCTGGCATAGAGTCTCTTTTTGGTACCTAGGTGCGTACTAAGAAAGGATTTTATATCCAAATAGGACCCCAGTTACGAGAAAAAATCTCAGTTAAAATTCGGAATATTGAGCCGATTATTAACTGTATAATTATAGAGTTAAGTGTCAAATTGGGAAATTATTCAACATCCTATTAGCAGGGAAGCTCAGCAATTTAAACCATACAGTCCATAAACGGGCGATTACGAACTCCACCTAATTGACCTTTGCATACTCGAACTCCACCTAAATGAACATTTTCGCATGTCGCACTCCACCGATTTCAAAAAAGATTGCAATACGAACTCCACCGATTTGTATTTTTCTACACCCCGTATAAGGTTTTTTTTACTTTAGTTCATTCATTCTCATGCATAGATTGGAGCTTATATACTTTAATAAATACTAAGAAGGCCATGCCTCAAGAATATAGTAGGCTTAGGTAAAATACGTAGAAGGCCATGCCTCAAGAACATAGTAGGGTTAGGTAAAATACATAGAAGGCCATGCCTCAAGAACATAGTAGGGTTAGGGATAATACATAGAACGCCATGCCTCAAGAATATAGTAGGGTTAGGTAAAATACATAGAAGGCCATGCCTCAAGAATATAGTAGGGTTAGGTAAAATACATAGAAGGCCATGCCTCAAGAATATAGTAGGGTTAGGTAAAATACATAGAAGGCCATGCCTCAAGAATATAGTAGGGTTAGGTAAATTACATAGAAGGCCATGCCTCAAGAATATAGTATAGTGCTGACATTACTGTTAGAATTAAATATAATATATACTGTGTGTCTCCGAATCATAAAATCCATGTTTTCTTCTTTTTACCTAATTCAAAATCGGTGGAGTAGGTATAATAAAAAAAGGGGAAGTTCGTATGAGACACTTTGAGGGAGTCCCTCTTTCGGTGGAGTTTTCGGTGGAGTTCGATGCTGCCCGCATCGAACTCCACCGAAAACTATGTATTTTACCTAAGCCTACTATATTCTTGAGGCATGGCCTTCTTAGTATTTATTAAAGTATATAAGCTCCAATCTATGCATGAGAATGAATGAACTAAAGTAAAAAAAAACCTTATACGGGGTGTAGAAAAATACAAATCGGTGGAGTTCGTATTGCAACTTTTTTTGAAATCGGTGGAGTGCGACATGCGAAAATGTTCATTTAGGTGGAGTTCGAGTATGCAAAGGTCAATTAGGTGGAGTTCGTAATCGCCCTTCGATGCTGCCCCCATAAACGACTTCATAACAATCACATCATTCATAGTTTTTAATATTTTTCTCGTGTGGATTTCCCACGGTTTACCTGATGCAACACAATCAACCGGTTCTTAGTCCACCCCCGCGCACTGGTTGGGACAGGTGCATTCTGCAGGTGAATCTCCATCAGAGCGTCCTGCAGGAATCAGGGTTCCAGGCTGCCTCCTGCCATTCCCACAGACTTTACATGAATTTTTTTTCTTCAATTCTGAAGAATCTGTTAATCAGCAGTTTGACTCTAATTTTCTCACGGTTTTGCAGAAATATTTTATAATTCTTGTGATGCTACTGACATATTTTATTTTTACATGAGAATTTACTTAGACCAAAATTTATATTATCCGCTTGATGGACATATTTTGTATGATTTTAAAAATTTCATGAAATTTATTTTAATTTCACCTGAAAAAAACATACTTTTAAATAATTTCAAATGGAATAACAAAGTCTATGGGTAAGTACCTACATCATCTTATTAACCGAACATAGTGAATATTGAGGGAGCGAAGAGACCTCACTAAGTGAACTTCTGTTTTAATTTGGGTACTGGACAATTTGGTCCGCAATAACTCTCGACTGGATTCTTCAAAATTATTGAAATCTAGTATACATGTTTATTGGGCTCTTAAAATTTTACCTACAGTTCTTTGGCTGAATTGGGCCACTTGGGGCTAAATGGGGGCCGGTTTGGGTAAAAACTGAAAACGATTTTTCTATTTTTATTAAAACAAGCAAGGCTTTTGAAATTTTGTAGAGTCGTTGAAAAAGAATATTTGTGTTCAAAATCTTGATGAATGCAGCGTGCATCTTTGAATGCACGCTGCATTCATCAATCAGAAACAACTTAGACCCTTTTCCCTCCCTAAGGGATGACCTAGATGCAATAAATTCTACTTTCATATACCTCAAGAACCTAAACATATACCACAGAATATAATACTATCCAAAAATACGCGAATGACTAAATAGTTAAAGCGGTATTATAAAAAAAAAAAAAAAAAAAAAAAAAACAGCCAAAAAAAGGGCCGGTTGATATTGAATGAAAGGTCTCGATATCTTCATGCTTGATTGAACATTTATAATGCGATAGTTGAATCTATGTGAAGTTTGTTCACAGAACTATCAGTATTAAAAAATGATAATTGATAAGATTTAATAGGTACTAATTCTAATGGACTCTCATATTAGGCTGATGTAGCTTGACAATTGTGTTAAATCAGATCGGATTACGAGTTAGGAGGTATATTTTGCCCTACAGAGTAAATTATTGTCGTTGCTGTTATTCGATATAGTAACTATGTTTTATGAAGGAATCCTAGACAGCTAAACTTGGCTCACTGTTATAGAGGTTTCAAATTATTTTTTAACTAACATTATACCTTAGTAATAGAGAATACTCTGTTTTTAAATTCCACAAGCCAGGAATTTTGCTGACGGGCATTCATTTTGTTCTGGACAAACAACAGTCGCTGTAAATTGAGTCATCAACCATTTTTTTGTCAGGTTAGCAAATCTGGTGTTGTCTTATCAGACTAGTTTACAGGATGTGCGTGGGTGACGACAGGACACAGAAAGGACATGTGTATGTACCTATCTAGAAATTTGATAGACCTTCAATTCAGGTTGACTGCTATTCATGATAAATTTTGGAGTATGAGTGTAGAGGGTGTTTTCTTTTCAATTTGAAAATAAAATAAAATCGACAACCCAAAAAATCTTTTGAACTATAATATATTTTTTTTAACTATAATTTTAGTAAAAGACAAATCTAGTGAACTATAAGCTGCAGTGCTGAACTGCTGAATTGTTCATTTATCGTTCGGACTTCTGAGAAAAGACGCACCACCGTGTGAAAATAACGTCAGCTGTTGAGAAATCGCTTCTTAGCGGACTTACAGACAAAGAATAAGAAATTCCAACACTTTGACACACAACCTCCATCTAATTATTGTAAAATAGGTACTTCCGATTTCTAACATTAGAAATTTATCGAAAGTAAAATTCCTTCTGTGACTATTATTTTATTAAAATTTTCAGGTAGAACATGGAAGTCCATTCTTCTGATGGTAATGCTCCCAATACGCTGGCAGCATTACCTCTCTGGATTGTCATGATTATTTTTGCTATTAGGTGACTCATTGATTGTGTGTTCCCTGTCTTCTCAATCATCTTTTTTCCTATCTCCTGAATCCATTTCTTTCCCATCACACGTCCATTGTTTCCATTGCCATCACAACAAGCTCTACTCTTCTTGATTTTATCATCGAGTACTATGTGTGTTTCCTTTGAGCTGCCATTTGTGCAGCAGCACCAGCATTTTTGCATGTTTGATTTAGGTAGCTTGGTGCAAAGGTGTCTGTACATGTAAAACCTGTACAAAGTACAATGAAAGTAAAATGTTTAGCTGTAATACTATCTACAATTTTAGTTTTTTGGTCTAGATTCGAATTACTGTGAGATTCCTGCCACTTAAAACGAAGCTCTTTACTATAAGTAATGGCACTCTGTATAGTTGTGTAACAGATTTGCTGAGTCGTTAAATAGAGAACGTAGTGATTCGTCTATAGAATATTTGAGATTTTGTCTGTTTATTGATTTGACTATTGTGTAAAAAAAAAACGAGAAGACACCTATGATCCCTTCACATCTTGAAAAGGTCGACAAATTCCTGAACAGATTTGCTTTCATTGATTTTATTTATACATTTATATGTATATCGAGGCGATGGTAGCATTTTTGTCTTTGAACTCACGACACAAGACAAGGACCAGTCTCATCTTGTGATTTTCGAGACTAGACGACTCTCATTGCTTATAATAAGTATAATTATCACTTCGTAGCGCGGTCGAACTTTCTTGATTTGGCGGTTGAGGGGGCTACCATACTCCTAAATGTCTCGCCTTGTCTCGTCTTTAGTGCATCGCTAAGAGGCTGGCATATTATCCATAGGTAGGATTTATGGAAATGGAAGAAATATCATACTATTGAACACTGAAAAATACTGTATCTACGCACCCCTTACGTTCATCAATTTTCATTTGCAAAAGGAGAGAATTGTAAATTACGACGGACTAACATAAATAAAAATGAAAAAATACCGAGAACCCAATCCACATTGTGTACACACTCGTCCTGGTGAAAGATAAATATTCATTAGCATTTCATATTAATAAATAAATAACAAAATATATGAGAAAAATATTTTTATTAATCATAAAAAAAGGAGATTTTTTTCTTTTTTTTCCTTCTGGTTTTACTGCATTAAATAAAACATATCAGCATATTAAAAATATAAATAAAGGCAAGGGGGAAGGCTAAGAGGGAGACATTGGCGAAGTAAGAGTACGACAGAGGGTATAAATGCTGAAGAGTACAGAAAAAAAGCAAAATGGCCGATTCTCTGGGGAAGAGAAAAAAGGGAAATATACAAAAGCAAAGAACATGGAACTAAAGGTAGCGGGGAGATGAGGGCCGGGGTGGGTGCTCCTCCGCAATGTATATTACCAAACGCCCGTTTTTATCGATCCGGAGTCTGTAAAAAGGGGCTTTTCTTTTGTTTTATTTCCAGAATACACTCCATGTGTTTGGCTTTTCAATTCTTGTGAAGCAAGAACTGAAATAGCATAGATATACATACTTTCACATGCTCTGTTCGTATTTACGTCTAACCTGGTTTTTTGTAAGTAAAGTTTCGCAATACTATTTTCTTATTTCCATATTTCTCACATCAAGATTTGGATCATAGATTCTGAGAAATAGAATATACATTGTCAAATTATGAACATAGTTTTTAAAGTTAAGTTATCATATTTGTGTTAATCACTTTCGTGATATCACAACTACTCAAACTCGCTTTATTATATCTACGTTGAAACCGGCACTTCCTCCAGAACCACTGACCTCCAGGTGACAAGTCCGCCGCCTTATCGATCAAGCTACTGAGGTCGGTGTTCTTTCTTATTAGATAGGTAAGGTATGAAATTATGAACAGTCATCATCTCTCACTTCCTCGTGAATAGTTATATTAGGCGGTAAAAGTTTCCTTTTCCATATGCAAGATCATTATTATTATTTACAAAATCACTCGTATCTTTTAAATTATGTACCGATTTTGTTTTGAATGGTTTTACAAAAAAATCTGTATCGGCAATTTAAAAAACGTTGTTTTTGCACTTTTCTGGTAGATTTTTCCAATTTATTTCACATTCAAGCTACCATTGTTCACGATGACGCAACCCTATGATGATGATTTCAAATTTGGAGCTCAATAATAAATTTCCAACGCTTACCTCTAATGTGACAAGACGTATGAGATGGGCAGGACATGTCAGAAGAATGCTTGAACATAGAATTCTGGAGAAATGGTACAAACTATGTACAGGCTCAGTTAAAACCAAAAAACAGATGGTCTAATGTGATGGAACAGGACCTCCAAACTACGCATCACATGGAAGAGAATGCTGAAGGCATTATCACCACCCTTGATCAGGCTTTGTTTATATTTACTTCATAACTTATTACCATGTTTATTGTATATAAAAAATGTAAATAAAGCTTGGTCCAATTGTTTATAAATTGAAAATTTTTAAGAGACATAGTGGATGAAAGAGATGAATGGAGTACGTGGCCTCGCAAATCACCTAAACACATTGGGAACAAGCCCTATATCAGTCTCAACTGCTCAGACTATGGACAACATTGAGCTATAAGCTATAGAGAACCCGTAATGCCTCAAACCTATCACGTAGACAAACCGATAACAGTTATGCAATATGGCTGCCATTATTCCCTTTAAGAGAATGTAAAATTAAACAAGAAAAAGTTAAACTAAACAGTACTGTGTCCTGTGAAACTATTGTATATTAGAAAGTATTGGTTTACTTGTGAAGACATTACAGTAAATTTCATCATAAAGTATCTCTTTTAAAGGTTGTGATGTAATCGAATCTTCAAGATTTTCAATGTTATGCTATTTTTCAAGAATCACCAAATCATGAACTTTCAAAGTTCTATGAGCCTATATACGTACACATCGGAACATGAAACTTTCCGAGGTTCAGTTATAATCTTTCTAGATCTAACAAATCATTAAAATTTAAAGTTTTGCTGCTACTAGTATTAGGTATAAGAGCTTTTTAGGACTAGAAAATCATGAAAATTTTCAAGAGTTTGCTATGGGTAGCTTTCCTGATGCATCAAATTATCAAGGACCATCCAGTTCTCTATTCAGAGATAATTTTGAGAGTCTGTTTCATAATGCGCTTACCCGTACCGCCGCACACCACCATCCCGTATGAAGGAAGGTAAAGTACTTTTTCAAAATTATACTCGGACAGAACGAGAGAGTGGATAGAAAGAGAAGAGGAGCTTATATTTTCACTGTAAATAAAAGCACATAAAATATAAATTACACATAAGAGAGAGGAGAGAGAAGGAGCGAGAATTCCTGGCCAATGAAATTTCAAGTTAGAAAACCTTTACCAGCCTTTTTCCTCTAAAAAAACCCTCCTTCCACTTTTATGGATTTCATATTATCTGTATCTTTTTGCAGACCTGAGCACATTACAGTCCCTCCATGTGGAGTGGACCACTCCGGGTGCTCAACTTACAGTGTTAGCTGGGGCGTCTTTCAATTTCCAATTCTAATCATGTAAATTTAATATCTGAGGCAGAATGGGTGTTTTATAAATTTAATATAATTCTTAGGATTGCGTCTTTTCGTTTAACCGTCATTAGAACCTCTCCAGTAGAAAATATGCATATTATTTGTGGAACCGTTGCAATATTGAAACTTCTGATAAGTTCCTACTCAAGTAGGTCATTATTATATTATTTTTTCTATAAGTAGGACATTATTCTCCTGAAATGGACTTAGGAACTGAAACTAATACACATTGTATGTCTATTTTGTTTAGATTATTTATCAAGAAAGTAGGTTTATGAGAATATTTCTTTTTAATTTATTAAATTTTATTCATTACAATGGTCAATAAAGAAGGGTTGGGTGGAAGAGATTGCCACAGGCAATAACCCCGCCCTTTAGGTAGGACATTATTGTTATTTTCTTTTCTTTTCTTTTTTACTTATTTATTTTGTCATTTGTTTGTTCTTTCTTTTCTTAATTTTATACTGTTGCCTGTTTGTCCTCCTAATAAAGCTTAAAAAAAAAAAAAAATGGTCAAGTAACATCCTTAATTAGCCTGAGACGATTTTTCGGATTTATTTATTTGAACTTCCAATTTCAGCATAATTGTTAATCATTCGCGCAGCCATCAGGTTTTAAATTAGAGACCCATGGCCATGGAAGATACTAACTCTTTGATTAATAAAAAAATATCAGTCCTTCATCTTGTAAATTTTAGAGCTCTGACATTGTTTCGGGATTCCTTAAATCTGAGATAATTTTTCCAAATAGTAGTATTATTTATAATTATGTATTTTATAGGTCAAAATCATCATAATAATATTTATCATACAACCGTTCCCTACTGATTCTTTGAGTTTTGTCAAAAAAACTTTCCCAAGTTATTCCTCCACCACCTACCAAATGGTCTGTCTTAGAGCTGTATCCGTGTTCAGTGATTCAATCAAGGATTCCACAAGGCTAACGTCCGCGTCTCTCTGTTTTATTAAAAACACTATCGTATCAACCTTTTAACAACATCCATAACATATTCAACATCAGGTTGTTCCATGTCATATTCTCTCCAAGTAAGACCCAGCCTATTAAAGCTCTATTTTTTGTATTCTAGCATAAAATACTGCACCAATTTCTTCCAATTACAGCCAGATAGCATCCGGAGAACCCTGAATATAGTTGAAGCCAAAAGAGACTCTTCTCTCCCTTCCTTCATCCTACTCATCCTTTCATAATCTTCCTCTGTTCTCTTTTATTTATTCTCATCTCTCTTTGTACAAAAGAGAGAAGAGAGGGAAATGAGAGAATGCTGTTGGAAATTTCTATATTTTATAAATTTATATTCTCCAACCATTTAGAAAGAGATGTCAGAACAAATAAAGCCCCCTTAGTTTTCAAACCCGACCAAAACTCCTCATTCCAACTCTCTTTTGAAAATGAGGAGCCATCTCCCCGCGACTCACTTGTTCTACCTCTATTTCTCTCATTTTCTCTCTCTGTTAAAAACCACTCAAAGCTCTCCACTTCTACCTGGTAGAGGAACAACTGCATGCTCCAAAAACCAGGAAGAACTTTTGGACCAAAGTTTTTTGTATAGCTTTGTTATCATGAGCAAGACTCTGCAATGAGTCTAATAATGACTCTTACTCATCTAGGTACATAATTATAAGTATATTTGTATAAACTTCTTTCACTGCGAAATTTCTGAAATTTAAAATACCTGGCTATAAAAGCTTTTTATATTTTTAAAGTAAACCTGGACCTGTGGTACATGAAGCGTTAACTTACCAAGACATTACCTACCGGTACTTCGTGGTATATTCCCAAATATTGAATACGGAACTTAACTTTTTCTTTCTTTCTTTAGAAGCTTTTAGTTAAATAAGGGAAGGTTATACAATACAGGGTGATGCAACTCCAGGTACGTGTACTCTATTAGAAAGCATTTTCGCACTTTTTAAAGTGAAATGATTCATCGCTTTGTTTAGAATCTCCGAAACGGCAATAGGTGAGTTCGGTGCGAAGATTACCCGCACCTTTTTCGCATGTATGAATTCGGTGCCGCCGAAAAAAGGTGATGTATGAGTTCGGTGCGGTCCTAATGACTTATAAATTGATTGTTTTTTATAATGTACTCTGTTGCTTGTTAACAGTCATCCTGCTGTTATTAAGTTAGTAGATTATGTTGTAGACAGTTACATTCAGCAAGGCTGTCCATTTCCTCCTTGAAGGCCATGCCTAGGGTTAATAGTAGGGTTAGCTAAAATTCAATGAAGGCCATGCCTTGGGTTTATAGTAGGGTTAGGTAAAATACAATGAAGGCCATGCCTTGGGTTTATAGTAGGGTTAGGTAAAATACAATGAAGGCCATTCCTTGGGTTTATAGTAGGGTTAGGTAAAATACAATGAAGGCCATGCCTTGGGTTTATAGTAGGGTTAGGTAAAATACATTGAAGGCCATGCCTATAAGGAAAAAAATACTATAATTACCTGATCATCAAGGCAAGTACCAGGGCACCGAATTCATACATGACCTTTTTTAGGCGGCACCGAATTCATACATGACCTTTTTTAGGCGGCACCGAACTCATACATTTTTTATTTTCCGCACCGAACTCATACGTAGCCTCCGAAACATCCTGTGCTTGATTCAACTGGGTACCTAACATAAAATATATTCTATAAAATGTGCCCTCATTTTCTCACTGACATCCATCCCTACCCCCTCTTCAATCTCCTTCCATGTAGTATCCCTGTCAGAAAATAAACAGAACATATAATTTATCATTTATAAAATGTCATATAAACTCTTTTGCCGTTTTCCAGAGCTTCAGAATATAAAATTCAATTAAATACATTTTCCTCTTGCTAAGATAGATAAACCCGTCCGTTTTTTGCTCGTGTGATGCTGCGTAGAATTTCAGCATTTTTTGAGAATAATTTATGACGGACGTAATGTATGAAATGTATGAAAATTGTGTAAAAAATGTATTTTGCAATAATATTTTTTTCTCAAACACCGCACATGCACACTATTCACTTAATGGAAGGTAACCACCCAGCGAAGTTAACGCTCAAAGCCATTCAGAATTTCTACCACCTCAATCTCAAAGTCTCAGGGCCGAATAAAAGTATAAAACAGGATTCAATCTAAGATAAGCTAGACTGTCGCTCAAGTCGGGCTGTATGGGGTGATTGAGTCAAACTTCGCCGTTGAGGGAGAGTCTGGCCTATCTGAAATGTAATCCTGTTTTAATGATATACTTGTTTATTAATAATATTTTTTTTAATTTTTTTAATAAAAAAAAAAAAAAATTAAAAATAATAATAATAATAATAATTGTAAATCTTATAAGGGCATATCATAAGTAAAGCTATTAAGCCCAGAACTTTATAGCTTTACTTATTTCAAGCATGACGTTTTATTGTGAGGTCACATACCTACTCATATAACAGAGGAAATTTCAAGCATTGGGTGTGAAATCCCTAACCTTAATCAAACACCTCGGCCGAGGTGTGAAGAACGCCTATACAAAGAAAGAGACAGCCCGGCAGAGTGTTCAAACACCTCGGCCGAGGTGTGAAGAACGCCTATACAAAGAAAGAGACAGCCCGGCAGAGTGTAAGGTTACGGAAAACATAGTTCCCATGCATTTCATGTACTTTCAGCCAGCGAAAAGTGCAACATTAATTTCTAAAATTGCAATTTTTATTGCAGAAATGGACTCTACGTTGAAAAATAAGTTGATTTGACTTTTTGTTTGACTTCCTAGACCAACGGGAACCCTATTTTCGAGACCCCCCAACAATCGTGAAAGACATGAAAAGATTCATAATTTTGTTTTTTTTTTTCTGTTTTTTTTTTCATACGGATCCTTTGAGACCCGACTTCGTGTCCTTAACTTGGCACTGAAGATTAAGTGAGGTGTCTAAAGTGATCAAGATATAATGGAGATGAGCCCAGACCAAAAAAAAATTCTAAATTATAAGCGGGCGGCCCATTTGGGCGGCCTCGGTATTTGGGAGCCCAAATTGGGAATTGAAGGATAATACTAATCTTAAGTGGTATCAAATGAAAGATCTTGATGAGCAGATACCAAATTTATTGATTTTATTCCTTCATTCGGTCCACTGGGTGGCACCTGTTGTCCTTTTCATTTTCTTTGGCGGGTAGGTACCTTCGAATCCTTAGCTTAGTGGTCAGATCTTGGCCAGTATGTATTTTTCGAGATGACCTCGCTCTCTCACTGCAAAATTTTAATGTTTAAGTTTCCAAGTATTAATTTAGTTAGTTCATTTTCCGCCGTTTCTTTAGAAGACAACTTTGTCTATTGGTAGCAAGCTCGACCTGCCACCCAGTCAGCACGGGTTCGAATCCTGGCGGGGACGAAATTTTTTAGCTCTATATTTTCAATTTGGGCTTAACGTTGTTTTGTTTTTCCGATCTTTATATTTTGATCTTCATGACGACCTCATTACCCTCGCGAGGAAAATTTTAGTAGTTACAGAATTGGCCAATGACCTGTGGCAGCATTACGAAATTGATTTTGGACAATCATGGTTGGATGGAGATAAAATGTGATGAATTAGCTCTCATAATGTCGATGCTACTCACTAAAAGTTGTGACAAAGTAGTGACTTTGGCCAAGTGGGTAGCATACTAGGCTTGCACGCACGATGACTTGGGTTCGATCCCCTTCAGGGAAGTTTTTTTTTCTCGGTCCATTATGTCCAGGGTACAGGGTACACTCATACCTCGTGAGGTATTGATAAGGGACGTAACCACCGAATTCTCTCCCGCTCATGGTTTTATCAACACCGAATTGTCTCCCGTCGCGTCGCTTGCATTTTTACCTGAGTTTAAATCTACATATTTCAGGCCTAGCATTAACATTATAATCGAAACACCTAGGAATCATTGATATAGACCTGAGGCATGGCCTTTTATGTATTTTTCCTAACTCTATGATAAACCCAAGGCATTGTCTTCTATATATTATTTACCTAACCCTACTATAAACCCGAGGCATTGCCTTCTATGTATTATCCCTAACAATTGTCTTTCATTAGTTAGAGATTTTAAAGATTTCCTTATAAAAAGGCTGATTCTTATAAAAAAATGATATTTTTATGGTATGCATTTTCTTAAATACCTATTGTAAAAAAGCATGGTCTTATTTCCGGGAGAGATACTCGTGGTGACCCCTGCAACAAGCCGGAGAGAATTGGATTAAGAAAAGGTCAACGGGAGAGAACTCATTACCTCACCTTGATAAGGTGATTACAAATTAATTTCTTTGGCATTTGTAAATCCAGGTGTTTTAGTGTCCCACATAGGAGGCTCCGAGGTCTATTTAGCATTGAAAGTTAAACCTAATCATGTGGAGTATAGTATCAAAAGGTCTTGCATTGCAAATTTATATATTATTTACTCACTTTGGGGACTCAGGGGGCCAAATCTGTGATCCAAATACATATTGACCTTAGAAAAATTAAACACCTATTGCTAAAACTATATCTTAAAAAAAAGACAACTTGGTACATTCACATTTTCCCAGCTTATTATTACTTTTGTTATTCATAATGTTTCAGTAGTGTATGAACCTATATTTTCGTACAAAAAGAACTGATATCCCCCCAAAAACACCACTTCGTGGTTGAAAAAAGAAGAACGCCTCACTCAAAAGAATGATTATAATTAGCTAAAAATAAATGATATCAAATTGAGAACACCTTTACCCCCTCTCTCTCTATTTCTCTGCACTCCTCTCTGAATTTATTCCTCTTATGTTTATCTTTGTTTATCCTTTCTAAGGGTCATCCCAAACTTGATTTCTCTTTAAATTTACTTGTTGCACGACAATAAAAAATGGCGGTCGCGGTGTAATTTTCTCGATTCAAATCAAATAAGTTTAGAAAAATTATACTCCGACCGCCATTTTTTATTGTCGTGCAACAAGTAAATTTAAAGAGAAATCAAGTTTGGGATGACCCTTAGAAAGGATAAACAAAGATAAACATAAGAGGAATAAATTCAGAGAGGAGTGCAGAGAAATAGAGAGAGAGGGGGTAAAGGTGTTCTCAATTTGATATCATTTATTTTTAGCTAATTATAATCATTCTTTTGAGTGAGGCGTTCTTCTTTTTTCAACCACGAAGTGGTGTTTTTGGGGGGATAATTATATCGACGACCACTTATTATACTCCAGGTAGGTAATATAGGTAGGAGAATTATTATCTACTGATTCATAAATAGGTAATCAGATATTAAAGAAGCTCTAATTTTTAACTAATGACACGTAGAGATTAAATCAGATATAAATGTTACGTCATTTTGATACAATATTACCAGGATGAAAAGAAAAGTATATTTGATTTTTTTTTTTTTTATACGGCTCGAATATTTATAGTTATATTTAAGTGCCTTTTAATCCAGCAATATTATATGATCAGTATATTTGATCTGAGCTTGTGAGCCTGTATTTTTACTGATTGACTGCGCACACGAATTGTTCTGATTGACAGAGCCATTTTTAGTCAATCATTAGTGGGCTCAGATTGACTGGACTCACGTAGTGATTGACTGATGCTGCAACACCCCTGACAAGAATACGAAGACAGACAATCACACGCACTGAGATCATATATAACAGTGATCACACGTAACTATTTCTTAGTTTTATTAGAACTTTCAGTCTCAACAACAGGTTCGAACGATGGAGCTGATTTCCACGAATCTCCTTTCGATTTCCAGGAGCATTCGACAGATTTATATCCTTCATCTGACTTCTTGGACCCGGCTTCTGCTTTCTTGCACCCCATGGCTGATTTCCAACTAGGTCTTCCGCTGCCAACCGAATGGCTTTCGAACGTTTTATCGTT